>JAOTON010000433.1:0-530660 GCA_034440635.1 Lepas anatifera | reverse complement strand
ACAGGCGACGTCCATTTTAGCGTCGCCGCCGAGTGGGAGCTCGTCTCCACCGCCGTCGACCTGTCACACCCCGTGTGTAACTGTTGTCGCCGGCGTGTAACCCGCCACCTGTCGCCTGCAGCTGAAGGCGGCGCCGAAGCTGGGCGGCGTCAACTCGCCATTTTTCCGTACCGGTGTGCCGCCGCCGCCGCTGGCGCCGCTCTCCTCCCCGCTGGCGGCGCCGCGGCCGCCCCCGCCCGCCGGCGCGCCGTTTCTGCCGCCGGCGCCGCTTCAGCTCTCGGCGCCCAAGGTGGGTGTCTGGTCACGCGCCGTGTCTGAATCTGTCAGAGCTGGCTGCTTCTATCAGTGTCCGTGATTTGACGGCGATTCGGGTTATAGTTCAGCAGTAATGCTCAGCTAAACCGAGTGTTTTTGCTCTGTGATGGTTTATATGGTTTTTACCGAGTCAGCGATCTGGGGCCGCCGTTTTTGTGCGTTCGATATGGTTTGCCGGCTGACGGCAGCGGTCGGCGGTCGCGTGTGGCGGGGTGTCGGTGCTTGCGTGAGCCGGTCGGAGCGCCCCGGCATACGTGGTGGCGGGCTGATGTGTTTCCCGGCTCACCAGCCCGCTCTGTCAGCCGGACACCCGCCGGCCCGCAGCTAGTATTACTACTCGTGAAGCCACCAGCTAAAAACGCCGCGCAAAAACCGCCGCGAGCCGGTCTGGAAATGGGATCATTCCGGTCGGTTAACCACGCAAAAACGGATGCGAAAAACAGCCGAATTAGCCGTAATTGGTTTTGCCAGTTGCTGAAAAGCGTCGGGTGGTAAACACCAGTTTTTGGTGCTGACCCTTCACATTGTTGTTGATGGTGGCTGGAGCCGAGCGCCAGTCGAGAACACGGCCAATACTGCCTTTTAATTTGCATACAGATGTACCGTGCCGTATGGTGATATGTCTGCACGCTATCATTGTGTTACTGTAACTATCGATTTATTCATGTGTAAATTAAGGAGTTTAATGATGGAACGACTAGACCGCGATCCCTCCGAAGAATTGTCCAGAAAGCCTCCAGTGCGCGGTCATTGCGGCTGTGCTGAAGGACGCCGCCATCATTCGGGCTGTCCGTCAAACTGAATTCGTCACTGACAAAGAGAGTACTAACTCTGCTAAAACCAGAAATGGTTTCATTTCTTAAATACAGTTTTGTCTAAGTTGTAAGTTCGGTTTTGGAGTTGGAGCCTCACTAAGTCATCAACGGACTTATCGCGGAGACCCCGACCCTACGGTCCGAACGAGCAGCTCCAGTCGGTTGCCAGTCGACCTACGTCGGGTAAATACTGAGCGCCGGAGCGTCTCAGGGTAACCGATCCCAAGCCTGGACTTGCTCTGCCACTGCATGTCCCTGAGCAGCGGGTCGAAGCCCAAGGCTCTACCAACTGAGCTACCGGAGCGGCTCACCAATTAAGGCCCACCATAATGCACCGTTCATGGCAGTTACCGGAGGCCGAAAACCTTTCCTTCAATTGCGGGTGTTAAATCAGAAAAAAACTAGTTGTGGGAATTTGGGTGCTCCTTTCTCCCCTTTCCCCCGCCACTTTTTTAAATTTTTTTGCGTCCCCGACCTGGGGACATTTCTACATATTTGCACGACATATACACACAGACACACTATGTATGTACACGGCAGATGTTTTCAGTGATCGGCACCCTTGCGTGACAGTCGTGACCGCGCGCTCCCTTTCACATACCCCACCGTATGACACGGAGAGGCTATCCCGATTTCTCGGGCCCGGTGGAGCAGAGGACTGCTCCGGTGACACAAAGCGAGGCCGTGCCCTCGGGGCGCGCCACCGGACCGGTGGATCTATTTAAAGGCTGATCAAGTCCGTGCTTCCAATAACAAGAGCCCTGTTCCAGCTGTCAGCACAGTTTTGTCAGCAGGTTCTCTAACCTCTCCTCCGGAAAGAAACATCAGCGCCATAATCGCCTCTTGTTTGTGCTAAGCAAAGGAAAATTAAACCTTTATGCCATTAAAAAATATTAGGCTGCCACTTCGTGCACTTACTATTTTTCATCAGCGCAAACAGCAGGCCATCAGCCCGTAAAACCTCTAGAACTAGTTCCCGGGGAGAGGCAACAGTCCTGTGACGTAGGCGCAACGCGGCCCGCTGATTGGTGCTGACAAAACTGTGCTGACAGCTGGAACAGGGCTAAGGACGCTGGTTGGTCAGCAAAACTCCCGTGTCAAGGCAAGCACTACCCAGTTCACTGCAATCTTCTGGGTAGGAGGCGGTCGAGGAAAAGTCTGCCAGAGGTCAGCGTTGATACAGGGACCTCCCACATACAACGGCGACGCCTTAACCAACTGCGCCACCGCGGTGGTGTCTCCGCCACTTTAGAAGCCATAGCTATACATTTGACTGTTTTGGTAACATTGATTTAGAGTCACAGCCGGGGACGGAGGATAAACTTATACCTTACAGTCATCAAAGCGGTGAAACCCTATCGAATGTGCTTTGCCTCTGTTCTGGAAGAGCACGGCGGTAACTTCCAGCGATCAAAGTAAACCTCGGATCAGGGGCGTATCTAGCGGGTTTGTTTAGGGGCCCAAACCCATGTCAGCCTCGTTTTTTTTTTTTTTTTTTTTTTTTTTTTTTTTTTTATTTTTTTTTTTATTTTATTTATTTTTGTTATTAATCTAAAAAACAAAAAACAACGGGTGGCAACCCCCCGGGCTCTTATAAATGAAGGTTGAGCGGTGGAGGAAGCGGATGGTGCTATTTAACTGGTGCGAGAATCGTTGTTTCCTGTAAGCTACACTTAAAAAATGATGTCTTCAATTGTGAGAGTCTGCAAATGTGTCAGCCTATCATGACAAGCAATTTGAACACCTTTCCCCTCTTCAAGGGGCGCGTTCTTCATTTTTATAGAGGTACTCTCCAAACGAAAAAAACGCTTGATTTTGTACTACCGGATCTGCCCTCCTCCAATTCATCCGTTATGAAAGTTTGCTTGGCGGAGGGAAAAATGTTTGGGTCACATCTCTCACTTTGACGGGGAGGGGCGGGGTCTAGCCGGATTGCTGCCCCTGAATCCGTCCGCCATGGATAAGGAGCGGTGATAAGCTGACCGACACGCTGATCCCCAGAACTGCAGCGACCCTGCTCTGACCTGTGCCCTGTCGCTGATCCGGCAGAAGACGGGCCGCTGGAACGCCATGCACGTGCGGATCGCGTGGGAGATCTACAAGAACCAGCAGCGGCCGGGCTCGCACGAGCGGCCCCACGCCGGCCTGCCGCCGGCGGTGCGGCCGCCGGAGCCGCTGGCCGGCGCTGTTTCCGAGATGGGCCGCGGCATGGCGCCACTGTCGCCGCTGCTGGCGGCCGGCGCCGGCGCTGCCCCCGGGGCTCACCTGCGACCTCCCGGCCTGCTGGAGAACCCGGCACACCCGCTCGGCGGTCAGTGCCACTGGGAAGGCCTTGGCCTGGTTCACTATCAGTAGTTTTTAACTGTGCTGTTACGCATGATTGTTACCGCCTGTGCTTCGGGTAGAGCCTACATTCTGTCAACTTGTTTTGACGCTTCTTACAAGCAGTACAGGACAAAACTTGACATACAGTTAGGCCGAAGCTCGTCAAAATGGAAACAGTTTAAGCGACGATGTATGATTTTAGCACTCGCGCGTCGTTTGAACGCGCATGTTGCTATAGTTGGACCTCGTTGCGCCAGCGCCCTGTACCGGCGCGGTGCCCTGTTGTCCACCTTGTGACCGTTTACCCGTCTCTCGCTGTGACCGTGTAGCGTACCCGTCTCGCTGTGACCGTGTACCCGTCTCTCGCTGTGACCGTGTACCCGTCTCTCGCTGTGACCGTGTGCCCGTCTCTCGCTGTGACCGTGTATCCGTCTCTCGCTGTGACCGTGTATCCGTCTCTCGCTGTGACCGTGTATCCGTCTCTCGCTGTGACCGTGTATCCGTCTCTCGCTGTGGCCGTGTACCCGTCTCGCTGTGACCTTGTGACCGTGTGCCCGTCTCGCCTGTGACCTTGTGTCCGTCTCTCCCTGTGACCGTGTATCCGTCTCTCGCTGTGACCGTGTATCCTTCTCTCGCTATGGCCGTCTACCCGTCTCGCTGTGACCTTGTGACCGTGTGCCCGTCTCTCCCTGTGACCTTGTGCCCGTCTCTCGCTGTGACCGTGTATCCGTCTCTCGCTGTGACCGTGTATCCGTCTCTCGCTGTAACCGTGTACCCGTCTCGCTGTGACCTTGTGACCGTATGCCCGTCTCGCTGTGACCGTGTATCCGTCTCTCGCTGTGACCGTGTATCCGTCTCTCGCTGTAACCGTGTACCCGTCTCGCTGTGACCTTGTGACCGTCTCTCCCTGTGACCGTGTATCCGTCTCTCGCTGTGACTGTGTATCCGTCTCTTGCTATGGCCGTGTACCCGTCTCGCTGTGACCTTGTGACCGTGTGCCCGTCTCGCTGTGACCTTGTGTCCGTCTCTCCCTGTGACCGTGTATCTGTCTCTCGCTGTGACCGTGTATCCGTCTCTCGCTATGACCGTGTATCCGTCTCGCTGTGACTTTGTGACCGTGTGCCCGTCTCTCCCTGTGACCTTGTGTCCGTCTCTCGCTGTGACTGTGTACCCGTCTCGCTGTGACCGTGTGCCCGTCTCTCCCTGTGACCTTGTGTCCGTCTCTCGCTGTGACCGTGTACCCGTCTCTCGCTGTGACCTTGTGACCGTATGCCCGTCTCTCCCTGTGACCTTGTGTCCGTCTCTCCCTGTGACCGTGTATCCGTCTCTCGCTGTGACCGTGTATCCGTCTCTCGCTGTGACCGTGTATCCGTCTCTCGCTATGGCCGTGTACCCGTCTCGCTGTGACCTTGTGACCGTGTGCCCGTCTCGCTGTGACCTTGTGTCCGTCTCTCCCTGTGACCGTGTATCCGTCTCTCGCTGTGACCGTGTATCCGTCTCTCGCTGTGACCGTGTACCCGTCTCGCTGTGACCTTGTGACCGTGTGCCCGTCTCTCCCTGTGACCTTGTGTCCGTCTCTCGCTGTGACTGTGTACCCGTCTCGCTGTGACCGTGTGCCCGTCTCTCCCTGTGACCTTGTGTCCGTCTCTCGCTGTGACTGTGTACCCGTCTTTCGCTGTGACCGTGTACCCGTCTCTCGCTGTGGCCGTGTACCCGTCTCGCTTTGACCTTGTGACCGTGTGCCCGTCTCGCTGTGACCTTGTGTCCGTCTCTCGCTGTGACCGTGTATCCGTCTCTCGCTGTGACCGTGTATCCGTCTCTCGCTGTGACCGTGTACCCGTCTCTCGCTGTGACCGTGTACCCGTCTCGCTGTGACCTCCTGTGACTGTGTACCCGTCTCTCGCTGTGACCGTTGCCCGTCTCGCTGTGACCTTGTGTACCGTCTGTCTCGCTGTGACCGTGTATCCGTCTCTCGCTGTGACCGTGTACCCGTCTCTCGCTGTGGCCGTGTACCCGTCTCGCTTTGACCTTGTGACTGTGTACCCGTCTCGCTTTGACCTTGTGTCCGTCTCTCGCTGTGGCCGTGTACCCGTCTCTGCTGTGACCTTGTGACTGTGTACCCGTCTCGCTGTGACCTTGTGACTGTGTACCCGTCTCGCTGTGACCTTGTGACTGTGTACCCGTCTCTCGCTGTGACCGTGTACCCGTCTCTCGCTGTGACCGTGTACCCGTCTCTCGCTGTGACCGTGTACCCGTCTCTCGCTGTGACGGTGTGTTCATCTCTCTCCGCTGTGACCGTGTGATGTGAACCCTCTCTCCGCTGTGACCGTGTGTTCATCTCTCTCCGCTGTGACCGTGTGTTCATCTCTCTCCGCTGTGACCGTGTGTTCATCTCTCTCCGCTGTGACCGTGTGTTCATCTCTCTCCGCTGTGACCGTGTGTTCATCTCTCTCCGCTGTGACCGTGTGTTCATCTCTCTCCGCTGTGACCGTGTGTTCATCTCTCTCCGCTGTGACCGTGTGTTCATCTCTCTCCGCTGTGACCGTGTGTTCATCTCTCTCCGCTGTGACCGTGTGTTCATCTCTCTCCGCTGTGACCGTGTGTTCATCTCTCGCCGTGACGGTGCGCCCGTCCCTCTCTCGGCAGTGTCGGCGTCGTTCCCGAGGTTCGCCGGTCTGGCCCCGCCGGCGGTCAGTGCCGCCTTCCCGGGCCTGGTGCTGCCGCCGCCCTCCTTCCTGGAGCGGCCCTCGCCGGCCGCCTCCCAGCACCACCACTCGGCGCTGGGTGGGCTCGACTCCTGGAACAGGTCAGCTGCCGCACCCGCCCGCCCGCCCGCCCGCGCCCGGACGGCCCGTGTGGCTTCTACCTGTGCTCTGGTGGCTGTGTCTTGATGGGACTGTTTTAGGAACGACGACAAATGGTCGCGAAAATGCTGAAATTAAAGGAAATATTTTGTTTCAGCATGGCAGGCTCGTGTTCGATGCTGGAATCTTAGGAGTTAAATGATTGTGCCTGACGTATAAGTCACGACCTCAACATACAAACTTGATTTTCGGTTTCCTAATTTGGAAATGTTTGACTGCAAGACTATTTCCCACTACAATTGTGTTAATCCAGTGGACTAAATAATTTTTTGTCAAAAATGATATAATAAGCTTAGCCACACGCTGTGCAATGGAGTTAATATAGTACAAGTTTTAGGGCCACCTTGGTTCGCAGCGTTTGTGTTGTGGGATTGAGAATGTCCCTCCCCTCACGGCTGTGGACGTTGCACTGTTCGGACGTCCCCTGACGCCGGCCGGGCCGGCAGGTTCGTGCGGCCGGCGGTACCCAGCAGCGGCTGGCCGGCCTCGGCCGCCACCCTGAAGCCGGAGCCCGCGCTGGCTGCAGCGCGCGGCACGCCCTACAGTCCGGCCATGGAGGCGGAGGCCGACCGACGACCCCCGGCCACGCCGCCGCGGCGCGACCACTCGCGCTCCCCGCTGCGGCTGAAGCTGGAGCCCACCGACGAGCGGGAACGGCCTCGCTCCGTCGAGCACCGGCCGCCGCCGGCCAAGGTGGCCCGCCACCCGCAGCAGCAGCACGTCAACGGCGCCGCCGTCTCCCAGCCGCAGCACGCGCCGGCCAGCTCACACGCCGCCGCCGCCGCTGCCGCCGCCATCACCTCACACGCTGGCGTGTACGCTGCCGGCGGCTCCCACGCGGCGGCGGCGGCGGCGGCGCGCTCGCCTTTCGGGTACGGCGCCGGGCCGCCTCCTCCGCCCGGCCACCCTCTGGACCCGTATCAACAGCTGGCGGCTGCCGGCAGCGGGGACCCGCTGCGCGACAGTCTGGAGCGTGACCGCGCACTGTTGGCCGCCATGGCGCCGCCGGGCCTACCGCTGTACCGGGAGGCCGAGATGGCGCGCTTCTCACAGAGCCGGGAGCTGGAGCGGCTGGCGCGCGAGCGCGACCGGCAGCTGTTCGAGCACAAACTGATGACGGGCATGTTCGGCGGGGCGGGCCCGCCTCCGGCGGGGGCGCTGCACGCGGCGCTGCCCGGCGGCGGCGGTCAGTACGGCATGCGGCCGCCGCCGCCGCCCGACCCGCTGCACCTAGTCAACAGCTTCAAGGCGGTGTACCCGGGCGCGGCGCTGCCGGCGTTCGCGCCGCTGGGGGGGCCTGGGCGGCGTGTCGTCGGCCCAGCTGCGGAGACTGGAGCCGCCGGCCGGACCGGCGGGGCTGGCGCCGCAGCTGCCCCGCCGAGACGCCGACCTGGGCCGGTAGCAGTGGGCCCCGCCCCCGGCCTCAATGTGATGCCTCTCCCTCGCCGACGGAGCTCATTCGATGATTTCTCTTCTTTAGTAGCTGAAGGCGATTTATTATCGGTTTTGTTGACGTGCGTAAGTGCATGAGTGTATTAATGATGCAACTATAATAATAATGTTTACCGTATTATTGATGATGACAAATTGTGCCGACGTGGGGGCGACGAATGGACTACTGCTTGTTGATGCTTTTTTGGTGTATTTTTGCCGGTCGTTTTCAGTAGTTGCCGATTTTTGTGATCTTGCAGGGCCGGGCGCGTGCTCCTGTTCTGGTAATCCCACCATTCATCCATCTCTGCACCGGGGGTTGTGTGTGATCTCATGTGCCGACAGATGGCAGTCCTGGTCGCGTCAAAAGCGCCGCGCGCGCCATCTGACGGCGGATCCTGATCTGACCTGGTGATCTGACCTGTTGTTGCCCCGAGGGAGGCTCTCTTCTAGCGTGGTGCGGGCCCGCCCGCCGCGTTTATCTGTGGTATTTTTGTAACATATTCGGCATGCGCGTGTGTATGCGCCCCGGCATGCCCGTTGATTTCGGGCGTCGCCACCTTGTGAACGACTGTACATATATGACGTGCGGTTTTTAATAGATCGAAGAGCAGTGTCAACTTGTGACTGTGAGGTGCTGAAATAGCATTTCTGAAAAGAACTTGGGCGTCGCTTCTCAGAGCTGCAACGGGTTGAAAAAACAATTGAACGGTCGATCGCTTTGATAAACCCTACCGCAACCGCTGCTTCAAGATTCGGACGTCGACAGCACACCACGGACCGCCTGAGTTGCTTTGGTCTCATGAAGACACGGTTGTCAGTTGCTGCGCGTACGTATTTGCCAACCCGTAACCCCATTCTTGTCCGGCTCCTGGCTACCCCTATTCCTGTAGGGGGTGGGGGGCGGATTCGGCCTCACTAAGATCTCGAAATCTACCGTCTTATTTTAGAATCTCCATCACTCTTGGCCATCTGATTAAAAATAATATGTATTATCATTCAGATATAAACAAAATTATAAATTTAATGGCGTTGCCGGGGACAGAACTATATGGTCATGTATCTCTCTCTCTCTCTCCTCTCATTTTTACGTTTTTTTTTGTTGCATAGAGCAGCAAACTTCAGGTACTGCGTGGCCGTAGACATATAGCCAAATAGCACAATAGAAAATCAGGCCGATGCAGGAAAACACAAAAGTGGGAAGGCGCATGTTGATAATGTCTAAAGCCCATGCGCCACATCTATTTCTTAGCTATTGATACTTTTCATAATATAAAACCTTTATCCACCCACTCCAAGCCCAGGGATTCCGAATGATCTTTTCTCCGTGATCCGCTGTGGATAAATTTTCATCTATTCGGTTTTGGAGCCAAATGCATGCCCAAGCTGCTTATCCTATCCATCGCACTTGTGCCGGAATACGCATACGTGAAATCCCGTAATTACAACACCCGAGAACGCCCATGGCATTCTCGTGTAATCCAGGCCTGGGATTATCGTACACTTTTGTTCCTTCCGGCTGTCCTGTAAGCAGTCTATTCACTCTACAGGAATACAATGCAATTGCATTAGAAACCCCCATTTCGGATTGCCGGGACTGTCTCTGCCAAAAAGGAACTATCGCCTGGCATCTTTTCATAACGTTCAAACTTTCTTAATGCTCCCAATACTGTCACGGACTGCTTTGTTGTACGAAGAACGCACCATACACAATAATGCTCGGTTTGCGATAAGAAATCCTTAAATATCGAGTCATAGCTAGGCCCCTGGTAAATATACGATCTCAAAACTCCTTCGGAATCTGCCCAATTTAATGTTCGAAAAAGTCGAGAAATTCTAAAAGCCTATCGCACACCGTTATCCCCTCCCCCTTACAGGAGTAGGGTAGAGAGAAGAGGCCGCAGCAGCCATATACTGGTGGTTCCCATCGCAGTTGGCCACAACCGGAAGTCAAGGTAGGCCCAGTAAGTAAAGGCGATATTCATGCGTGGTGAAATTTTGCGAATGATAATTATGACATTTCAGCGTTTCTAGCTGCTGCACCAGCCGTACATTTCCAACGCGGGTGGCGTAACCAATTTGGAGCGGGGATGGTACCTGAGCCACTAGGCGTTCCGCTAGCTGCCTGGCCAGAACAACGTCCACTATGTCGTATAAAAATGGCGAGACCGAAACACAAACATGGGTGATGTGATTTTTTTCTCAGAAAGCGAGCGGTAGAACTCTGTTACGTGAGTAAAAACCAAGTCATGCCATTACCACCAGCACCGGCGAATCCGCATCGTATATCCCGTCCACCTCACAAACTGAGGCCGGAGGGGAACCCGGGCGACACCGTCGGCCCGGTGGAAAAGTTGAACTTTCTGCAGTGTACACCCCACCCGTAGCGGACAGTGACACCTCGGCGGTAGTGCGCTATACGCAATTTTGCGCAAATCAAACACGCACACACTGCCGGGATTTACAAAACGGGAAACAACGTGTCAGCGTGTGTACATGTAGCCACTCGACGTGATCGCCCGGGTCACATCTCCGTCCGGCACAGATCCCCGTTCTATCGCGTGTCGACGGCGCGAGTCGGCGCCGGGCAGAAGTACCGCTTCCGACCCACTCGTGGAGAGCCGGCCATCGAGGCAGGTCTCCGGGAATTCATCAGAGATCTCGAGCGTTGGTCTCGAGACCAATCAGCTCGGCAAACACAACACACTCACGGGAAGCTCTGCGACGCCTGAGCTCGCCTCACCCCAGGCGCGCGCGTCCGGTCTGCCCCACCTGCGGTACGCCCGTGGGTCGGATCTAGTCCACTGAACACATGTCTGGGCCGCTGATGCCGTCCCGCTGCTGAGCGGGCGCGGCGGAGTGCCGAGGCCTCGCAGCCCATCCGCTGTCTCCGCCTCTGTACCCCGTCCTATCGGCGCAGGGGCGCGGGGAACACACTTCACTGCACTGGGCAGTTCGTAACACTCGCGCGGCAGCACCGCTGGATCCAGCCGAGCCCGACTCAGATATCGCTCTCCATCATGTAGGCGTCCAGCTCAGCGTCCAGACTGTGCTTGGTGCTGCGCATGTAGTCGTCCAGCTGCCGGTCCAGCTCCTCTCTGGTGAAGCGCTGCTGCGGCAGGTAGCCCCGGCCCCGGCCTCTGCCCCTGCCGCGACCCCGGCCACCGCCGCCGCCGCGCCAGCCTCCCGCAGCTCCCCTGCCGCACACCGCCAGACACCGTCACGCACGGGATCGCAGAGGCGCCGCGAGATTACACGCAAAACGGCGCTGCCGCCGGGTTAAAACATGGACGGGACAGCAGAGTGTTCAGGGGAATGCAGTGCTTAAGTACAATTCTAAGCAATTGGGCACATAAGTACAATTTCTACTTCTACCGTATATTGACCACAATCATCGAGTTGATTATTTTGTCAATTGAAGTGCTGTAGCTCGTGTCTCGCAAAACCAAAAGAACAAACAATAATCACACAAGAGTTACAAGAGAGAAATCAAAGAATCACGATCCAAAGATTCTTCTGGCAGTAGGTTCCAGTCCCTGATGGTCTTTGGAAGGAATGAGTGCAGACGGTAATCGGTCCTGCACTGCGGCATGACAAACTGCTGGTGGTGCCCTCGTCTTGCCCGCTCAGGGAGCGGTGTTAGCTTTTCTCTTAGCTCATCTGCTTCTACGTTGCCATTGGCGATCTTTCGAAGCATTGTTAGGCGTGCCGCCTTCCGTCGCTGCTCAAGCAGTGGCCATTTGAGCTGACTTAGCATGACTGAGACACTAGAGGTGCGTTTGTAGTCCCTCATCACGAACCGCGCAGCTCTGCGTTGAATTGCTTCGATTCTGTTGATATCATTTTGATGATGAGGATCCCACACGGAGCTAGCATATTCCAAGCAAGGGTGCACATATGCTTTGTATGCGGTTTCCTTTACCTTTCGTGAGCTGATTTTCAAATTCATCCTCAGGAAACCTAATGTCTTGTTAGCTTTTGAACAAACATTCTCGATGTGCAGTTTCCAGGTCAGGTCCTTGCTGAGTGTGACGCCCAGGTACTTGACGTAGCTGACTGTTTCTAGATTGTGCCCATGTAAGACATATTGGTACTGCATTGGTTCTCTGCTGCGGGTGATTGGAAGTGAGGTACATTTCTTCGGATGAAACTGCATATCCCACTTCTCCTCCCAGCGAGCAAGCTTGTCCAAGTCTTTTTGTAGGCTGAACTGGTCTGCAGTGTTGGAAACTACGTTGTAGGCTGCAGTATCATCAGCAAACAACCGCGTGCGTGCTGCTAGGGTGTCCGGAAGGTCATTTATGTACACGAGGAAGAGACAGGGGCCGAGGACACTGCCCTGTGGGACTCCGGATGTGACCGGAATGAACCCGGACTTGCTTCCGTTAACCACCACTGCCTGTCTTCTATCCTTCAGGAAGTCGGATATCCAGTTGTTAATCCTTCCTTTAATGCCATACTGGCTGAGCTTGTGAATAAGTAGGCTATGGTTTACTTTGTCAAACGCCTTAGCAAAATCCATGACCAGGACGTCAGTTTGAAAGCCACTGGCCAGGTTTTCATTTAGCTCTTCTACTAATTCCAAAAGCTGTGTCTCACATGACCTCTTTTTCGGAATCCATGCTGGCTGTTATTCATGATGCTGTTAAATTCCAGGTGTGTCATTATTGTACTGGTCAGAATGTGCTCCATTACCTTGCAGCACACACTGGTGAGGGAAACTGGGCGGTAGTTGGCTGGGTCGTGTGTCTGTCCTTTCTTAAACACTGGTGTCACAAGGGCGTCCTTCCAGTCTATCGGGACTAGACCGGAGTCAAGCGATGTTTGGTAAATCATCGTGAGTATAGGGGCCGCTTCATGTGCGAGTTCTTTCAAGACACGGGTGCTCAGGCCATCAGGCCCGGCTGCTTTCCTTGGGTTCAGGTTGGACAGAAGCTTTCTAACTCCGTGCTCGGTTATAATCACTCCATCAACAACTGGGAAGGTGTTCGGAGGCATGGCGCACTTGCGTTGAAATTCCTCGTAGCTGTAAGTTTTGCCCTCACCAAAAACAGATTTGAATTGTCTGTTGAGTATCTCCGCCTGTTGTTCCGGGTTTGATACTAAGCGTTCACCGTCTTTCAGTGGTGCAACTCCGATGTTCGATGACTTCATATGCTTAATATAAGTCCAAAATCTTTTGTCTTTGGTCGATTGTGCCGACTCATCACCTTCAAAAATAGAGTTGAGATACTGCCAATAAGCTCGCCTCAGCTTCCGCTGAACTTCTCTTCGAAGCTGCTGATACTGCTTTTCTAAGTGATACAATTTTAATAATGACTTAGAGCCATCACAGCGGCACTTGCAAAATGACGATGACATTAGAATTAATTCCGGTCAAATCTAAGACGCATGGGAGTATATAAACTATTACAGAGGACAAATCTCTAACACGACAGAGGGAAAGCCTTTATCGAAAATCCGAAAAGTAAACGCATTCCGAAGAAACAATACAAATTATATTCAGCACATTAAAAACGTCAGAGGAAGTTAGCATTTTTGCAATCCGAATACATTCTAAGACTGATTCTACGCAAAGATCCTAAAAGAGCAAAAAACAAATATCCAGCACAGAATGAACCCCAGACACAAAAAAATAGCAGATTCTCTTCTTGGAACATACATAGGTTTTAACCAACCTAGCCACGACAATAATCGGAGCCCAAGTTGCGATGCTGTGCCTTGCAATAGATGAATGGATTCATGCACAAGGGTAGGTGCTTCCGAGTAACACACTTGGTCCGGGAAAAACATTGCCAATATATATATAGATATATATATATATATATATATATATATATATATATATATATATATATATATACGTTTGGTTCATAATGACGATTATGTAGAAAGTGACAGTGACAACGATGAATCTAGAAAACACTTTTTTTAAATAATAATATATTTACTGGCGCAGACGCGTTTCGATTCTTTGCCTCAGTGCGCTCAGCAAATACAACATAAACATCACATATTACGGGCACTAGTCTTGTTTGAATTTTTAACACTTCATGCGAAGATTTAATCTGCACTCCCCCACTAAAAATATATGCACACCAAAACACCATCCAACCGCGAAACACACCGAATTAGTTATGGCTATGACGAATACTATCCAACTTTGTCATGGTAGCCACGAGGGTGCCAATATTAATAAAACGTGCTCTTTGTCTAATACAGTTGCCTGTCAAAATAAAAAGCTGCCTCTATGGTTTTCCTCGCCCTCTTGTTCAAACACCTTTAATAGTTTTAGCCCCTCCCCAATCCGGTAAATGGTTACATTCCATGCTGTGAGTGACTAAAGCATTGAATCGAAACGCGTCTGTGCCAGTAAATATATTATTAAAAAAGGTGTTTTCTAGATTCATCGTTGTCACTGTCACTTTCTACATACATATGTGTATATATATATATATATATATATATACATATATATATATATATATATATATATATATATATATATATATATATATATATATATATATATATATATATATATATATATATATATATATATATATATATATATATATATATATATATATATATATATATATATATATATATATATATATATATATATATATATATATATATATATATATATATCAGGGATGCGGAGCCGGAGCCGGTCGGAGCCGACCATTCTGCCCGGAGACGGAGCCGCCGAAACACTTTTGATCGGAGCCGGAGCCGTCAGAAAGGGTCCGGCTCCGGCTCCCAAAGAGCTCTAAAATTACCAAAAATCAAACGTGAAATGGTCACATTTTACCTCGTGAGATGTCGCATGGAAACACATTTATTTACCTGAGATATTGCACTTTCTCAATATGTTATGTATATCGAGATTAGTGAAATATTGCACCTAGGGTGTTCCGTAGACGGTCTCACTCTCGGGCAGGGGATGCGCTCCAGCCATTTAGCATGGGCAGAAATTGGCAACAAATGAAAGCATTGGCGGACACTGGCTGATCCATGGGGGGAAGGCATTTTCCCCTCATACCGCTTAATTTTTTGGCGATTTTTGCCGATTTTCTTTACAAAATCATGTTTTTCACAATTTATCCCATACCGTCGGCCTGCATCCGCCCCTGTTGGCAGATGCAGGGGAGGCCATTCCGGCCATGACCCCCCAAGCCCTGGAAGGGGGGCCAGACTATCTTTTGGCCCTCCAAAGGCCGAAGAAATTTTTTGAAAAAGTGTTTACACTAGGTCTGTCTAGCAATAAAATCTTTGCTCCCCCCCCGGAGAGCTATCATGTACTCGGAGAAGTAGTTTATACTAGGTCTGTCGACAACCGAAATCGCACGTCCCGTCCCCCCTCCCCCCGAAAGGGGGAGAGGCAGATTTGGCTTTGCCCCCCCCCCAAACTCGGTTCTGCGTAAGCCCTTGATTATGAAAGTGTATGGTTTTTATTTCTTTAATTATTCTCCAAACATTTAACTATCCAAAAACCTAAGTTTCATTGCAACCGTGCCTCAAACCTGCCCATCACATCCGTTAGAAAATCAACATCCCGAATTTCCCGTCCATTCCGGACGGCGAGTTGACACGCATATGGTTGCAGTGACGTCATCAGCGACACCGTAGCAACGGCCGTGTAAATGGTGTCATGTTTTGCGATGAAGCTACTGCTTACTGATCTCACGTCCAGACTAAGAGCAGACATATTGGAGGCAATGTTGCTGCTCCGCTCCAACCGCGATTGGGTGGTGTAGTGAGCGAGCCAGCTGCTGGGCCCTGGGCACTGGGCAGTGGGGTGGTTGGTTTCGATTTTTCTCGAAAAGGAATTAGGCCATCAGCCTATCTGATGTGTTTTTCGATGTTGAACACTGTTAGCTCATCGAAATTTTTCTTTGCGGGCCGTCCAAGCTTTACTTGATCGTTGTATCTTTAATTTTTATGTGGGTTTGCGGGCATGTCTGACCCATATTTCTGTTTGCCATAACAGTGCAGTGCAGTTTGCCATACCAATACACTGCAGTGTAGGTTGGTTCAGTTTTGAGGTTCACTGGCCTTTGGCATCTGGTCAAGAGCGTTCGTTCATCCAGTCGCCATTTTTCATTCGTACAACATAATCACTTTGTATTTGATGGACTTTCACGCCCTTGAGAACGTGTCGATCACATTTTGGATATAGGTACATTGCCGGAGCCGGTCGGAGCCGACTAGTTTGCCCGGAGCCGGAGCCGTTAGGACACTTGAACCCGGAGCAGGGGCCGGAGCCGGAGCCGAAATCATAACCCCGGACCGGAGCCGTCCAAAATTTTCTCGGCTCCGCATCCCTGATACATATATATATATATATATATATATATATATATATATATATATATATATATATATATATATATATATACAAAGGCGATAGTATTTACTAATTGGCCAAAAATGCTCAACTCTCTTGGCCCTGACCAGCCACAATCCCAAGTCTGACGAGTTTCCCAGCGTTTTACATACACCAGCAGTCCCCGGCTGACAATTAAGACGGAGCCTCACCTGGTGTTGGTGAAGACTGCGGAGGGTCGGGTCTGGCCAGCGCGGCCTCGCCCTCTGCCGCGACCCCGACCTCGGCCCTGCGGGAGCGCCTCGCCACTGTCCGACAGACCAGCGGTCAGACCGGTATCACACTCCGCCACGTCCCGAGAGGCCAACTCAGTGACACTGGCCTTCACTGGTGCCTCCGAACGTCCAGAATGCAATCACGCCAATCACACTGCCATAGCATACGAAAACGTTACGGATACTGATTGTAAGCAGACATGTTCTCACGCGATCAACGGCAAGTAATGCGCCGCTCCCATCATTGCATATCGCTGTGCTGAACTAAAGAACGATTCATTAACATAACGCACCAATATGCTTACGATAAAACTCAGCAACGCTCTCAGTGACTCCGGCAATTTCGACCGCGTCGTACAAACAGTCCCGATTCAAGACAGTACAAAAAGTCGCGACTCAAACACAGACCAGGCTGCTCCACTCCGACAGCAGCCCACGCCCGGCCGACAGCACACGCACCTCTGGCCGGCTGCAGCCGCTTCACCACGCGCCGCTTGCCGAGACGCGCGGCCAGCGAGAGCCCGACGGTGGCGCCGCGCGTGGCCGATGTTCGCAACACACCCAGCCGCGCCTGGATGGCCAGCCGCTGCTTCACGTGCAGTCGCTTCTGGTGCACCGCCACTGTGGGTCTCTGCGGAAGACGGATACCAGAGACTGAGGCTGAGGACCGGATGGTCTCTCAAAACTCGCCGTTTGCGGGAAGATAATTGTTCCCTAAGCAGAATTTTTAATTTGTCTCCCACACTTTTTCTCATCTAAGGTGTTTGGCGTGTCCCGGTGCGATGACTGACCCTGGAGTGGGGAACGAGTGGCAGCGATCTTCCTTCTAAAAAACACGCCTATCCCTTCAAAATGGCTATGTTTTGGACGAACCAAACACGAAACCAGGGGCTGTTTGGCATGCAATGCAACACTGCCACACAGTTTAAACCTAATGACGAAAATATAATATTCCATTTCAGCACGGACATAATTTACATCCTGAGATCGTGTGCTTCCCATTTGCCGTTTCGCCGGCAGCCCCAGATAACCCAGAGTTCGGGGACGTTCCGTCGATTACTATGCGTCCACTACCTTGAGCCTGGACGGGTTGAGGGCGGCCTGCACGGAGGGCCGCTTCTCCAGGTCTAGCACCAGCCGCCGGTTCTCCAGCGAGCTGACCAGCTGCGCAGCAGCTGTCGACTGCTGCTGCAGCTGCAGCGACTGCTGCCGCTGCTGCTGCTGCTGCTGCAGTCGCAACTCGCGCAGGTGGGGAGAACCTGCCGAAGGCAACGGCACTTGGGTACTGCAACACTTGTGTACAGGGGTAGAACAGTAGTATTGTGACTTTGTATATGACTGTCACCTTATGAAGAACTCGACAATGTAAAATATGGCACATCAGTTGCTCGATGTCATTTGCTGGATCAAGAGCCAGACCCCTACCATAAATCTAGGTTCAGTCATGTCCAATTTCATAAGAAACCGGTTCCCTTTACAATTTGCAATCATGTTATAATAACGAAAAATAGGCTGGTATTTCGACAACCATCTACCCATCAATGATATCCTACGAACATAGTTCAGATTGAAAGCGTCAAATCCGGTCCAAACATAGACTACGGTGAATCTCTCACTATTTCTTCGACTATTTCAAATGATGTGAAAAAACACCACTGCATTGAATTCTTACCTTTCATTTAACGAAAGAGATGTGCTCTTCGGCAAAACGATTCTTCCAATTACAGGTGACATCTGCGCGGAAAGAATAACAAGTGTAAGTGATATTGCAATTCGCAGTTCGTACATGCCGTGATGCCGAATAGGAAGGGCGAAGCACCTGCGGGGGGGGGGTCGTGGAGGGCCAGCCTCCTTCCGAAAAAAATGGTGGCCGCTCCCTCCCTCTCTCCACCCCATTACTTTAAAGGGAGATACGCGAAAAAAATTATTGGCTAGATCAAAAGGTCACAAAAAGTTGTTTCAGAAGTGCTATTCTCATTTTTGCGAATTCGGCCTGCAAATGCCTTAAAATTTCTCTCAAAGTCAACATTTCTAGACGACTTTACCGGTACACCTCTTATCGATTTATAGGACGTACCCACGGCTAAGGCTATCAATTTCTCTAAGAATTAGGTCATATCTATCCTAAACAGTGATGTAGAACTTTGGACTACTACAGAAAAAATTACTTAAGAAAAAAACATTCCAAAACTCTTTTGAAACAGAAAATAGGGCTTAAGATAAATCACAATTAACCAATCAGAAGCCTAGGGGTTCTCATAACGGGGTCACGTGACCTATCTGACGCAAAAGTTTCGTCATCCTGGGGCTGAAGCAGAAAACGACTCAAGACCCAAGGTACGAAACGGCTGAAGACTTGAGTAATTATGTTTTTTCCGTTTCTAGGGCAAACTAATTCATTTTGTAGCTTTTAAAGGCTTTGTAAAATTAATTCAAATACAAATACAAGAGAACAGACATTTTTATTACAAAAAAACATTACTCTTCAACTTTAAATAGTTTTCGAAAAGTAAGTGATGGGTGAAGGTTTCAGAATTTTATCGGAACTGTTAACCTATTTCGATAATAAGTGAGTGGCCTCCCAAAATTTTGCCGAAGATATAAAAATAATTGACAGTTTCGTAATCAGGATTTTTCAAACAGCAAGAAACCACAATAATAATTTTTTCGCATATCTCCCTTTAAGCTGTTCGGGAACTCCGTAATTGAGTCTTCGGAAGGCTGACTGGGATGTTTTTTTCTGTTGACTGCAATTTAGACTTCCGACCAGAAGAGGGCAGAACAGCGACCACTCTTCAGGAAGACATAAGCTCCCGTACCTTGCTATTTGCTGACAGTTTTGACCCCAAGATCAGCCGACTCCTTCGCCGAATCCCAGACCCTGGAACGGTAACTGTTGCAGCGCTATAACAGAACGACACTGCTGTTTCAGGGTATTCAAAAGCAGTCCCATCGCAGGCAATCTTATCTTATTTTGACAGGCAAAAGCCTTTGCCCGATGGGCTGTTAGGGAAGCCAAAAGAAGGTTGTGGCAGGTAGGTATAAAGACTGTAAATAGGCCGAGACCGCAGGGCGATATTTGGAAACCTATAAAGGCATATCCATCGGTTCAGTCCCCACGCGCCCTTCAGTTTTGATTCAACATAACGAAAATATCACCGATCCTACGGAGGTGGCTAACACGAGCAAGGAAGTATGGCCGGAACGGTAGTGAACAGTAACAGCAGAACCTCAATTTTTACGCCACAAGCTCCATAACGAAAGAACACCAGTGACCCAGTGAGCTTCAACTACACTGACTGAAAGCCTTTTAATGATTATTTTACCTTTAACGAGAGCCCTATTTTACCGTAGAAGAGCCCTTTCAAGGACCAGAAGTACCGTGGTCGGCCCAGACAGTATCCATTACGATATGCTGAAAGGGCTAGATCAAAGATCCCTTAATACCCTTCTGTCGTTTTATAACTACATCTAAATGAAGCACTACTTCCCAGACAATCGGAGAAAGGTAAAAATCATGCCTGTTTACAACCAGACAAGCATGGCAGCAATCCATCACATGGCAGAGACAGTGCTCACATCGTGAGTTTGCAAGCTGTTTGGGAGAATGGTCAACATGAGACTCATTTGGTTACTTGAGAAGTCTGGGTTTTAGGCAAATGTTCAATGTCGGTTTAGAACAGGCCGTTGTATGGCAGATCACTTTGTCTCATTAATGTTCTCCTTCACTGCACTCCTACACTGTTCTAAATCTGTAAAAAGCGACTTTCACTCGCTTGTTACAGCGATGGGAGTTGCAGCATAAAATCGCATTGCCACACTATCCCAGAGTCAACGGTCACGCTGAAGCGGCGGTGAAAGGCGTGAAGAAACTCATCACGGTAGCCTGCGCCACGAATCGTCTGGACGATGAGCAACTGGACGCCGGCCTGCCTAGAGCTGCCTAATACCCCTCACGCTGACGGCCGGTCTCCAGCTCAGGAGTCCTTCAGACACCCCCTCCGGTCGTCGGTGCCGACGCACCACCGACCTTCCACCCCAGAGTGGCAGTGTCGCGCTGACGAATGCGACCTGCGGCCCGAGGCTACCAGAGAGAACGTCAAAGTTCACCACGACGCCTCCGCCCGTCCTCTGTCCCACCTACAGATCGGCGCCACACAATCACAATCGCTTCCTTCAGAACTCGAACTTCTCGTAAAAAGGATAAACCCCACCTGAAATCAGAGACGGATCCAAGGGTGCGAAGGGTTAACCCTCCTCCTAAAAACCAAACGACGCCCTTCTGAGCCTGAAAAGGCTCCCCTAAAACCAGTTAACACGAGGTCTGCCATGCAAAAAAACGCGAACACTACCACTTTACCCCTACCACTTTACCCCTACCCCTACCACTACCACTTTTATGAGGTGCGCCCTCCCTATCTAGATCCTTATCCTACCCTTATATATGAGGTGACGGTATTTTTACGCTTATGTATTCTGGAGTGGAAAACTTACGCATTTGGCTGAAACTTCTCGAATTTTATGCCTTGGTTTCTCGGCGCAAAACAACTTTTATTTCCCCCTGCCGAGGGTCGATTAGGGGGAGCGGGACAAGGGTCCCTTGTTCCATCCATGACTTGAAGCCTGGAAAATGCGAGTTCTGCAAAGATCTTATCACTTTATTTTATATTTTATCATGTGAAATGTAGGGAACAAGAGCCCTCCCTTCCGGCGTCGATGGTTTTTCTGCTGTTTCACGTCATCCGGAGACCTCGGCAGGGGTGGGTCCAGAGAGGAGAAAATTAACAACACCGGCCCCTCTAAGTCTGTTTGGCCTTAAGAAAGACATAAAAACCGGTTTTAATTCATTCCGGACCTTTTTATTTGCTACCCTAGCAAAGGCCTAGAGATCTGGCACTTGAGAATTCTGGCCACCCTTACCCGGTCAGAGACGCTACTTAGACCAAACCAGCCATTGCCGGATCCAAAGAGGACATGGGGGCAATCCCTCCAAGGCGCCAGGGCTCCATGGGGGGGGCTGTCCCTGTGTTCCCTTTGCCCACAAAATGTGCTTTACATAGAAGGAATTGGTACGTGTCATTAATTATTCATCCCTCTGTTGGGCATCGGACGATTCGAATAGTTTGGCAACACTACATTTGTTCTTTCGGGCTCAAAAGGGTCAACATTCGCGGCCTTATTTTATTTTAAAGATATACAGACGGCGGGCATATATATATATATATATATATATATATATATATATATATATATATATATATATATATATATATATATATATATATATATATATATATATATATTTATATATTTATATATATATATATATATTGCAAGGTAGCTCGATATGAAGAGGGTAAACAAATAATGCCGCAGTTTGTTCTGACAAATGCCCAGATACACAGCCCAACATCAAGAAAGATGTGAAAAAGGGCATCATATCCAACCTTCTTTCTAAACCGATGCTTAACGATAAGAACTTCATAATTCAGCACTCAGTCTGGTTATTAGGATGGGTAGCCAAGTAATCATCACTATCTTGCTCATCGCTTAATTTCTTTACAATATATGCATTGCACGACCATATGGCTAAGGTATATATAATACTAATGATGATAACTAGTCACAAAAACGGCATGCTGTCTACAGTCCACTGCATGAGGTTACGCATCGTCTCTGGCGGCCCTGATTTCAGCTAGAAATGCCAGCAGCTCTGTCTTTGTCTTCGACTTTGTCTTTCTCAGAGTTCTCTCCCATTCCACCCGAACGTTTGCTGATGTATTGGCCTGAATACTGGTTTCTATCTCCTCACATATATCTGCTTTCCTTCGTCAGAAGCCGGTGACGAACGAAGTGAGAAACGGCTTCTATACTGACAGTTTTTCGTTCTCTGTTTTTCTATGTCAGCATCCTCCAAAAATGGTAAAGCACATCAGTAATCTCAACTATTAAGAAATATTGAAAAGGTTGAAACTACCTAGCCTAGCATTTTAACACGCGCCCCGCTGGGGTCCCTTGCATGACGCGCCCTGCTGGGGGGCGTTTTTCGCCCTCCCCTCCGTATCTCGCTCCCCACGAAAACTAAAGGAAAATTACGGGTGGCGTTCGAAAGCTCTTGACAAGACGAAGAGAATTTATACGAATAATTTTTATGTCAGGTCAATATTAAGGTCAGCATAGGTCAAAGAATGCTCCATAGGCTTACAACAGAGCAGTGTACGTTTCCCTCTCTAGATCTGCCCTGAGGGGAGCTAGAGCAAATCTTTATGCATCATTCGATTACTCTCATCGCAGCAAATCGAATGATGTATAATATGACCTTGTTAGGTCAAATAGTCGAAATGACCTGACCTCGACTTAGGTCAGGGTCACAGACTGACTTGGTATGGTCATGCTGCATATCAATCGACTCCCCGTGACAATAAGCAAGCAAAATGGGAGCTTTATCTCAATTCAGTGAGAAGTTATTGGCAAAACAATCACTGTATGCTCCCGTGACCTGAAATGACCTTTGAGAGGTCAGATGCTCAAAAACTCAACTTAATGGTCAAGATCGTGGTAAGAATAGACGGTTGGAGGATGTTCAGCTTTATCTATCCAGTATTTACTGAAAACGAGTCCATTCTATTTTTCGCCATAGATTTATAATGGGGTGACCAAAAAATTGACCCCACCTTAGGTCAACAATATCAAAATTCCAAGATAGCAGATTTGTAGACCCTAATTGTAGTGAAGGATGTGACCCCCATCCTGGGGATGGACGTGCTTACCCACCTTGACCTGAAGGTGTCAGTGTCAGCTGTGCACGTGAAGCAGCTGAGCACCATCAAGGGATTCATCCACAAGCCCAAGATCAAGGCTGGTGTCACTCCAGTACGACTTGGTGCCAGGAGGCTACCACTCAGTGTGCGAGACAAAGTGAAGGGAGGAGCTGGACGTGATGAAGCGCATGGGCATAATCGAGGAAGCCGAAGCACCAGAATGGCTGAGTCCACTGGTTGTAACCCAGAAGAGAGACGGCGCAGTAAGGATCTGTGTGGATTTGAGGCACCCCTAACAAAGCCATACTGGAAGATGCGTTCCCGTTGCCTCACTTGGAGGAGATGTTCAATCGTCTCAGGGGTGCCAGCTATTTTACGACGCTGGATCTGAAGCAAGCCTACCACCAGCTGGAGCTGCACCCATCAGTCAGAGACCTCACTGCGTTCGCTAGCTCAGAGGGCGTCTTCAGGTACAAGCGCTGTCCTCTAGGCCTGTCTTCAGTGCCTGCAGCTTTCCAAAAGCTGATGACCAAGGTGCTCAAAGGTGTGAGTGGCTCTCAGAGCTATCTCGATGACGTCATTGTGTTTGGGGCCACTGAGGAAGAGCATGACCGTGCTCTAGCTGAAGTCATGAGCAGACTGAAGTCAGCTAATATCCAGCTGAACGACAAGAAGTGCCAGCTGAAGCAGCGCAGTGTAGGCTATCTGGGTCTGATAGTGGACAAGGACGGAGTACGTGTGGACCCAGAGCGCATCAAGGCTGTGTCGGAGGCAGTGCCGCCTTCATGTAAGGAAGAGCTTCAGTCCTTCTTGGGAGTTGTTGGCTACTACGCCAAGTTTGTGAAGAGCTTCTCTTCAGTCGTGGAGCCCCTCCGTGCCCTCCTGCGAGGAGGACAGCCTTTCCAGTGGAGCGAAGAGGCTGACGCTGCATTCAAGGAGGTGAAGCAGCTAGTGGTGCAGAGCGGGCCGCTAGCAGCGTTTGACCCAGCGCTCCCCCACCAAAGTCACGACTGATGCTTCAGGCACTGGGCTGGGAGCATGTCTGTCCCAGACCCATTCGTCCAGCCATGGACCAGAGGAGCGGGTGGTTGCATTTGCATCCCGCACCCTGTCAGAAGCAGAGCGCAAGTACGCTGCTGTGGAGAAGGAGGCCCTTGCCGCAGTGTGGGCTGTGGAACATTGGAGGACCTTCCTATGGGGATTTCGGTTCCAGCTACACACAGACCATCAGGCGCTGGTTACTCTCCTATCACCTGCATCCCATGGTCGTGCTGGCATGCGGATAGCGAGGTGGTGTGCACGCCTGCTAGTGTTTCAGTTCGACGTGGTGCACATCAAAGGCAAGCACAACATAGTTTGTGATGGCCTGAGCCGTCTGAACTTTGGTGAGGATGAACCAGCAGTCTCAGAGGAAGATGACTTTGTAGTAGCCTCAGTCACATCAGCCATCCCTGAGCCAAGACTAAGAGAGGAGTCTGAGAAAGATGGTACTCTGGCCATGCTTCGAGAAGTAGTCCATACTGGCTGGCCTGGGCAGAGCCAGCTACCAGAGGAGCTGAGGCCATTCTTTCCTCTCCGCCAGGAGCTGTCAGTCCAAGAAGAGCTGGTGTTTAGAGGTGAACGCCTGATCCTACCGTCAAGCCTGCAGAAGACCATGGTGGAGCTAGCACATGAGCATCACCAAGGGATGGTGCGCACCAAACAGCTCCTGCGCCAGTGGTACTGGTGGCCCAAGTTGGACGCAGCAGTGGAGCAGGCGGTGCGCCAGTGCTCTGTCTGCCAGATGAACGAGAAAACCGTCAAGTGTACGCCTGTGCCGCTGCAGCCTGTGGAGTTTCCACCAACACCCTGGTTCAAGGTGGGGTTGGACATCGTGGGGCCGCTGGCAGGTCCCAGACAGCAGAAGTTCGCCATCGTCCTCCACGACTACTACAGCAAGTGGCCGGAGGTCGGCTTTGCTGAAGAGATTACCACAGCAGGAGTCGTCACATTCCTGACTGCAGTGTGTGCACGTGAAGGATTCCCGCAGGAGGTTGTTACAGACAACGGTCCGCAGTTCACGTCGCGGGAGTTCGCCGAGTTCCTGTCCGTCCGAGGTATCAAGCACCTCCGTGTGAGCAACTACTACCCTCAAGCCAATGGCTCCGTGGAGCGTTGGAATCAAGTGTTAAAGGGAGCGGTGCGGTCAGCAGACCTGAGTGGCCGGCCACGGAAGGCCGCCATCATCGACTTTCTGCAGCACTATCGTGCTACCCCTCACGCCACGACAGGAAAGTCGCCATCCGAGTTGCTTCACGGGAGGAAAATGGTGACCAAGCTGAACATCCTGCCACCCAAGTCGACAGATGACGCCAGTCTGCGCCAGCGGGTGCAGAAAGGACAACAGAAAATGAAGCAGTACGCCGACAGTCGTCGCCGCGCGCGCCCGTCGCGTGTCACTGTGGGTGACGCTGTTAGAGTGCGCCGGGCTGGGAAGTGGTCAGAGCCGCTCCGCGTGCTGAAGCGGAAAGGACGCTGGACTTTCCTGCTGTCAGACGGGAAAGTATGGAATGCTTCCCGTATGAGCTGCCTACCTTCAGCAGACTCACCTACGCCGCAGTCAGCCGCGCTGCCGCTGCCGCTGCCGGTGACGGAGGACGAGCCGAGACGTCACCCCCCGCGTGCCGTGACGTCATCGCCGAGCGGTCGTGATCCGCCGCCGCGCGAGTTAGCGCCGTCCCCTGTGATGTCGCCGCGTGCTGAGTCGCCGTTGCCGCGTCCGTCGTCGCCGCGTCGTCGGTCGTACCGCGAGCGTCGGCCGCCGAAACGTTATGACGACTTTGTGTGCGAGTGATCGTGGCTGTGCACTGTGATATCGCTTGCATCTGTTAGTTTTGTTGTTGTAGTTTCCGCATCTACAACCGCAAATGTTTGTGTGTTGTTCATAGTATTACTGAACTGTTTAAGGTTAGACGTTGAAGCGTACGTTAATCTGATACCCTGACCAATCGTGTATCGTTTCAGTGCTGTCCCTGGACCCGACAACCTTCCCGGAGCAGTCACTCCTTTCTTCTACTGGATTCCCTCGTCTGGTCTCATCCTGGAGCGTCTGACCTACCTACCTACCTACCTAACCACCGTTTCCTCGCCAAGAGTCTACCCGTCCATCTGTGCGTAAGTTGCGTTCTTTCAGCTCTTTGATAGCGTGCTGGACTAATTACTTTTCAGTTGTAAACGCTTACCGATCTCGTGCCGTTGCGCTTTTGTTTGAGAGAGGGAAATGTTGTGTTCTGTCATCGTATTTACCAACGGCACATCCTGGCCATCTATCGGCGGAGTCCGAACTAGTACTTGCACCACTACCCTCAGGGAGTCTTCCGGTGTGTTGGTGTGTGGTGACATGGCGGCGTGGAACTAGCCGAATATAAGTTCCGAAGTTATCCCATCTCTGCTCGATTACGGTAACTTGTAGCACAGTAAACGCTACATAATTTTGGCGACCAGGATGAGATCACTCGCTTGTTACAGCGATGGGAGTTGCAGCATAAAATCGCATTGCCACACTATCCCAGAGTCAACGGTCACGCTGAAGCGGCGGTGAAAGGCGTGAAGAAACTCATCACGGTAGCCTGCGCCACGAATCGTCTGGACGATGAGCAACTGGACGCCGGCCTGCCTAGAGCTGCCTAATACCCCTCACGCTGACGGCCGGTCTCCAGCTCAGGAGTCCTTCAGACACCCCCTCCGGTCGTCGGTGCCGACGCACCACCGACCTTCCACCCCAGAGTGGCAGTGTCGCGCTGACGAATGCGACCTGCGGCCCGAGGCTACCAGAGAGAACGTCAAAGTTCACCACGACGCCTCCGCCCGTCCTCTGTCCCACCTACAGATCGGCGCCACACAATCACAATCGCTTCCTTCAGAACTCGAACTTCTCGTAAAAAGGATAAACCCCACCTGAAATCAGCGACGGATCCAAGGGTGCGAAGGGTTAACCCTCCTCCTAAAAACCAAACGACGCCCTTCTGAGCCTGAAAAGGCTCCCCTAAAACCAGTTAACACGAGGTCTGCCATGCAAAAAAAACGCGAACACTACCACTTTACCCCTACCACTTTACCCCTACCCCTACCACTACCACTTTTATGAGGTGCGCCCTCCCTATCTAGATCCTTATCCTACCCTTATATATGAGGTGACGGTATTTTTACGCTTATGTATTCTGGAGTGGAAAACTTACGCATTTGGCTGAAACTTCTCGAATTTTATGCCTTGGTTTCTCGGCGCAAAACAACTTTTATTTCCCCCTGCCGAGGGTCGATTAGGGGGAGCGGGACAAGGGTCCCTTGTTCCATCCATGACTTGAAGCCTGGAAAATGCGAGTTCTGCAAAGATCTTATCACTTTATTTTATATTTTATCATGTGAAATGTAGGGAACAAGAGCCCTCCCTTCCGGCGTCGATGATTTTTCTGCTGTTTCACGTCATCCGGAGACCTCGGCAGGGGGTGGGTCCAGAGAGGAGAAAATTAACAACACCGGCCCCTCTAAGTCTGTTTGGCCTTAAGAAAGACATAAAAACCGGTTTTAATTCATTCCGGACCTTTTTATTTGCTACCCTAGCAAAGGCCTAGAGATCTGGCACTTGAGAATTCTGGCCACCCTTACCCGGTCAGAGACGCTACTTAGACCAAACCAGCCATTGCCGGATCCAAAGAGGACATGGGGGCAATCCCTCCAAGGCGCCAGGGCTCCATGGGGGGGGGGCTGTCCCTGTGTTCCCTTTGCCCACAAAATGTGCTTTACATAGAAGGAATTGGTACGTGTCATTAATTATTCATCCCTCTGTTGGGCATCGGACGATTCGAATAGTTTGGCAACACTACATTTGTTCTTTCGGGCTCAAAAGGGTCAACATTCGCGGCCTTATTTTTTTTTAAACATATACAGACGGCGGGCATATATATATATATATATATATATATATATATATATATATATATATATATATATATATATATATATATATATATATATATATATATATATATATATATTTATATATTTATATATATATATATATATTGCAAGGTAGCTCGATATGAAGAGGGTAAACAAATAATGCCGCAGTTTGTTCTGACAAATGCCCAGATACACAGCCCAACATCAAGAAAGATGTGAAAAAGGGCATCATATCCAACCTTCTTTCTAAACCGATGCTTAACGATAAGAACTTCATAATTCAGCACTCAGTCTGGTTATTAGGATGGGTAGCCAAGTAATCATCACTATCTTGCTCATCGCTTAATTTCTTTACAATATATGCATTGCACGACCATATGGCTAAGGTATATATAATACTAATGATGATAACTAGTCACAAAAACGGCATGCTGTCTACAGTCCACTGCATGAGGTTACGCATCGTCTCTGGCGGCCCTGATTTCAGCTAGAAATGCCAGCAGCTCTGTCTTTGTCTTCGACTTTGTCTTTCTCAGAGTTCTCTCCCATTCCACCCGAACGTTTGCTGATGTATTGGCCTGAATACTGGTTTCTATCTCCTCACATATATCTGCTTTCCTTCGTCAGAAGCCGGTGACGAACGAAGTGAGAAACGGCTTCTATACTGACAGTTTTTCGTTCTCTGTTTTTCTATGTCAGCATCCTCCAAAAATGGTAAAGCACATCAGTAATCTCAACTATTAAGAAATATTGAAAAGGTTGAAACTACCTAGCCTAGCATTTTAACACGCGCCCCGCTGGGGTCCCTTGCATGACGCGCCCTGCTGGGGGCGTTTTTCGCCCCTCCCCTCCGTATCTCGCTCCCCACGAAAACTAAAGGAAAATTACGGGTGGCGTTCGAAAGCTCTTGA
Organism: Lepas anatifera; assembly: GCA_034440635.1. Taxonomy (NCBI): domain Eukaryota; kingdom Metazoa; phylum Arthropoda; class Thecostraca; family Lepadidae; genus Lepas; species Lepas anatifera. The sequence goes on along the minus strand of JAOTON010000433.1, from coordinate 501,693 downwards.
CAAGACGAAGAGAATTTATACGAATAATTTTTATGTCAGGTCAATATTAAGGTCAGCATAGGTCAAAGAATGCTCCATAGGCTTACAACAGAGCAGTGTACGTTTCCCTCTCTAGATCTGCCCTGAGGGGAGCTAGAGCAAATCTTTATGCATCATTCGATTACTCTCATCGCAGCAAATCGAATGATGTATAATATGACCTTGTTAGGTCAAATAGTCGAAATGACCTGACCTCGACTTAGGTCAGGGTCACAGACTGACTTGGTATGGTCATGCTGCATATCAATCGACTCCCCGTGACAATGCAAGCAAAATGGGAGCTTTATCTCAATTCAGTGAGAAGTTATTGGCAAAACAATCACTGTATGCTCCCCGTGACCTGAAATGACCTTTGAGAGGTCAGATGCTCAAAAACTCAACTTAATGGTCAAGATCGTGGTAAGAATAGACGGTTGGAGGATGTTCAGCTTTATCTATCCAGTATTTACTGAAAACGAGTCCATTCTATTTTTCGCCATAGATTTATAATGGGGTGACCAAAAAATTGACCCCACCTTAGGTCAACAATATCAAAATTCCAAGATAGCAGATTTGTAGACCCTAATGACCTTATCATATTGTGGAAGTTTCAAACTGATCAGTTTGCTAATGTTCCCTGGGCGCTGCTTCAAACTCGTAATTCTAGGTTTTGAGGTCGGGTCACTTGACCCTGAATAGCTCCTTGGCCTTACATGACCTTAACTAAAAATTTGGTCGGATGTGTAGAATTAATCAGGGATAAGGTACCATAAGTTTTTTTTCTGCGTCTCTTTGTTTTTTTAGCTATCTGGGGAAAACCAGGAGGGGGCGAATTTCGCCCCCCCAGCGGGGGTTGTTCAACCCAGCGGGGGGGTTGTACAACCTATTGTAACAATAGGTTGTTGCCGGCTGCATCTACAGGAGTCCATCTGGAAATGACACTGAAACCATGAATAGTCTCAGAGGTCTTATTCAGGCTGTAAGCAGCTTCAATCCGTCCCATCTTCTTATAGCAGGAGACTTAAACCTACCACAGATTAATTGGTCTTCAGCTGTTTCCTCTGCCTCTCCATCGCATATATCACACAAATTTATTGAGCTTGTTGGGGATTTTTTCCTGTTCCAGCATATTCAGCAGCCAACTCGTTACCGCCATGGCACTCGCCCTAGCACCTTGGATTTGGTGTTCACGAATGAAGAGGACATGATCAGCCATCTCAGCTACCAACCAGGATTGGGCTTGAGCGACCATCTGGTGCTAGAGTTCTGCTTCAACTGCTACACACCTCCACCAGTGACCATGCGGGACAGGCTAAACTTCAACCGAGCAGATTTTACCAAACTGCGATCTCTACTTGATTTTAATGAGTGGAGCTTTCTCAGGGAGGCAGATCTGGATGAAGCATACAGCACATTCTTGCAGGTCCTTGAAGAAATGGTCCAGGAGTGTGTCCCCACTTGTAGGAAGAGGCCCAATCACAATAAAATTTACATGACTCCTGGAGGCTACAAGTCTAAAAAAGAAAAAAGCCAGAGCATGGAATGCCTATAAGGCATCGGACAGAGCCCGAACTCAGTCTCACATTCGCCAGATATACAGCTGCAAGAAATCAGCTCCGCACCATGACTAGAAAGCACCTGTATAATCATGAAGACAATGTCATCAGAACCTTGAAACAATCTGTGAAACCCTTTTGGAGGCACATGAACTCCCGACTAAAAACAAAGTCCAGGGTCGAGGACCTTGAGGGCGAAGACAGCACATTACATAGCAGTGACTTAGAGAAGGCTGAAACTCTAAATCAATTTTTCTGCTCAGTCTTCACCAGAGAAAACATGGATTTCATTCCTGCTTTTCCAGACAGAGCTGCGAACCAGACCCTATCAGATATTATCATATCACCTGAATTGGTTAGCGCCCGTCTCCTCCAACTAAAACCGTGCAGGGCTCCTGGACCCGATAAACTGCATCCTCGAGTTCTCCAAGAGACTGCAGCTGTTATCTCTGGTCCTCTTGCTATCCTGTTCCGCAGATCCATGGACTCCGGTGTTCTCCCAGATATATGGAAGAAAGCCTCGGTTGTGCCCATTCACAAAAAAGGTAGCAGGCAGAAACCAAGCAACTATCGCCCCATCAGTTTGACATCCATTGCCTGCAGAGTGTTAGAAGCCATAATAAGGGATCAGCTCATGGAGCACATGATGCACTACAACCTTCTGTCGCTGGCTCAACACGGCTTTCGTCCGCGGCGCTCTTGCGACTCCCAACTGTTGGAAACTGTAGACGACTGGACCAAATGTTTGGAGGCCGGAAACCCCCTTGATAGCACCTATCTTGATTTTCGTAAAGCCTTCGATGCAGTGCCGCACAACAGACTCCTCCAAAAACTCAAAGGCTACGGAGTCACAGGAAAACTGCTCAAATGGATTGAGAGCTTCCTTTCTGAGCGAGAGCAAAGAGTTGTGCTGAATGGATGCGCATCAGGCTGGGCCCCAGTGATAAGCGGTGTACCACAGGGCTCTGTGCTCGGTCCGATGTTGTTTTTAGTGTACATCAATGACCTGCCAGACGTGATCCAGTCCACGACAAAAATATTTGCAGATGACACAAAGATATACGCCCCAATAACGCAGCACAGCTCTGCAGTTACACTCCAGTCCGACATCGACAAGGCCACCGAATGGGCCGACAAATGGCAGCTGCCCTTCAACGAAGATAAGTGCTCAGTCCTACATGTGGGCTCCTCTAATATCCACCATGGGTATCACATGAGAGGGGTAGCGCTACAGGGGGTCCAGTCGTGAAAAAGACTTAGGGGTATCTATCGACAGTGTCTTCAAATTTCGGGAGCACGCTGCTGGGGCGGTCGCCAAGGGGAACCAGCTGCTTGCAGTGATACGGAGGTCATTCCAGAAGATTGACAAGTCGAGCCTCCTCATCCTTTACAAGACGCTGGTTCGACCCCACCTCGAGTATGCGAACATTACATGGGGACCTTTCAATCGCTCCGATCAAAAGAGTCTCGAACGGGTCCAGAGACGCGCAACACGAATGATCCGTCAAATACGCCATAGACCCTACAGTGAACGACTTGCAGAGCTGGACTTACCCTCGCTTTATAACAGGCGTAAGCGAGGTGATATGATCCGCGTATATCAAATACTAAACGGTCTGGTAGATCTCGAGCCATCACTCCTCTTCGAACACGATCGCAACACACGCAAGAGGGGCCATCCCTTCAAACTGGTCAAACCAGCGGCGGTGTCTCGTGTACGCAGGAACGCTTTTGGAGTCCGCGTAATAAACGACTGGAATAGTCTTCCAACAGACGTCGTCTGTTCGCCCTCCATCAGCGCCTTCAAAGCAAGGCTCGACAATCACTGGCTCGAACACAAGTACACCACTCCCGACACTGACTGAGAACCCACTGTCTACACGCAACCGAGCTCGTTGAGACCGGCTTCTACAGGCTTTTAGTAGCCTACTATGCCGACGACCATCTGGTATCTGGTATCAGGTATCATTCCCATTTCATCTCCCACAGTGTTTTCCAAACTTACATCCCTTCGAAATTCCAGCTCCCCTGGACCCGATCTTGTTCATCCTCGGATACTGAATGAGGCAGCCGGATCTCTCTGTGTCCCCTTGTCTCTTCTTTTCAGGAAGTCCTTAGACACTGGGGCAATCCCTGAGGAGTGGAAGTTGGGGAGAGTGGTCCCAATCTACAAGAAGGGAGACAAACACCATCCTGGCAATTACAGACCAGTTAGCTTGACCTCTATACCCCGTAAAGTCTTGGAGTCACTGATCAAGGACGAACTTCTGAGGTTCCTGAGCACCCACCACCTTCTTTCAGACCATCAACACGGATTCCGGCCAAAACGTTAGTGTGACTCACAATTAATTTTTGGGGCTTATCGACGCACCAACTGCCAGGGTCATATGGCGTCGCCAACTCTTTCCCCTGTTGGAAGGGTTTCTCGGGAGCCAGCTTGCTCCTTGTTCAGGGAAGCCGGGCCTTGAACCCGGGTCGGCTGCGTGGAAGCCAGCTACGCTGACCACTCCACTACCGCGCCCCCAGTGTGACTCACAACTTCTACAGACATTGGAGGATTGGACAAAGAGGCTTGAACAGAGTGTACCTGTTGACGCCATCTATTTGGATTTTCAGAAGGCATTCAATTCGGTCCCGCATGAGCGTCTTCTGAGGAAATTGGAGAGTTATGGTATTAAAGGCAAGCTTCTTCGGTGGATCCGCGCTTTCTTATCAGATCGGAAACAGTATGTAGTTGTTGATGGCACTGCTTCAGAATGGACGAAGGTCACTAGTGGTGTTCCGGGTATTATCGCAGTAGGTGGATCACATCTCTCGGTTCAAAAGGATCACATCAGAAGGTCCACAGTTCATATGTTCTACCGCTCAAAATGTCTAACTTAAAAAGTCAAACATTCAAAAGGTCCAAAGAGGCGTGCTCAGATACATGAGAGCGGGGTGCATGATAACGCAGAGGCGTGCTAAGGCACCTGATAATAGGAGGCTATGAGGGTTAGGTTAGGTTAGGTTAGGTTAGGTTAGGTTAGGTTAGGTTAGGTTAGGTTAGGTTAGGTTAGGTTAGGTTAGGTTAGGTTAGGTTAGGTTAGGTTAGGTTAGGTTAGGTTAGGTTAGGTTAGGTTAGGTTAGGTTAGGTTAGGTTAGGTTCGGTAAGGTAAGGTAAGGTTAGGTCAGGTCAGGTCAGGTCAGGTCCGGTCAGTTCAGGTCAGGTTAGGTCAGGTCAGGTCAGGTGTGTATGCCCTAAATCCCTATTTCCTAGTCTGGGGATATCAACCCTCTTTCCAGAATCTGAGTGCGCCTCTGGTCTGGGTACCACTTTTCGAAATGTCATAGAAATATCCCCAAATTCTGCAAGAAAATCCCTAGAGATGAAACAGACGGAGGGAGGGGAAGTTTGAGCAGTGTTAAGTGGTACCCAGACCAGAGGTGCACTCAGATTCAGGAAAGAGGGGTGATATCCCCAGACTAGGAAATAAGGACCAAGGGCATACACAATTGACCTGACCTGACCTGACCTGGCCTGGCCTGGCCTGGCCTGACCTGACCTGACCTGACCTGACCCGACCTGACCCAACCCAACCCAACCCAACCCAACCCAACCCAACCCAACCCAACCTAACCTAACCTAACCCTCATAGCCTCCTATTATCAGGTGCCTTAGCACGCCTTGCGTTATCATGCACCCCACTCTCATGCATCTGCTGAGCACGCCTCTTTGGACATTTTGAATGTTTGACTTTTTTAAGTTAGACATTTTGAGCGGTAGGACATATGAACTGTGGACCTTCTGATGTGATCCTTTTGAACCGCGAGATGTGATCCACCTACTGCGATAATACCGTGTTCCGCAGGGTTCCGTGCTTGGCCCGATCTTATTCCTTCTGTTTATTAATGACCTCCCTGATTGTGTACTCTCTGGCATAAAAATTTTTGCTGATGACGCAAGACTCTACACAGGCATTAGGCACCTCCACTCATCAGAATCGCTACAAGCAGACCTAAATCAGGTATTGGAATGGTCGTCAATGTGGCAGATGCCCTTCAATGAAGGTAAATGCGTGGTGTTGGACATTGGCAGTAACAACCCTTGTTACGACTACACTATGGGTGGTGCTTCTCTCAGGAAATTAGATGAAGAACGAGATCTCGGGGTAATCATTGACAGGGACCTGAAATTCTGACAGCAGGCAGCGGTATCAGTCTCAAAAGCCAACAAGGTTTTGGCCGTCATCCAAAAATCCTTTGCTAACATTGACACTTTCACTTTGCTTCTTCTTTATAAATCACTGGTGCGTCCTCTACTAGAGTATGGTAACATATGTTGGGGACCATTCAATAGGGCTGATCAGAGGCTGCTTGAGAGGGTGCAGCAAAGGGCCACACGTATGATCACCTCCATGAGGGGTTTATCTTACCCCCGACCGACTGAGGGCTCTTAAGCTTCCCTCATTGTACTACAGGCGACACCGAGGAGACCTGATCAAAACATACCATTTGCTCCATGGTTCCATCGATATCGATCCAGCTCAGTTCTTCGATCTCATTGATCGCTCCCGTACCAGCGGACATCAGTGGAAACTTGCAAAACCCAGTGCCACATCTAGGGTGCGTCGTTCATCATTTCCAGTATGCGTGGTGAACGACTGGAATGCGTTGCCTACATCAGTAGTCATAGTAGAAGCCACCACGGTCAATGAGTTTAAGAACAAGCTCGACTCTCATTGGTCATCCCTGATGTACCTTGTCCCTGAATGCTCAGAGTAAGGTCCCTTACATTCTTTTCAACCGCTCTCACCATCTAATTAACCCCTCAGGCATTATGGCCTGAGTAAGACTGAGTGTAGACTCATCGAAACTGAGCCCGTCAAGGACCGGATCCAGCAGGCCGATGTGGCCTCGAAAATTCCGATAACTATAGATAGATAGATACTGACCTCAGGATCTATGCAAGGCGGCTTAGCAACTAACACTTTGTCATATCCAAATCAAAATGCAAAAGAAACAACAGCACCTTAATGAGTGATTAAAGACCTTTGATACTCAGTTTTCGTTCAGATGTGGCCATTTTCATCCTCCTATTTTTTTCTGCGCCAAGGGGTTGTTCTCTAATATTCTACGAGTAAGAGAGAGAGAGAGAGAGCAATGAGAAGAGGATTGCGTGTGCGACGCGTACTGCTTTCTTGTTTTCTTCTCCTCTCTTTCTCTTTTTCTTCTTTGGCGTTGGTATTTTCTTTCTTTTCTCATGGAACTGGAACATTTGAAACTGCCAGATCTTGTTCTAAATCATTAAACTCTTTAAACTTTCCCCCAGTTTTTGAGTGCAGTTACAGCGCGTCTGATACAAACGCGCTATAACTGTTTTGCAAGAAATTGGGAGCAGCACATGGAGATTGTGGACGCCCGTCCACGTGTGTGTGTAAATAGCCGTTTTCACAACGTGAATAAATTGAAATCAACCTTGGGTGTCTTTTGGTAGTTTTTTTTAACATTTCCCAAGCCAAACAAACCAGCGTTCATTTCAGTGAAACTATAGAAGTTTGAGAAATATACTTACCCAAAATTGAAAGCAATGACCCTAAATATCTTGATTCTGAGCTTTTCCTGGCATTAAATTCAATAGATAAATCTAAATTAATGGATATATATTTTAGAAATATCCCAAGATCTTGGGCGTCTTTTCGAAAAAACCGACCTCCAGGGTCGGTTTTTTCAAAAGACACCCAAGCCTCTAGATCCCGTCTTTTCGGTCTCTAGATTTGTCTGGAGGGATTTTTCAAAGGCTTCCATATGCAGGAGCGAATTTTGAGGTCGGTGACTTATGCAGGACTTGCCCGCTTGACGTCACTGCCTACGTCATAGCCAAGAACCAATCATCGGACAGTATTCTGGGAGCAGCATGGCCGCGTTCAAGGCCAGAGAGAGAGAGAGGTCGCGTTCGGGGAACGTGTTCGGGATAAGTTTGTTCTCTAATGTTTCTTTTCTCACGGTATATGAGCTACGATTGTTATCTTACGTGTGTTTAGGAACAAAAGTTAAATATTTGATTGAAATTATTTGATCGTTACCAATTTTTTGCGGCAGTCAGGCAGACACTTTTCCCATCACCATACAGATCGGGGGTCAATTAAAGGGGCAGGTGCCCCTCCTATCGACCATCTGCGCCCCTGAATCATAGGCGGATCCAGGATAGCCGATCGGGGGCACCTTTCCGGGTTGGCATCATCCAGACCAGAAGGGTACTGCCACTTTTGACCAAAAAACTATGAGGTGGGCGCCAAATCGTATCGGTGGGCGCCGATTTTCACATCCTGGGGAGGGGAGGGGTGAGAACCGACATTTCAGGGCAGCGCTGTGACCATTTTAGGGGGCGCCGAGCGTCAATCGGAGGGACACGTACCCCACCCCATGGATCTGCCTATGCCCTGGATGGTTACGGTGCCGCCTGAAGGGTTGATAGCGCCCCTGAAATGTCGCTTTTCACCTTTTCTCCAAATATGCGAAAATCGGCGCTCATTGTTAGGATTTTGCGCCCGCCTGAAATATTTTGCCGGTCCAAGGTGGCGCCCCCGGGAAGGCGCCGACATTGCCGTTCGGGGACACCTTTCCAGTGGGCGCCACTTCTTGCCTGCAAAACTTTTCAGGTGGGCGCAAAACCCTATCGGTGTGCGCCGATTCTCGCATTCTAGGGGGGGGTGGGAAGAGACATTTCAGGGGGCGCCATTCAACTTTTAGGGGTTGCCATGACCATTTCAGATGGCGCCGAGGGTCCATCCTAACCCCCCCCCAGATCCGTGTACGCGAGGTGACGGAACTAGTGATGTGGGAGGTGACGGCACTGGTGAGGCGGGGGTGATGGCACTGGCAAGGCCGGAGGCGGGAGGCGACGGTGTTCGTGAGGCGCGAGGCGATGGATAGTTGGGGGGGGGTGGGGGAGACCATGACGCCGTAGACTGCACATCGGCTCATCGAACAGTTGAGGCATCTCCTCCGTCGATATATCGCCGGTGTCACGTTCACGAGTGTGTCGAGGACTGACTGAATCAGAGGGGGCCACCGCTGTTCCAAGGAGCCGCCGCAGGCCCGGGTTGGGCATTGGCCACCACTGGCCCGGGTTGGGCCACAGTTACCCAGGCGACTACCGTTGCCGCACGCCCAGGTGGGGAAGCCGCCGGCACCGAATAACTTCTCACAATGCGGCGACCGGCAAGTTGCCACGCAATCTCCAGTAGGCGGCAACTCCATCGGCCATAGCTTACCAAACATACATAGAGGTTGTAGGTCAACATGGTGAAATGGGCAGTGTGCGTCTGTGAATTTAACACACGCCCCGCAGGGGAGGGTGAAATTCGCTCCTCCTGGTTTTTCCAGATAGCTCAAAAACGAAGAGACACAGAGCAACGAAACTTACGGTACCTTATTCCTAATCAATTTTACACATCTGACCAAATTTTTGAGCTAAGGTCATGTCTGGTCAAGGAGCTATTCAAGGTCAAGTGACCCGACCTCAAAACCTAAAATTACGAGTTTGAAGCGGTGCCCAGGGAACATCAGCGAACCGATCACTTTGAAACTTCCACAATATGATAAAGTCATTAAGGTCTACAAATCTGCTATCTCGGAATTTCTATATTTTTTACCTAAGGTGGGGTCAATTTCTTGGTCACCCCATTATAAGTCTATGGTGAAAAATATAATGGGCTCGTTTTCAGTAAATATTGCATAGATAAAGCTGAAAATCCTCAAACCGTCTATTCTTACCACGATCTTGAAAATTAAGTTGAGTTTTTAACCATCTGACCTCTCAAAGGTCATATCAGGTCACGGGAGCATAGAGTGATTATTTGGCCAATAACTTCTCATTGAATTGAGATAAAGCTCCCATTTTGCTTGCATTGTGCTTATATTGTCACGGGAAGTCGATTGATATACAACATGACGATACCGGGTCACTCTCTGACCCTGACCTAGCTCGAAGTCAAGTCATTTTCACTATTTGACCTAGGAAGGTTATATTATACATAATTCGAATCGCAGCGATGAGAGGAATCCAATGATGCATAAGTATTTGCTCTAGCCCCCTGAGGGCAGATCTAGGGAGAGAAACGTACACTGCTATGTTGTAAGCCTATGGAATCTTCTTTGACCTATGCTGACCTCAATATTGACTTGACATGAAAATTCTTCGTATAAAATCGCTTCGTCTTCTCAAGAGCTTTCCAACACCACCCATAATTTTCCTTTAGCTTTCGTGGGGACCGAGATACGAAGGGGGGCGCGTCATGCAAGGGACCCCAGCTGGGCATGTTGAAATGGTACAAGAATGGTAAAAACAGTGTACCTCAACTTCCCACTCTTTGCATAGAATCGTACCATCCACTGTATTTTCCTGGAGTAAATATGCTATAAATGTCAGCTGTAGATGTCTAATGTGCAAAGCCAAGCTTGCTGAAGCATGTGGGGTTGATTCACCCAGCATGTCAACCTCAAACTTTGGTTCACATCACTAGAAGCATGGGCGCCGAAAGCGGGGGCATCTCCCCTGTTGGCCAACCAAAAGGATGCCCCTCCAAATTTTTGGTCCATCGCCATTCATGCTGTCAGGTACCAAATATGCTCAAAATTCGCCTTCCCAGGTCAGCACCAGCTGGGGTCTGTCCCCCCCCCTGTAAAAACTCTGTGACGGTGCCCCTAACTGGAAGGGGCGCCGATGTGAGGCATCATGTGACTTGCTGATGCATGGAATTCACAAATGGTACCAAACTTAAGCCTGATACTGCACCACTTTAGAGCTTGATACTTTTAAGGTATCAAAGTATGAATCCCAATAGCATGACAAAATGATCAACACCAGGAAACTCCTTTAGTTACTTCTTAGTTATCTCAGGAAACCCAGTATCTTTTTGGTAAATCAGCAATGCAACCAACAAAGCTACGCCATCTTATTATGGTGAATTAGCATTACTGCCTGTTGGTATATTTTAGAAACAGGGATAATCTGTACATATCCTGTATTTCACTTGGAACCACCTTGAAGCCAACCTCTTAAAATGACAAGAAAAGCCTGACCTGGCCTGAAAAGCATATATAGCTCTATTTCAATAATAAACGAAGTGTTTTGTATTGCTCAGTCCGCAAAGTATGGCAGCAGGCCAGACGAGTCGCACCAGCCATCTAAAATTCTCACACCGTCAGCCACCAAAAATTAGCACCAATCTGCCATATACCAGGGAGAAAAACGCACTCATTCCCACTCACACGATGCAATGCTACCTCTCTTATTAGTTAGTTAGTTGAGGACTTTTTATAAGGCCCCTCCTATGTCTTTATAACCATTTAGCCATTATTTGTTAGGTTTTCAGTGTCACCTTCCTCACATCAGTCTCAGAAATTTGCACCAGGTTGATAAAATTTGCACCACTCACTCCTGTCGCCAAGGGCACTAGCACCGACGAGATATCGTCAAAAACGCCATACTTTGAGCGCTAGTGTATTGCTAGTTGCATAGCATATATACCCAAGAAAACCTGAGAAACCAGGATGAATTATAATTTTCCAGTAGCGCCCACTTCAAGGTGAAAACCGCTTACAGTCAAAACACCCATACCCTGAATTAAGGATACTGGACATCACCACTTAATTTTAATTTGAAGAGATGCTCAGACTAGAAATAGCGGGATAAAACATGCAGTGGGACAAAATTTTGGACCAAATTGTTTGTCTTCAAATGATACTGCTCAAACAATTCACAAAAAAATTTAGCAAGTCTCAAACTTTGGGTGGATCCATGCATTAATTGTAATGAGAATGCAAAAACATCATTCAACCCCAAACATTTGGCATAATACCTACCCTGATTTACATTTAGGGATTCCTCTGCCTGTCACCCTTTGTTTAGGACACCACTGCTCGTATGCGAGTTGGTTACCTAGGTAATACACTTTTTCTCAATGTAATTGGAACCTTGCCAGAGTATTACACAAGCAGACGTTACCCTAGTCCCTCCTCCTTTTGTTTTGAGCTTATTACACAGCTAATATAGAAACTGAGAGAAAAACGACAAATAAATTGAAGCGACTGGGTAGCAGGAGCATAACTGATGCAAATTTCACTCATTATACGACTTATTAAAGTTGAATTTCATTCTTTTTAATTCCGCAAAACTCAACACAGAGCGCCCGGCGACTGTGAAACATTGCCAGATGTGCCAGATAATTGACTCAATAAATTCCCAAGACTCTTGTGAAATTCCGACAAATGGCAGCAATATTACAGTGCTACCAAAAAACCTTTCAAAAAGACACCCAAGGTTTAATTCACGTTGTGAAAACGGCTAATGTTTCTTTATGTCCTTTATGTTTATGCAAGGCCCTAGAGAGAGAAGGTAGAACGCTCCGCTTCCAAAACATGGCAACCGCTTGTTTTCAAGGTCATTATTGTTATTGTGGAGTGATGACGAAAGATCAACCAAACAAACCGAAACTCCCCGTCCAGAGAGCATGGAAGGAGGTGAGATGGAGACTTGTTATTGGCTGTGGTGAGTAGATGCGGGGTAGGGTGGTATTGTAACGTAGTTTTCTGGATAGAGAAATGATCGAGGAATATGTCCAGCCTAGAAAATGAGAGTTTTGCCTCATAGCTTGTCACTAATACCTGTTTAAATTCGGGGATGCGTAAGTGGCGCGTTCGAGTTTGATAATATGCGAAGAGTTTTTAGCATTTTGGGAGCCTGGAAATCGTATTTGATGTATCAGTAGGATGGGATGGTGAGTTTTACATTCTGTGGACCTGAAGTGGCAGGCCCAATCGAGATTTAGCAGGAAAATGTGTGATTTTTCATATCAGAATATTAAGTTTTCCACGTGGCCCTATTGCCATTTCAATTTATTTACATCATCATCATCATCTTTTTATTTCATTTTTCATATTGATAGGGAACAGAAGTAAGGGAACAGAACAGCAAAAGAAGACATGAGCAGGGAAAAGCAATCAGGAGCAACAAAAGGAAGACATTTATAGGTATACAGCATCAAACAAAAGAAATCTGGCGAATACGTAGTTAGATTGATGCAAATGATCAATATAGGTAGAAAAAGGAAAAACATAAGCTGCCAAAGAAGGAGCAATACACACAGAAACAGCAAAAAAATAAAGGAAAAAACAAAATTTAATGTCAAAGAGAAAGACTGATAAAACATAACAAAAACGAGATGAGCCGATACAAAAAAACAAAATAATTATGTGTGGTTTATTCATTTTGACCTGTCCTTTCCATGTGATGAACTGATATTTCCTCTATTGCATGATTCTTATCAATTGGTTTCATATCATCCAGCCAATCTGGTCATATTTCAACCTGTATTATACTTACACTACACTGCTATTCTTGCATGCAATACATACATAGGCAAGCCATGACTATAATGGATGCTGCCCTGAAACCCAACAAAATGCATATTCAATACAATTTTAAATATAAAAACATCCATTTTTGGACTGAGTGCCCTTACATGTTTAATGAGCAGTGCTGAATTTAATGTTGTACTTGGAAGTTGTCAGAATTTATTATGTATTGGAATTGTGCTCTCCCACCACATAGGCATGCATCAGCCATGCTTTGTTGTGAATGCATGTGTTGGCATGGGCATTTATAGTATTTTGTGTTAATAAGAGCAGTGTTGCAACGCTAAAAGGGTATCTCTAATGCATTAGCAATAGGAGATACCCCATTTTCTCTTGCACAGTGGAGAGGTCACATGCTGAAATAGGTTCTCCAGAAAGTCACCCACTTTTGTCAATTACTATGGTCAATAGTGGATATTTCTCTCAAATGCAAATTTTCTCTTTCTTTGTCATGATGTAACTTTGTGTATGGTGAGGAGGAAATGCTGCTGATAATTTTAAATGATTTGAAATTTCAGCCTCAGCATACTCAAAAGCTTGTTTAAGAAGAAGCTTTAGTGCTTTGCAACAAACCAACTGCTGAAGTAATGGCAGGAGCATTGAAACTATGTTCAACATTGGGGGGGGCGCAGCGGGAATTTTCAAGTCATTTCTTTCCTGTCAACACCATAGGGTTAATGGTTAAGAATCATGAAAGTTGGGGGCAACTGCCCCTCTGCCCTCCTGGTTCCTACGCCCCTGAGTAATGGTGCTGCCAACTTTTAAAAGGATCAGGAAATCCCTACTGTTGTCACTTGGTATTTGAACCTTGGTTGATAGTAATGAAGCTAATGCTGCATTCTTTGAAGTATTCCAAACTGAGTGAAGCTTGAACCTTGGATACTGTTGAAGCATGTTATTGCCTTTTGCCTTTAAACTCTTTTATCTGCTTTCTTTAGGACAAAACTTTAGGTTGTTTGTTGGTTGATCAGCTTTTTCTTGTTTTATGTACATTTTGTCCCTTTGCTTACTTATAGACTCCAGGCAAGCTGGAATATGAACTAAAACTGCAATGGTGGCATGGAAGTTAAACAATATAAAAAATAGAGTTGTGAATAAAGTTAATTTCCTGTGTAAAAGACATGAACACAGACCATGGTTGTTTTGCATGGTTTCTGTGTAATTTATAATGAGTTGGCCCAGCCATGTCATGAAAAACATTCACATAGGCTTTCCTCTTGTGTTTCTGCTTCCTTATTTGGTGCTAGATCCATCGAGAATTTAAATATGTGCGGAGGTTTGTGTAGCCTCCCCAAAAGCTGGGATTCTGTGCTGGCCTTTGCTTCTTGTTGAACTATTGGTCAGCGCTCATACTTGGATCCAGTGGGTGGGGGGCAGGTGTCATACCGATCGACCCTCGTCGCCCCCCAAAAGGTAGATGCCCCCTTCCACCTGAAAGGTTGATGGTGCCCTTTTTGAAATGTCGTTCCTTCGATGCGAAAACCGGGTGCCCACTGATAGGTTGGCGCCCACCCGATTGGTTTTTCCGGTCAAAACCTGCGCCCCTGGTCCGGATGGCGCCCTGAATTGACAATCCTGAACCCAGCTCTGCCAGCTCTCATGAATTACTCAAATATCAGGCAGGTATTAGCAAAAATCATTTTTACATTACTTTAACTTTGCATAAATTCGCTGAAAAATGCCTATTGCTGGTGGCACGATTCAATCTTATTTCAACCGACAGCCTCACTCAACCATCCTTTTTCTGCCTTTGCTTAGATGGTATGGATGGAAATGGTAATATCACCTTAGATGGTCGATAATCATCTCTGCAGGGGTCCGGAAATAGTCTTGTCTAATGTGACTGCAACAGTTTTCTCCGGGTTTGTTCCTCTCTCGATAGTTTAATGCAATTTTGCATATCCAAGCAACGTCAATTATTACACTTTTGGAATTTGCTTGTTTCATTCTTGTAGGCAGACAGGAAATACAAAATTTACTGATTCTTCGCCTATTTTAAAGCCCATTCAGAACGAAACACATTTAAATGAATGTCGATTGTCTGCTGTTATGTCTACCCGCCGCTCTGAATAAGCGTTAATGTCTACTTGCTCTTACAGGAAGTCTTCGTTGCTGGCATGCTCAGGAGGCGATGCGTAACTGACATTCGAGTTGGCAAAACAAAGCCTGCAAGAACGTTTTCGAAACTGAAGAAGAGAGCACATTCAGCCTACTAGTGTCGTCCGTACAATGTAGGCTGTGAACTATGAGCAACATTTCCCATGGTACATTGCCCGTTTGTTGTTCAAGCATGAGTTGTTGGTTGAAATAAATATATTAAGCTCTTATTATAATTTTTTAGTCTGGTCTGTTCATGCAAGTTAGCGTTTTCAGATGTTAAAAGAGACGCAGCGCACCGTTGTCCCCCATGCCTCCACTCGGCGCTGACGTCCACTGCATTAAGGATCTCGTCAAAGATAGCACCATCGGCCGGAGACGGTGTTCCGCCACTTCGTTTCGTGGTTTCCGTTCAATACTGCTTCAGCGAGAAGAACCTCACATAAAATAGTCATTTGTTAACTTAACAAGTGATATATATTCAATAAGTGCGTCCGGTGAATATTCGTCGGCAACGGATACGACATGACCAGCTATGTCTCAAGGTACATCACTACAGCAGGGAAAAGTTTTTTTTTACGAAGATTGATGTGCCCAAATTTGGAAACATGTTGGTACCCCGACATTTAAACAGAAAGTATAGAATGAGGCATGCAATCTATATATATAATGAGGCATGTGGCCCACGAATCTATTGGACTGCCCCGAACGAAGTTCAAGACATTAAAAAATGGAAGCACAGACTTAAGGGACATTTTTAACACCGCTTGCAGGTTTCACTTGAGGTGCCCAAGGACATACCAGTCCACACCTGTGCGAAATTATGCAGGACCTGGTATTTTACGCGCCCAATTATTGCTTTAATAAATATGACAGGAAAAATGACACTTCTGCGATAAAATTTCATGCAGGTAACAATACCGCTTACGAGTGTATCAGACAAGCTGAACGATTAGCGTCACAGCTCCATGTTCAATGTACAAATTGAAGAGTATCACTTTGCATCACCCTCATGAGTTCAGCGCACTTTCCCCGACATTTTCGTAAGTGTCTCTGCACACCCTGAATTTTTTGCGGACACTTTGTCCTCGCCGTCATTGTAGTTTCGTCCACGTTTGACCGTGAGGGAGAGAAAATAACACAAAGTCAGGTCGGATGAGAAGGGAGGTTACTGCAGCACGGCGAAATTCTTTACCGTAGACTGTTGGATGCTCAGAGAATTGAGGAGATGCGTTGCCATCAGTCGTCCAAGAAGGTGCCGGAAATTGTCTTGTCACAACTCTCGCCTCTTCTTCCCCAACGAACGAGAAGTTTACTCGCGACAGAGCAGACATCAGCATCATACTCAGTTTGCGTCCATACACTGAGGGTAAAGTCGAACGGCGTCGAACCGACGATAACGACACCAACCAGGCACTACGCACTCCTCACCTCAGCTTATCTGTGTTGCGATTCGGACGAAAGTGTGGCCATCGACCAGGATGGCACAGCGGGAAAGCAGCGGATTCCCCATCCAGGGAGTCGTCTCACGCATTACCCACAATATTGCAGGTAGAGAAAGTTCATTACATGAACAAGCAGTACTGGAATACTATCACCATTAAACGGCGCTGAACGAAGCTGCGGTGGCTGACTGGGCGGCTAAGAAGATAGTGATGCAGTCCGTTTCATAATTTGCCACGGCCGAGCACAAGTAGAATATCTTGGCACGGTAGCGAGAGCACAGCTGTCCGGCTGTAATCTTGTCACTAGCCACTCAGAAGATCTCTAGTTCGAACGTGGAGAGCTTCCATTTTCTTAGCAATCTGCTGCTTATGGTCACAGTGAGGACAAAGCTGAGAGCAGAGGTAAATGTTACCGAAGCTCTGTGCCAGCCCAGTACCCGCAGGTACCCCGATATCCTACCCTGCAGCCTAGCACCTGGTGAGAGAAAGAGAAACGTCAGTAAGGAGAAGACTGGAGCAGTGGTGATGAATTTGAGCTGCCTCATAATTCATCACCTGTTGTTCTGAATAGTAAGGAGTGCATATGAAAATTGTTTGCATATTGGAATTATTGTTTTGGGATGTTGGAATTTTGCATACATATTTATTAACATGGACAGTTATGAAAATATGACTCAAATAATATGTGTTGTTCAATTGTCTGAGCATAATTTCAGCAAGCAGTTCCGAGTAATACCTTCAGTGAATGTCAAATAAATACAATTAAAATACTAAATGGCAGATCGGTCACTCATGTTCTTCAACTTATTAGCTTAGAATGGCTTCTTCTGAGCGAGTTCAACAGAGAAAGCCAAAATGGAGCAGAACAAAGCACAAACAACACATAAGCACATTTAATGAAAACCACTGCAAAGGCTCCTGAAGACCAAAATAAAAATCAATGAGATTGAGCTAGAACCACTCCTATCTTGTTTTCAATAATTAAGTGCCCAAACTGGAACCACCTCATCACAAAAGCTTTTCATAGCATTTTTATTATTTTCAGTTAAAATATGGATGGCATAATGATAAAAAATTCATTCAGCTAAAGCCTTCTTTAGTTAGAGTTGGAAGCCTTCTAAATAGAGTTAGAAAATTTTAATTTGCAAATAGTAGCAGTATGACTGAAATTGGAAAGTGCTCCAGAAATGATTAAGTTAATATTTTGAGTGACACAGGCATAGCCGTTATTTACAACAAGAAAATTAGTGCACACCCATAGAGTGCCTGCTCCCTAAGGACTTCATAGTTGAGCTCAGTTCATACTCTCTGCCCAGTTGCATAGATTTGAAGCCATCACATGTTTATTATGCTCTCATCACACTAGGGTTAAAAGTAAAAAACAATAAAAAACGGAATCAACATTACATCACCAGCGGACACAAGCTACGACAAATCATCCAGCAACTGGGCGCCATCAGGCCCCTTGGTCCGCAGACGCCGACACTGACACCTAGCTCAGCGGGAACAAGACTCTGGATTTACATACAAAGACCCTGTTCCCATGCACAATGCTGATCAGGATTACATGATTGATCTGGATGCATTTACAATATGGATAAAACGTTAGGAAATGGAAACCAAAATTTCAATCTGATTGTCATTTATCCATATCCAGCCAGGTCTGGCAGCACATAGCAGTGTGACGTTGAATATTTTCCGTACACTGCAAATGGAAATGAGAGTAGTCCGCTGAGAGTAAAGCTTGCTTTATCAAAAAGTTATACCAAACCTTAAAAAACTATTCATTACACAACATTCCTTAAAAAAACTAGTATTAAATACAAAGAAGAAACAGGCTTGTACACATAATAAGCCATTGTTTCTAAAAAAATTGTACATTTCAGTGAAGGGAGTGAAAGGACCTATCAATGGGGCACTAGAGATGTAGCCAAAAAAAGTGATAAAAGACTATTCTATATGTCAATGTCAGAGCTCTATACATATCCATTGAACCTATTCATATACAAGCCAGTGTGGTGATAACCACAGCTGTTGCATCCTGATTCTCAGCTCTAGCCAGGTTGGTCCATTGTGCATGGGAACTGGGTCCAGCAGCAAATGAAAGTCGATTACAAATGTAGGACAAATCATACAAATGGTTTTAAGGGACAACAAAAAGGAACAATAGGGACTGCATAAAACACATCATTCTACATGGAGAGAAAACAGTCTGCCAGACTACAAGAAACATTGCTAACCCATAAACAGAAATAAGTAGGTGCAATTCGCTCTATAACCTAAGGTGTAGAAGCTAATAGTGCATAAATAGGTGCCATTTACTCTATTACCTTATGTGCAATCCTCCTTTATTCCAGGTGATAAATATTCCTGCGCCAGATTCGTAATGCTCCATTCAACACATAATTACTATAAAACAACATAGAAAATCCCAAATATTTGTGACTGAAATAATTTTACAGTCATTTCTCTACCAGAAAAACTAAGCTTCATGGCCCTACTCCCACGGATACTGCAAGAGAACACACAAAAATCCCACCCGAGTCACAATCCCCACCCACTTATCATGGAGCCGTCCTGTTGCATGGTTGACCTGACGTCATCGCAGCCGTCAGAGGTCGCCAAACGGTTGCCACTTTCCGCCAATGCTGAAGGGCCGGAGCGCACCCCCCTGTGTTTATGTTTCTTCCTTTATGTTTCTTAAATGTCCTTTACTACCCTGGTTTCTTGGGGATTGCTTGCCCATCATGACGTGTATTATTGTCGATGTGTGGACATACGATAATTTGATAAGAGGGAGCATTTATGCTTCAACTGGAGAAATGACTGTTATTAAAAAGTGCATCTTCCATTGATGTATGGTGAGGTTTCGTGATGGGCCTGCCGCTCCTATGCATAAAGCCACATTAACATCAACATTGCTCTGGGATTTGTTTTAACATTGTGTATTGCTTTTATTATTGTCATGCTGTGCTGTTCCCATGTCTGTGCCTGCCTTGGTGTTATTTTAGGGGCCCACATTATAAGGCGGGCACAAATGCGGCACCTTCTTTGTGACTAGGAATAAGTGAAATATGTCCATGGATTCAAATAGAAATTAATGACGATGATGTGTGGATTAGGCATCTGACAAGCACCTATGTTGACAGCTGCCTGCACACAGCACATAATAAAATGTGGGAAACCCATCCTGCCTTATTGCCATTGCTGTGATGCTGCTGTTTCCGGCTCTGGCACGCTTGTCTCAGGGCTGATGGGAGAGTTCCATTAGTTTAGTGATGTGTCCCTGCTTGAAAAGATTAAAGGCAGCATGGTGACCTGTTTAGTAGGTTCTTTGATGCAAGAAGATGGGACCACAACTGTCTGATGGAGAGGTTGGACTCTTCTGCCAGCTGAATTTTGGGTGAGAAGAGACTGTGGTATCCGTTCCAGGCCTCTCCGCGGCCCCATCATGGAAGCCTATGCTGATTAAATAGCTCCAGTGTTGCGTAGAGCTTATCTCTGAAAGTTGACGGTAAAGGACTGAAAAATATTTGAATAGGAAGGCTCAATTGTTTTCTTTCCCATTAAGCCATCCCCTGGCCCTGTCATACACCTCTGTTAGAGTATGCCATGCTGAGTGCACTATTTCCTGTGAGTTGTTTCAGGGTGGCGTCTAGCTGGGCCCTGCTGAAGGGGCTGCAGTTCAGCCTTTGTGGCAGCTCTCGCAGGGTCTTCACAGGCGGCAAGTGACTGTGTGTTTGTACCAGGAGTCTTGCTTAGTTTGTGGTGGGGAGCAGCTGACTTTGGTGGGCTCCTCTATAGACTCCGAATGTTTACGGTCGGACAGGTTACACTGTTTCGCACACGAGAGGCATCGTTTCGGCGGCCTGTTCGCTGTGTGTGGGCTCGATGATGCCCCACACATTTTCCGGCTTGGTGCGCATATTGAGGTGTCATGCGAAGTCCCTCCAGTAGTCCTGGCGCGGTTGATGAAAGTGGGACTGGGTCTCATGGTCGGCATGAGTCCAGCCTGGTCCTTGGCTTGGGTCAGCTTTGGAAATTGAGAAGAGGTTGTTTCCCCGCCTTATCGCTGCCTAGATATCACAGGCCTAACAGGATTTTGTGGCATGCCGGTTACCATGAAGGACACCTGTTTTGCTACAGATGCCAATATTTTAGAGAAAAGTTGTGTTGTCTTCTTTACCAAAGAACTGAGGTGGCTTGGATCCAGGGAGAGGGCAAATGGGTGTGCCACAACAGGACCTGTTGATTTGGTACAGTATGTTTATTATTATTAGACACACATCGCGATTGGCAGCACACAACGGAATGTAAGTGAGGGAGAACCCCACGTTGAAGGGAGGCGGAACGTGTACGATGCCGGTCGGGTGGAGCTTCGGCTAATCGAGCGCAAACGTGACCCAGCGGAGAAAACGTACGTCCGAAACCCACCAAGATTAAGATTTTTGACTGCGCCACACACCCAGCCAGCAGAGAGAGCACCTCGGCAGCAGAGAGAGCAGCAATGTGTATTTGGCAGCTTTTGGGGCTGCAGCCACAGGTAGTTTTGTGTGCTTGGACCTCCTCACTGCAGTGGTGCATGCTCCCACTTAGAGAGGTGCTTGGCCTGCATACCAGTCGATAAGAGTGGACAGAAATGGAGACCCTGTTGAAACATCGAGCCCTAGAACCTCACGAATCCCATAGTCCTGGCCTCTTGGCTGGTTCCTTTGGTGTGTGCTGTTGAGAACAGCCTGTGTTTGACATGCTATGGTGGATTGCCCAGACTATGAGATTGAAAGGATGTGATGTCTGAGGAGATCATCCTTGTTAGAATCTGTTTTTGTAACATATTCAGCCTGAGCCTGCGTTAGGTGGTGTAGCGGTAAAACAGTGGCGTGTTTTCCAACTGGACCTCCACCAGCCGAAAAGTCAGAGGTTGGCTACGGATCCCTAACCTCTCGCTGACCGGTATCCGCCTACTTTAAGACCTGAAACCTGCAGATTGTTACGCTGGTCATTAACTGAAGGTTCTGCTCTTGAGAAAACCCGAGCATTATGAGATCGCACTCTTCACAAAGCTTTGTGATTTCTGTGGAACTTAGACTCATTCCATCATGTGAATAGTGAAGCCTGCTGCGTTGTTATTCAGCAGCCTCCCGATATATGCATTTACCACTTGTCTTTGCACCTGCAGGTGATTTACATGCTATGAGTATGACAGAAACTCCTGCAGAGGCATATGTGCCTCCGGCGAAACCTTCGTTGTCCAACCTCACGAAGGACTTCGGAAAAATCAGCATCGAGGAGAACAAGGTGAGTGCTCTCGATATTTTGCTCGTTTTCAATGGTACAATTTCAAATAATAGCCCTGTCTAGTTATGCTGATGTTGAAAGAAAGCCTTCTGCAGTGTATGGTCACATACATTCACGAGTTTTGTGTAAGATATAGAAGGCAGATAGCGATGTACCACACCTTCTATTTGTGAAGTTTTGCTCTAGTCTCGCTAAATTGTTATTCTACTTTTCTAAATTACCGACAGAGCTTATTCACTCTGTAGTATACATACACATGGAAGCCTTGTGCATTTCAATCGACAGTTAGTATGGATATTATATTGGTTTCTATGTTTGATCAAGCCTGATGTCACCACATCATTGTTTTCCGGGAAAAGGAGGCCAGGTTAAGTGATGGAAGCTTGCGTCTGATTTTCCGTACGCTTCTCGGCCAGAGAGAATGCGCTGGCAAGAAACTGGATTTTTTGCTTAGAAGGAACATCCTAATGATTCTCAGTTATTAGCCTAAATGTGTGTGCAATGATGAATGAATATTCCTGGAACAGAACCCGTCCTGCTCCGCTGGCAGCTGATCGGATGCAATGGGGGCGCTGGTGGGGTTAAATCGCACTAGAATGTCGTGTTTCTGCTCCGTAACAATTACTTTATCTCTGTCGGGGAGCTTTGGAACAAACGGAATATGAAACCAGGGCCCCATTTCATTAAAGTTGTAGAAATGCGACGTGTTTTACACCACATTCACCTGCAAAGTTACGCCGTACTCAGAATCACGTTTCACAAAGAGCGGTGACATTTACGCGAAAGCGGCGTAGATATGAAATGCAACGTGAATTACGCCCAATTCCAAAATGGAATTACCCCTTTCAAATATAGCATATAACTGTTTTATTATTATTAAAGAGCGCATAAATATTTTTGAATTAATTATTTGACGGAAAATTATTGTACTTATTTGCTTTTATTCGATCATAAAGTTTCCAATGAACTTTTAGAAATACTGCGGAAGAAGACGCGCTAACAGCAGACGCAATAGATATACCACGCATGGGCGCCGAAAACGGGGGGGACGGGGGGGACGCGTCTCCCCCTGTTGGCCAACCAGGAGGGGACGTCCCCCCCAAAATTTTTGGGTCAATGGTCATTAATGCTGTCAGTTACCGAATATGCTCAAAATTCGCCTCCCCGGTCAGCACCAGCCCGGGTCTGTCCCCCCCCTGCGAAAATTCCGTGGCGGCGCCCCTGATACCACGCATTTGTTTTTGGCAGTACCCTGTTTTTGCAGTTTGCTCGTGTGACCGGTTAGGCAGTTGACTGTCAAGGCCCTGAAAGGTTATTATGTTGCTGTGCAAGTGTACTTCAGTGGAACTCAAGTTGAAGTGTGTTTACTAATCGTGAGTGAACTGTGAAAGGTCTGTGAACCTTATAATTTCGTGAAACTGGGAAAGGTATAGTGAGTCAACATCTTTGAAGAATAACTATATGCCAGTACCTTGGTACCTATATCATCATTTTAGCCAGAGGCCTCAATAGCGATACTTGGATTTTGTTGGTGACGGGCACCTTAAATTGAATTTTTCCCTCCATAGACTCCATATTGATATAACACCGTGTCAGGATCAGCTTATCTAGGGTTCTGTACCCCTGAGTCCCTCGACTAAAATAACATTAACAGCAGAAAGCCAAAGTAAAAAGTCAATGTCAGCTTTCCTGTGTATTTACATCAATAGATATTATTTTTGGCATACCAAATGGCCATAGATATATCAGCTCAATTTGGCATGAGTAACTTGCACTTCAAACCTGTGCAAGGAAGAACTTACACACCTATTTTATTTAAGTTTATTCTACATTCATGACTGTTTTTGTCCTTCACTACACTGCCTAGTTTTGCCTGAGATTCAGAATTTCAGAAGAAATGATATATTTTTCATGTTTTGCTTCATTGAGTGATAAATGTTACGCTGCTACTTCTTGCGTAGCTTTTCAGGAGTGTTTTACATATTCAACGTGTATGTTGTCTGCTATATGAAACAAGATTGGGAATATTCTACGCTGCATTCAAGTACAGCGTAGTTTAGAGCAGCGTAACTTTGCAAGTAGTTGTATTTTACGCTGCATTTTTGTGAAACAAGATTGTGGTGTGTTATTCACTTTCTACGCTGCATTATGCTACTTCTACGCTATAATCGTAAGTTACGCCTTTTATGAAATGGGGCACAGGGGGTTTTCACGCGGTCTATGAAACTAGTGTCCCGGCTTAAATCTCACAAGTTAGTTGAGGTCTTTTTATAAGGCGCTCTGTGCATGGCACCTTTGCCCGCCTTTGAAGATTAAATCTCACAAATGTTAACCCTCCTCTTAAACCAGAAGTTTTTTTCCTATTTTGGTTTAGACCATCGTTTTGGGAAATAGCAAAAAATTGTGTCTGGTGTTTGCACCGCCCCCCCCTCCCGGCTATCATGATGACGTATGTGCGCTTGTTGATGCTGACTGCGTGGGTAATTTGTGTTGCCATTTTCTTATCGGATTTCAGGTTCTGAAGGTGATTACCCAGCCTCACATCGATGCATTTAACGATGTTCTCAACGGCGGGTTAAACGCGGCTCTGGCGTCTCTGCCTCCCTATCAGTTCGCACTTCCCGATGGAACCCAGATTTCGCTGCAGTGTATGGTACGTGGAGCCTGTCCTCCTCATATTGATGGTATGTGAAGTTTACGCTTAGAATCGTCAGAGAAAGTGCTTTGGGTCATGTCCTCTGGGGCCGTGTTTCAAATTGGAGGGTGCTGGGTGCAGAGCGGCACCCGGGCAAGCTGCATTCTCCGCTCACTTCTGTTATTTTTGCTCAATTTTCCACTCGCTTTAATGTGGAGCCTTTTTAGCAGAATTCAACCATCCTGGCGTATACGAACTCATTAAAAGTATGGTAGTAAGGGGATTTTGATGAAAAGGTTCTTTTCTAAACCTTAAATAGGGCTTGAATAAGGGCTCAATTGGCTCTGATAATCTTGTAACTCCTGCATTTCTACGCGCTGACTTTATTTTCCGATACAAACTTTGCACGCAGCACCCCAGCATAAACCAGCCATGGGACACAGCTGCTCTCGGGTAGTTGCGTGTGATTCGTCACTGGTGTATGCGCCTGATCCGATGCACACCCTTGTCATTGGTCTGCCCTGTTCGGTAGAGTGTGTCACTTGACCCAGAGAAGTGTCGCCTTCCTTCTTTTGCACCGGCACGACTGTGGCGTGTCCGTCAGGGCGGTAGCATCGGAGCGCCGCGAGTGCCTCAGACCAACGTTGGCGCCACAGAGGCGCGCGTTTTTCCGGCGGAGGCGCGCGCGACGATGGCTAACTACAGCGGCCGACTGGTGGCACGCTTTCTCTACTCGGTGGATGGCCAGCCGCGCTCGTCGCTGGACCGCTTCTTGGGGATGTGCCTGTCATGTTGCTGGTGAGGGGGTGGCGGCGCCCCGACGGCAGGGGCTGGGTGTACCAGGCTTAGTCCAGGCAGAAGGATTGCTCCTGGTCTGGATTGTTTAAAGTTAGCTCTAGATGCGAACCTTCTTGTCAGAAAAACCTTGGTTACAAGAAAGATGCCCTTTTTGAGTGATTTTTAAGCGTTTTATGAACACCTGCCACAGTCTGTTGTCTCCACGTTTTCACCTTCCAAATATTTTTTCACCTTTAACGCCTACCGTTACCGAAGCAACCTCTTTGTTAGAAGAGTTTTTGAAAATGTTTCCTTAACCCGCGCCCCACCGGGGTCCGGCGCCACCTTCGCCCCACCGGGGGCCATCGATGGCCCCCCTCTAACTCCGAAAATATGGGCGTTAGCGCAAATCTGCAAAGTGCAATAGAAAGCTCGCGTGAATTCAGTAAGAAATTACTTCGCATGTTTTAGTGCTCAGGTCAATGGTTTGACCTCCAGAGGTCAAATTAGGTCAAGATCGGCTATTTTCACTCAAATATGCAATGATTAAGCAAACTGGGCATAACTCTTATGTCATTAGAGCTATTGAGGCCTGGTAAAGTAAATTTGATAGCAAATTGCCAGTACTTTTCCGCTATGTGGAACGTAAAGACCTCCCGCCAGTGGTTTGACCACCAGAGGTCACCTCGTGACCTAATATGACCTGAGGTCACGAAAGGTCAAAAAGTGACCTTGCCGTATATCAAATGAAAGCCAGTGACAAGACAAACACGATGGTGTTTGTTTCACCGCTCTAGCTCAATTAGGTCAAAAGTTATTGTCAAAATACTGTTTTTGACCTCCGGTGACCTTGGATGACCTTGGAAAAGTCAAAGGGCAAATATGACCCCTGGGATCCGTGAAAGGGTGTCCAAAAACGTTGTTCTGAGCAGTCTGAGTATTTGCAATCATTTTTGTGGCTTTTATATCATGAAATAGCTTTTCCCTATGCTTTTCCAATGGGAGAGGTCGCCTCGTGACCTGACCTCAGGGCACGAAATCGAAAAATCCCGGATATACACCTTGTAGACCCTGGAGGGGTCATGAAGTGTAGGAAGTTTCAAATCGATCGACTTTGAAATGTAGCTCTTACAGAGCTCTAAAGGTGAAGTGAGGTGACCTTGGTTGACCTCGTCTGGTGACCTGACCTTGGGTGACCCGGGTAAAAAATTTCAGAGATGATGGGAAAATGTTGCAGTGAGAGGTAGAGCCCTCAACCGCGGTGCTGCGCCTCGTCGTTTTTCTGCTATCCCGGAAAAACCTTAGGGGGGCCATCGATGGCCCCCCCGGTGGGGCGAGGGTTAAGGCAAACCAAATTTTGGCCATGTATTTAATCTGTGCCTAGGTCTCAGACGGTTATTACAATTGTTGGCTCTTTTCGGTCTTCACCCGTTGTTATAATAAACTGGTTACGGCTTTTCCTAATTGCCGTTCAAATTCTCGTGCAGTTTCGCGAGTGTGGTATTGTAGCTGAAGGTACGCGCATGTCAGCAGCTATTAGTGTCTTTAAGTCCGCCCGTGCTCTTCCCGGGATAGCTCCATCATAAATGTTGAGGGTCAATGAAAACATCATGGTCTCACGATTTTTTATATATTGATTTCACCAGTGCTCAATGCCTCCGCTTGCTTAATGCTCGTTAGCCCTGGAACGTTTCGCCTGCGTCCGTGCCACAGTGTGTGACTACTGCCATCTGTCGGCCAGTCGGACAAGTGCAACTTGCGAGGAATGTCGCCGAAGGAGCTGGTGAAGCAGGGCGAGATGGAACACGAGCTGGGAGGTTACTTCATCGTCGCCGGCGGCGAGCGCGTTCTGCGCATGCAGGTGAGGGGACAACACGCCATGCTGTTCATGTTATACTGCCAGGCGTCAATTGTTCTGCCTTTGCTAGTGCTTGCCTGTGCCTGTATCAGTCGCTCGGTCTCTGTCCAGTTGTCACAAGTGCTCTCTTCTGCACCCTGGACAGGTGGTGCTGCGGCGTGGTTACCCGGTGTGCCTGTCCCGCAAGAACTACAAGACCTACGGCAAGGTGTTCACCGAGCACGCCATTCAGATGCGCTGTCTGGCCGAGGACCACTCCATGGTGGTGAGTTGTACCGCCACCGTGCGCCCGCTCCACTGTGTATAAAACTTCAGCGGTCTTTGTACTGTTAGTGATATGTTGGCTCCAGTACGGTTATAGTGGTATATTTGGGTGGCGTGACTCCAACAAAATAAGAGAATGAAGCTTTCCTTGAAAATAGCTATGAATTACTCTTCTCAACTTGTTCATCTGCCTCAAACGTTGCCACGCATGGTGAGCGGGATGATTAATGTTATTGAGCGCTACGGTGTACTTTCAGATTAATCTCCGTGGAATGTTTTGACTATAGTCATTTGTTGCCATGCAGCTGCCTCTATCGGGCACTTGGTAACATCTAACGTCCGATCTCTAGGGCACGTCTTTTCCGTTGGTCCGACCCAGAGCCGCTCTTCCGGGGCTCTCTGTTTGTTACGTGTGTTAAAGGGAATGGACCGCAAAATTCCCAAAAGGACTATTTACAGTGTTACTCTGGAGATGTGGAAACCTTATTTTGCTTTCAGCTTCAGTCGCTCAAAAATATAACCTTTTCTTACAATTTAATGTCTTATGGAAGTAGAATATGACCCACTCGGGGCTAACCTGACCATCGCGTGTAACGAGTCTTGCTGCTAGGGTGCCACCCACAGCATGTCAACGTTGCGGCGGTAGGCGGTGCAGGGGAGTGGTCAGCGTGGTTGGCTGCCACGCAGCCGACCTGGGTTCAAGGCCCGGCGGCTTCCCTGAGCAAGGAGCAAGCTGGCTCCCGAGAAACCCTTCCAACAGGGAAAGAGTTGGCGACGCCATATGACCCTGGCAGTTGGTGCGTCGATAAGCCCCAACAATTATTAGCAACGTTGCGACATCGTTTCCATTATTAACATTTATCGCGTGCCGTGCGTGGCAGTCGCGCAGTTTCTTAAACCGATCATACTTTTGCAGCCAGATGGAGATGATTCCTTCATTGTTTGAATTGAGGTCTTGAGTCCCTTGATTTTGTTAATTAAATCGTGCGGAAATTTGATACTGAGAGCTTTTGATGAAATACAACAGGCCGATAGTGGTTTCTCGACACGCTCTACAAAATTTATCTTGGTTCAAAACCCGTCATAAATTTGGGACACTCCCTTTAAGTCTCCTGAGTTTTTTCCCAGATTAACCAGCTACACTTCCTGAGCAACGGTAGCTGCAAGATGATCTTCCGGTATCTGAAGGAGCGATTCTGTGTCTCGCCGATTCTGGTCATTCGCTCCCTGCTGGACATCACGGACAGAGACATCTATCGGCGGCTCACGGAACCTGAAGATACAGACTACTTCACCAGGTGAATAGTAGTCGCTCTTCCCCTCTCTCATAATAATTTTGAACGCATATATATATATATATATATATATATATATATATATATATATGTTTTTCCTATTTTTGCATATTTTAGATGGTCACATTTCTGTGTTGGTTTGTATTATTTGTGCTAATTTTTTGTTCATATTTTATTTCATTCTTACTTTATCGGATTTATTTACGCTGTTTTTGTACCATGGATTGGTCTGTGACCCGGTTTGCGGCCGGCAGCTGCGTGGCCAGCATGCTGCGGGACGCCCAGACAGACGAGGAGGCGCGGCCGCTGACCTCACGATTGGCCGTGCGCCGCTACCTGGGCGCCCTCTACCGGCTCAAGATGGGCATCGGCCGCGTGCCCGACTGGGCGCCGGACGAGGCGGCTTGCGACGCCATGAACGAGTCAGTGGTGGGGGGAGGGCGGCGCTGCGGGATTAGCGCTGTCGGGTGGCCAGGGGGGTGGCGTGGGTATTTCGAGTTGCGTGACACCCGTTATCGCTCTAGGTTTGATACGTGATGTGAAATGTTTTTTTATCGGCATGTATTATAGTAAATGCCATCTCTGAGGTGTTTTCATCTCTTTTGTAATATTTGTTTCATGCTTGTTCGAATTTTGGAGTTGATAAAGCGTAAGAAATCACCTGAAATTTATTCGACAGAACAGCTTTGTTGACTCATACCCTGCAGTATTTTTCGATGCTTGTTTCTCCTTTTCTATTTTTCCAGGTCTAATTCTGAAGGATTTTGAATTGGCCAAAAGATTATGCGGCAGAATTAGCATTGCGTCGTATTTTGGAATATTTCTTCGTCATTTGGGTCTTAAATGCAGACTTGTTGAGTCGCGACTCAGAGTCGGAGTCGACTCTGAGTCGGCTCAAGTTTTCCTTGAGTCAGAGTTGAGTCGATTCACTTCCAGATTTGGGTTGAGTCTGAGTTGACTCAAGTGCTCGACCAGTTGAGTCGAGTCAGAATGGGAGTCAGCCTCTGAGCTGTGAGTCAGGAGTTGAGTCGACTCAACACTCTATTTGCTTAAAATATGTAATCACATTGCTGACACTTTAGAAATTTTCATGATTAATTTTGAAGCCTTCATATTGCAATTCGCTAATAGTAGGTACTTTATTATTTTTATATCCCCACGACTCATCCCGGGATCAGTCATTGACAACAATAAGTTGTGTAAAATATACAGTTTCAAAACCACAAATAATTGCTAGTTATTTTCCATTTAATCTTAGCAATAACATGCAAAATCACACAGAAAAATGTGATTTGGCACACATTCAGACTTTTTTACTTTGAGGGTGCACACCAGACAAAGTCCTAAGCTGATAATCATGCAATAATTCACTCTTACGAAGCCACATCTTTATTTTCTATGTTCTTGCTTTGGTTCACCGAAAAAAACTAAGTAATATAAGCGCCAGATAGAGGATACCAAAAATCTTGTTTTGCACAAAAGCCTTGAAATGGGTCAAAACGGAAACTGAAAGCCTCAATTAGCTGTTTTTTAAGTACTTTCCTGATTGATCATGGTTTGAGCACAACCACCTGGTAGATAATATCAACACTGACGACACAGCACTGTACCTACTGTCCTCTGTATACGGAAAGTAAGACAATCCTATCCCTGGCATTCCCTACACATCAAGTCTCTCACAAAGCACCGCTCTTTAAATTATGCTGATGATTATTTACCTATTTACCACTGCCCGCCCACTGCACAACATACCACTGCAGCTGCACCGCATGCTGCGCTCCACGCCTGTCACCAAACCATCACTGTGCGACATGATATGTTAGCTTTTTTACTTTGTAGGCTGATTGTAGCCTGAGGGCAGGATGGTTTTCTTTGTTTTTGAAAGTCATGTGACTTTTGAAGTGCTATTTATCTTGATCTTTGGGTCATGGATCATGGATTATGGAGGTTAGGTTCGCGTAATGTATTTAGTGCGCCATCTGCAGCATTTATTACAAATTTTTGGGGAGGATGACGTGATCGTTCATTGTTTGTTTTGTTTTTTGGGTTGAGGTGGTGTAGCACAGGAGGGTCGTCGGGTCGACTCGGTGTAGTATTTATTTCAAAGCTTAATTTGTCACAGGATTGTTCAGAATGTACTGGGGCAAGAATTGCCACCCAAAATGTCAAATTTTCAAACATTGAGTCCTGTTCTTTGTGTTTGTAACCTCGCTCATTGCCTCAATTTTGACTAGTCATGAAGGACATACCATAAAAAATGAAAAGCCGTCAGGCCCTTCAATTCACTCACATTTTTGCATTTAGCACTTTTCTTCATTCGTATGTAGACATAATTTATGTCTTGAAGTAATGCATTGCAATTGACATTTTATGGAAAGAAATGTGCAGTTATTAATAGTTCATCCCATGATTAAATGTACTGGAATGTGTATACTATGAAAGGAAATGTGCATTTTTATGTACATGCTTGTCCACCATTCTGAGTCGGAGTCGACTCTGACTCAATGTTTATTTGAGTCAGAGTTGAGTCGACTAACTTCTGGATTTGAGTTGGGTCGAGTCGGCTCACGATTTTCAACACAGCGAGTCGAGTCAGAATCAGAGTCAGCCCTTAAACTGTGAGTCAGAGTTGAGTCGACTAAAAAAATTTAGTCATCAACAAGTCTCCTTATATGCCAGACCTATGTGTGATTTTGAACTTTGGATCAAGTCAGAGGCTAATGAGACGAAACAATACCTGCCGTGGAATGGCTGTACTTTTCATGTTTGTTGATGAGTGAGAAGTGTATCATAGGCGGGAAACAGGGCGACTCCCAGGATGATCTGAAGACAAGTCCGGTATACGCGCTCTAACCGGTTTCCATGACGACGCAGCGACGCCGTCCTCGTCCACCTGAGCTCTGCAGATGAGAAGGTGGATCTTCTCTGTTTCATGATCAGGAAACTTTACTGCTACGTGAGAAAAGGCTGCGCTCAGGAGACCCCGGACAACCCCATGCTCTGGGTAAGATACTTTAGTGCTGTCAGGATAGACACGTCGACGGGTCTCACCAAATCGAGCGCATGCCTTCAAAGATGGAAGAGCATCAGTGGTACGGCTAATTGATAAGCTCGCCTCTCTGCTTCAAAAGGAAGGTGGCATCCTTATATTGGGATTTGACATAAAACAGCCACCTTATGAAAGATGCCGGAAATGCATGAATCTTTCGTGTAGGCCAAAGCTCGCCATTTAGGGAGAAATGAGCGTTTCCTAAACATAATCCCCTAAAAACTCCGCGGCACCGGCTTGCAGGGAGGGCAGGGTACATTCGTCTCTATGTGTGGTGCTGCGCGTCACGGGATTTCAGCAGGGTCAGATTTCCGCTGGGGAGACGCCGATTCTCCCGCAAGTATTGGCTGTTGGGACCAACAAAATATGAAGCCGAGGGGCTGCCGTCATGTTCTGCAACACTGCTATCTCAGAAAGCCCGCCACTACGTCACATTGTGTTCGGTAGCGAATTTTCTGTGAGGGTCGGGGCTGGGTCCACCGCTGCTGTTCACGTTGTATGTCCTTGCAATCGTATTCTTACTCACTGGTGGTTGTCAGTAGTCGTTGTCGCACGGATTATTCTACCAGTAGGCAGCGCTAGAACGGATAATTGGAAACTCAGGTGCGGTTTTGGTTTTCTCACCGCTACCGGGTTTAGGTGAGGGTAAAGAAAAATTGTGGTGCGCAAACTCACTGTGGATCAGCGGAAGCTCAGAAACTGCAGTGAAAGGCAGACACGCTGCACTCAACGGCTTTGCAGTAGTTTTCTTTGAAAGGATTCAACAATTGTAATGCAAATATTAAATTGT
Source organism: Lepas anatifera (assembly GCA_034440635.1). NCBI lineage: Eukaryota > Metazoa > Arthropoda > Thecostraca > Lepadidae > Lepas > Lepas anatifera. Next base: position 469,214 of record JAOTON010000433.1, on the reverse strand, counting down.
AATGCAAATAATAACAATTGCCGCCCCGATAGCTCAGTTGGTAGAGCGTTGGGCTCCGGCCCGCTGCTCAGACGCATGCAGTGGCAGTGCATGTCCAGGCTTGGGATCGGTTCCCCTGGGACGCTCCGGCGCTCAATAGTTTGCCCGACGTAGGTCGGCTGGCATCCGACTGGTGAGAGGGTGACCTGAGCGGGGCGGCCGTCCCTGTGCTTTGTGGGACGTTAAACTTTGGCTTCTAAATTATCCCTTCATTGTGGGAGTTGCTCGTTCGGGTGGTGGGGTCGGGGTCTCCGTGACAAGTCCCTTGATGACTTAAGTGAGACTCCGACTCCAGCAGCCGTACTGGGAACAAGTTGCACAAAATTTATTTTTAAAAAAAATGTCCTGAGATGATGACTTTCCTCTCGTTCGAATCATTGAAACAGATTATCAGCAGCTTTTACAAACTTTTGGGCAGGTGCTGAATATAGCTGATGCCCTAGGTAAATGTGCCAGGGACTAAGATCACTGGTAGCTAGCTGATGAGAGCTAGCTACCGGTGCTCTCATCAGCTAGCTAGATGAGAGCTAGTCTGTGCTGATGTGCTGATGCTGAACCGAGAGAGGTATCTGACGTGCTGAGTGTGTGAGAGTGATGCCATGCTAAGGTGGCTGGGATGGTGCGGCAGGAGGTGCAGCAGGGCAGCTACCTGTACCAGCAGCTCATCAAGAACAAAGTGCTGATGTGTCTGAACAACGTCCGCATGGTGATGCTGCGCCGCTACAAGAAGAAGGCCATGGACTACGAGGTCACCGACGGTGAGGAATCGGCTGGAAGCTGGGGGTTGGAAACGATAACATGTCTTTTGAAGGAATGGTCTCTTGCTGACTCATTTCTCATTGACTCTCAGAAGAGTGGGAGAATGTATCAATCTCGGACCATTTGGCGCGCGGTGTGTGTCTGTTTGTACCCTTGTTGAGCAGAGTTGTGTCAGATTTTTTGCGAATATTTGTTTTGCTCGACAGACCTAGTGTAAACACTTTTCAAGCATTTCTCCGGACTTTGGGGGGGAAAAGATAGTTTGCCCCCCTTCAGCGCTTTGGGGGCATGGCCGGAATGCCCCCCCTGCGTCCGCCAATGTTTCTACCGTCGCCTCTCTTTCTGCTCCATATTGTTGCTGACTTAGCATATAAAGCCGAATGTTGACGCGTGGTATAGTCCATTAAAAGGCGAAGTTGATTGCGACGAAAGCCAATTTTCTTCAGTAGTACAGTAGTACATTAAATACACCTTGCAACGGCGATGTACCTTAACACCAGCGTCAGCCCGTCACAGCCAGCCGCTGTATCTACCGCAGGGGAGGTGGCCCAGGCGTTCAGCAGGTGCGCCGGCATCGGCAACTCCATCTCCATGTTCATCAGCACCGGCAACATGCCGGTGTTGAACAACCTGATCGCCAGCGATGCCGTCGGCCTGTCGACGGTGGCGGAGAAAGTCAGCTACACCCGCTACCTCTCCCACTTCCGCTCCATCCACCGGGGCAACTTCTTCGCCGCTATGGGGACCACGGCCGTGCGACAGATGCTGCCGGAGGCCTGGGGTGAGAGAGAGAGAGAGAGAGAGAGAGAGAGAGAGAGAGAGAGAGAGAGAGAGAGAGATGGACGGAATGGGACGGGGTTTCACTTTTTTGTTGCTTGTGGATTTACCAACGCACCTACTACCAGGTTACATGGGCGGCGTTTTCCACACTGACGTGCTGTGTGTGTGTGTGTGTTCGTCGCAGGCTTCATCTGTCCCGTGCATACCCCGGACGGCGCGCCGTGTGGCCTGCTCAACCACCTGACCACAACCTGCAGGGTAACCAGCGGCCAGCCCGACCGCAACGCCATCAAACTGACCGTCTATTCACTGGGCGTCACCCCAATCGGCCAGATCCGGCCCGCCAAACAGGTAGCCTGGGTGTATTGTTATTTTATCGAGGGAATGTGCTGCCTCTATGATGGGGTGTTAAACTGAACTAACAGTCTCATGGGGCCAGTGGTCTCAGTCTTGTAGGTGCACTGTTAAACCAGAGAGTTACAACATAGGGCCACACGTGTCTGTGTTCAGAGTTTCACGTGTCTGTTCTCAGTGTTACACGTGCCGGTGTTCAGTGTTACACGTGCCGGCGTTCAGTGTTACACGTGCCGGCGTTCAGTGTTACACGTTCCTGTTGAGAGTTGCACATGTCTGTTTTCAGCGGCTCACGTGTCTGTTTTCAGCGGCTCACGTGTCTGTTTTCAGTGTTACACGTCTGTTTTCAGTGTTACACGTGCCGGTGTTCAGAGTTACACGTGCCGGTGTTCAGAGTTACACGTGCCGGTGTTCAGTGTTACACGTGTCTGTTTTCAGTGTTACCCGTGCTGTTTCTTTTTAGTGTTACACGTGCCGGTGTTCAGTGTTACACGTGTCTGTTTTCAGTGTTACACGTGTCTGTTTTCAGTGTTACACGTGCCGGTGTTCAGTGTTACACGTGCCGGTGTTCAGTGTTACACGTGTCTGTTTTCAGTGTTACACGGTGCTGCTGGACGGTGCTGTGATCGGCCACCTACCCGTGGACATCGCAGACAGCGTGGTTCAGAGTCTCCGCCGCATGAAGTGTCACGGCCAGGTCAGTACGGGGACCCTCCCCCTCCCTCTCCCTCACTGCCCGCTACAGAGTTGGCTGTAGACTAAAGGTCGTGGGTTCGAGTCCCGCTCTGGACTGCCTCTTCTTACAACGTAATGAGGGCTCGGATTGCTGTTAGGGTTTAAGTATTCTTTGCGTCTTGAACCCCGGATCCGTATACAGTTCTGTATCAAGCGGTGTCCTGAAATGTCGGGTGTTATGTGGAAACCCACGCCCAGAGCAAACCGATTTTGGCATGCTAGTTTTCATTTGTGAATTCCTACGTTTTGCACCATGTTTTATTTACTGTTATGCTAAGTGATTTATGCTTGAGTTTTTTTTTTGCCTAACTGCGAAAGCAAATAACTGGTTTCTCAGAAGACATACTACGTTTTCAGTGGAATTTCTTCAATTTGTTGAAATTTTGCGTGTCCGGGAAGTGGTTTCACTGGCGGCGGAACTGGGGGGCACCGGGGCACGGTGCCCCGTTCAATAATAAATTTTAACTCTAACCCTATGGCGTTGACCGGAAAGAACTGGGTTGAAAAGCCCATGGTACCCCCCATCCCTTAAATTCGTACGTTCCACCGTCACTGAGTACTTAGGTGAAATTGAAACCAGTATGGCAGTTTCATAAAGTTTTTATAGGATACCCACATGTGCCTGTTTTCTCTCCAGTAAATTTTAATATCTTTTTCTCTGAATTTTTACATTACGCTGAGCACAAAAACACTATAATGACCCTTGTATATTCTGAGAAGGTGCTTAAAGAACTTTCTGACTTCCTTCCAAGAAGGGCTCTCGGATCAGGTTTTTTTGCCTTTTTTTCTGGTGCTTTTGTGTTATGCGTATGCCTTAGAAGAGTTTGTGATGCAGAATATATTGCATATTTGTACAAGCTTGCCATGACTACTTGAAAATATTGCGGTGATGTTTGCTTTAGCCCCCTTCAACCCTTTCAAACCGTCATGTTTTATTTTATATATGTTTTATGTTAGTTCGGTTCGGATCTTTAGAGTGAGTGCTAAGATGCCTTTGTTAAGCTACCTCCGTGCCGTGACCGCACTGTGCAGGTGCAGGTACAGCCGTGTCGCGATCCTCCGCAGAGCTGTACACAGACTCGTGACTGTGTGGTACAGGTGTACCGGTACCTGGAGGTGGCGCTGATACCGCGCCGCGGCGACGGCGGCCAGTACCCGGCGCTGTACCTGTACTCCACCGACGCCCGCATGATGCGGCCCGTGCTCAACCTGCGGTGTCAGAAGGTGGAGTACATCGGGACCCTGGAGCAGGTGTACCTGAACGTGGCCGTCCGAGTTGGCGAGAGGCGCCGCCGCAGGTGAGCGGGGGACAACTGGGGATGTCGGGAGGGTGAGGGGCGACACGCCAGAGGCGCCGCCGCAGGTGAGACGGGGGACAGCTGGGGATGTCGGGAGGGTGAGGGGCGACACGCCAGAGGGCCGCCGCAGGTGAGACGGGGGGCAACTGGGGATGTCGGGAGGGTGAGGGGCGACACGCCAGAGGCGCCGCCAGTGCTTACCGCTCCACCGCTAGTAGTGCTTCACCAACATTTACGGATGGTGAGACGTGAATGTATGACAGATCAAGCTTACCACTTGTGCCAATTTTGTTTAAAGGGTCCAGATACAGGTTCCAGGCTCTGCATCAAGGCAAGGCCTAGATCGTCTTTCCCTTAACTCACTGGCATACGTAGTGTATTTTCGCGTTCGACAAACCGACACTAACAGACCGAATCTCCGCATCTCGCAGGCTCACAGTCTCTGACCTCTCGTCTGCAGACGTCCACACCATCTTCCTGCACTTGCCAGACGTACAGATCTTATATCTACGTCTGACAGACATACGGACTGTGTCCCCATGTCTCACACGCCTGCTGACCATACCCTCTCTCTCCCGACTGACTTTCAGACCATGCCCTCTCTCCATCAAGATGCTCTCTTTCCATCAAGATGTGCAGACTATACCCTCTCCCTCGACAGACGTCTAGACCGTATGCCCCGCCTCCAACAGACGTGCAGACCATGTGCCCCGCCTCCAACAGACGTGCAGACCATATGCCCCGCCTCCAACAGACGTACATTCCATGTACCCCGCCTACAATAGACGTACATACCATGTGCCCCGCCTCCAATAGACGTGCAGACCATGTGCCCCGCCTCTGGCAGACGTACAGACCGTATGCCCCGCCTCCGACAGACGTACTCTCACGCCGAGCTGGACGACACGGCGCTGCTGTCGAATCTGGGTCTGCTGGTGCCTCTCTCCGACCTCAACCAGTCGCCGCGCAACATGTACCAGTGTCAGATGAGCAAGCAGACGATGGGCACGCCGCGCCACAACTGGCCGGCCACCAGCGAGCACAAGCTGTACCGGCTGCAGGTGAACCAGCCGCCGCCCCCCGCCCGCAGCCCGCGCGGCGGCAGGTGAACCGCCCCGCCCGCAGCCGCGCGGCGGCAGGCCGGGGCACGCGCTTAAATCAAACACAGGATAGAGGGAGTGGGTGGGATTGCGCTTTCGTGGTTTTAATTCCAAATCTACACGTTTAGGTGTATATTTGAATTTTATGTTTCATTTTTATATGGATTGTATTATTTTAAAAAGAGTGGCTAAATACACAACTGAATATGGTGCCGATTTCAAATTGACCGTTTAAGTAATTTCAAATCAGAGTGCAATGCATTATCGATTCAAACATGTCAAATGTACATATGTTTAGCGCACCACATTTTTCTGTGGTATTTCCGCGTGTGTTCTTTGACGTTTCAAAAAAGAATTTTCCCGGATTCACTTGGGACGTAGAAATGGCTTTGGAACGGCGTGCGTTACACTTGCGAACCTCAGGAGTTTCATTTACAAAACGTTAAGCTTTCTGGATATAATGAATTTCGTTTGTGATCCATTCACGTACCCTCTGACCCTGCCCCGATCAGTCGGCCTTGTAGGGTCCTTTTTATGCCCATAATACATGAAAAGGAAAATACAAAGAAAAACAAAACTGTTTGGACGTGTACAGTGCGCTGTGTGAGTGTGGCCCTGTTCGCTGTATGTGACGGTGCCGGGCGGCCGGCAGACGCCGCACTCCCCGCTGTTCCGACCCACCCACCACGACGCCCTGGCTCTGGACGAGTTCGGCCAGGGCACCAACGCCATCGTGGCTGTCATCTCCTACACGGTCAGTTCTGACGCCGCTCCTACACGGTCAGTTCTGACGCCGCTCCTACACGGTCAGTTCTGACGCCGCTCCTACACGGTCAGTTCTGACGCCGCTCCTACACGGTCAGTTCTGACGCCGCTCCTACACGGTCAGTTCTGACGCCGCTCCTACACGGTCAGTTCTGACGCCGCTCCTACACGGTCAGTTCTGACGCCGCTCCTACACGGTCAGTTCTGACGCCGCTCCTACACGGTCAGTTCTGACGCCGCTCCTACACGGTCAGTTCTGACGCCGCTCCTACACGGTCAGTTCTGACGCCGCTCCTACACGGTCAGTTCTGACGCCGCTCCTACACGGTCAGTTCTGACGCCGCTCCTACACGGTCAGTTCTGACGCCGCTCCTACACGGTCAGTTCTGACGCCGCTCCTACACGGTCAGTTCTGACGCCGCTCCTACACGGTCAGTACTGACGCCGCTCCTACACGGTCAGTACTGACGCCGCTCCTACACGGTCAGTACTGACGCCGCTCCTACACGGTCAGTTCTGACGCCGCTCCTACACGGTCAGTTCTGACGCCGCTCCTACACGGTCAGTTCTGACGCCGCTCCTACACGGTCAGTTCTGACGCCGCTCCTACACGGTCAGTTCTGACGCCGCTCCTACACGGTCAGTTCTGACGCCGCTCCTACACGGTCAGTTCTGACGCCGCTCCTACACGGTCAGTTCTGACGCCGCTCCTACACGGTCAGTTCTGACGCCGCTCCTACACGGTCAGTTCTGACGCCGCTCCTACACGGTCAGTTCTGACGCCGCTCCTACACGGTCAGTTCTGACGCCGCTCCTACACGGTCAGTACTGACGCCGCTCCTACACGGTCAGTTCTGACGCCGCTCCTACACGGTCAGTTCTGACGCCGCTCCTACACGGTCAGTTCTGACGCCGCTCCTACACGGTCAGTTCTGACGCCGCTCCTACACGGTCAGTTCTGACGCCGCTCCTACACGGTCAGTTCTGACGCCGCTCCTACACGGTCAGTTCTGACGCCGCTCCTACACGGTCAGTACTGACGCCGCTCCTACACGGTCAGTTCTGACGCCGCTCCTACACGGTCAGTTCTGACGCCGCTCCTACACGGTCAGTTCTGACGCCGCTCCTACACGGTCAGTACTGACGCCGCTCCTACACGGTCAGTACTGACGCCGCTCCTACACGGTCAGTTCTGACGCCGCTCCTACACGGTCAGTTCTGACGCCGCTCCTACACGGTCAGTTCTGACGCCGCTCCTACACGGTCAGTTCTGACGCCGCTCCTACACGGTCAGTACTGACGCCGCTCCTACACGGTCAGTACTGACGCCGCTCCTACACGGTCAGTACTGACGCCGCTCCTACACGGTCAGTTCTGACGCCGCTCCTACACGGTCAGTACTGACGCCGCTCCTACACGGTCAGTACTGACGCCGCTCCTACACGGTCAGTTCTGACGCCGCTCCTACACGGTCAGTTCTGACGCCGCTCCTACACGGTCAGTTCTGACGCCGCTCCTACACGGTCAGTACTGACGCCGCTCCTACACGGTCAGTTCTGACGCCGCTCCTACACGGTCAGTTCTGACGCCGCTCCTACACGGTCAGTTCTGACGCCGCTCCTACACGGTCAGTACTGACGCCGCTCCTACACGGTCAGTTCTGACGCCGCTCCTACACGGTCAGTACTGACGCCGCTCCTACACGGTCAGTTCTGACGCCGCTCCTACACGGTCAGTTCTGACGCCGCTCCTACACGGTCAGTACTGACGCCGCTCCTACACGGTCAGTTCTGACGCCGCTCCTACACGGTCAGTACTGACGCCGCTCCTACACGGTCAGTTCTGACGCCGCTCCTACACGGTCAGTTCTGACGCCGCTCCTACACGGTCAGTACTGACGCCGCTCCTACACGGTCAGTACTGACGCCGCTCCTACACGGTCAGTTCTGACGCCGCTCCTACACGGTCAGTTCTGACGCCGCTCCTACACGGTCAGTTCTGACGCCGCTCCTACACGGTCAGTTCTGACGCCGCTCCTACACGGTCAGTTCTGACGCCGCTCCTACACGGTCAGTTCTGACGCCGCTCCTACACGGTCAGTTCTGACGCCGCTCCTACACGGTCAGTATCTGACGCCGCTCCTACACGGTCAGTACTGACGCCGCTCCTACACGGTCAGTTCTGACGCCGCTCCTACACGGTCAGTTCTGACGCCGCTCCTACACGGTCAGTACTGACGCCGCTCCTACACGGTCAGTTCTGACGCCGCTCCTACACGGTCAGTACTGACGCCGCTCCTACACGGTCAGTTCTGACGCCGCTCCTACACGGTCAGTTCTGACGCCGCTCCTACACGGTCAGTTCTGACGCCGCTCCTACACGGTCAGTACTGACGCCGCTCCTACACGGTCAGTTCTGACGCCGCTCCTACACGGTCAGTTCTGACGCCGCTCCTACACGGTCAGTTCTGACGCCGCTCCTACACGGTCAGTACTGACGCCGCTCCTACACGGTCAGTTCTGACGCCGCTCCTACACGGTCAGTTCTGACGCCGCTCCTACACGGTCAGTACTGACGCCGCTCCTACACGGTCAGTTCTGACGCCGCTCCTACACGGTCAGTTCTGACGCCGCTCCTACACGGTCAGTACTGACGCCGCTCCTACACGGTCAGTTCTGACGCCGCTCCTACACGGTCAGTTCTGACGCCGCTCCTACACGGTCAGTTCTGACGCCGCTCCTACACGGTCAGTTCTGACGCCGCTCCTACACGGTCAGTTCTGACGCCGCTCCTACACGGTCAGTTCTGACGCCGCTCCTACACGGTCAGTTCTGACGCCGCTCCTACACGGTCAGTACTGACGCCGCTCCTACACGGTCAGTACTGACGCCGCTCCTACACGGTCAGTTCTGACGCCGCTCCTACACGGTCAGTTCTGACGCCGCTCCTACACGGTCAGTTCTGACGCCGCTCCTACACGGTCAGTACTGACGCCGCTCCTACACGGTCAGTTCTGACGCCGCTCCTACACGGTCAGTTCTGACGCCGCTCCTACACGGTCAGTTCTGACGCCGCTCCTACACGGTCAGTTCTGACGCCGCTCCTACACGGTCAGTTCTGACGCCGCTCCTACACGGTCAGTTCTGACGCCGCTCCTACACGGTCAGTTCTGACGCCGCTCCTACACGGTCAGTTCTGACGCCGCTCCTACACGGTCAGTTCTGACGCCGCTCCTACACGGTCAGTTCTGACGCCGCTCCTACACGGTCAGTTCTGACGCCGCTCCTACACGGTCAGTTCTGACGCCGCTCCTACACGGTCAGTTCTGACGCCGCTCCTACACGGTCAGTTCTGACGCCGCTCCTACACGGTCAGTTCTGACGCCGCTCCTACACGGTCAGTTCTGACGCCGCTCCTACACGGTCAGTTCTGACGCCGCTCCTACACGGTCAGTTCTGACGCCGCTCCTACACGGTCAGTTCTGACGCCGCTCCTACACGGTCAGTACTGACGCCGCTCCTACACGGTCAGTTCTGACGCCGCTCCTACACGGTCAGTTCTGACGCCGCTCCTACACGGTCAGTACTGACGCCGCTCCTACACGGTCAGTTCTGACGCCGCTCCTACACGGTCAGTTCTGACGCCGCTCCTACACGGTCAGTTCTGACGCCGCTCCTACACGGTCAGTTCTGACGCCGCTCCTACACGGTCAGTTCTGACGCCGCTCCTACACGGTCAGTTCTGACGCCGCTCCTACACGGTCAGTTCTGACGCCGCTCCTACACGGTCAGTACTGACGCCGCTCCTACACGGTCAGTTCTGACGCCGCTCCTACACGGTCAGTTCTGACGCCGCTCCTACACGGTCAGTTCTGACGCCGCTCCTACACGGTCAGTTCTGACGCCGCTCCTACACGGTCAGTTCTGACGCCGCTCCTACACGGTCAGTTCTGACGCCGCTCCTACACGGTCAGTTCTGACGCCGCTCCTACACGGTCAGTTCTGACGCCGCTCCTACACGGTCAGTTCTGACGCCGCTCCTACACGGTCAGTTCTGACGCCGCTCCTACACGGTCAGTACCGACGCCGCTCCTGCACGGTCAGTTCTGACGCCGCTCCTACACGGTCAGTTCTGACGCCGCTCCTACACGGTCAGTACTGACGCCGCTCCTACACGGTCAGTTCTGACGCCGCTCCTACACGGTCAGTACCGACGCCGCTCCTGCACGGTCAGTACTGACGCCGCTCCTACACGGTCAGTACTGACGCCGCTCCTACACGGTCAGTACTGACGCCGCTCCTGCACGGTCAGTTCTGACGCCTGCTGGAGACTACCGGCCTGCGCTAATGGCCTGTCGAAACAAGCGGCTGCCAAGCTTCGATTTTCAGCTGAAATCAGACAACTGTAGGCGGGTGATATGTGGGTGTGTGGGTGCTGGCTGATTTGATTTGTTATTCCACCTGTTTGACACGCACAGCAGCCATGATGTTAGATTTGGAAATTTTCAGCTTGTAAGAGTTCTTATCTAAATCGATATCAATGCCAGCACGAAGCTACTTCCCGTCTTTTTACAGGGTGACCCAAAAAAACGGGCCCCAACGTTCGAAAGGCCATCACGTCAATGCTTTGCATCGGATTTTAATGTAACTTTGGGCATAAATACGCTTTTGTGTGTTAAGTCAGATGCCAAAATATCATAGTAATAGAACCACAACTCTCTATTCCATATCAAATATTCTAGACATCCTATTTTCTTAATCTGTTCATTTTTGTGCATTGTACTTACAAAGTTTAAACGCTCCGCAAATAAAATATAAAAATGGCAGGACTTTTTCGATAAGCATGCAGCCTAAGAGAACCTCAACGCAGATAATGAAACCAATCCAAATCGCTTGGAATGCCCAGGGAAGTGCATTGTCGAGCTTGAAGAAAACTTCAGGGGTTGAGGGCCACCTTGCCCGAGGAATCTGGTGCGCGGGGTAAAACAGTCTCTCTTTATATCCCCTGAAAACCCCTTAAATATTTTATTTTCGGGCTGCAAAAAGGACTGTGTGTAGCTAAAGAGTCCAGGATCACTCCTGTGCTAAAGAAATGCAGCCCTGGGAAATATCCAGGACACTACACCGACCACTAATCATGACTTTTCGTCAATTTTTGAGAATGCACGGATACAGAAAATAGGATGTCTAGAACGTGTATCATGGAACAAAATGTTTATATCCTATTATTTTGATATTTTGGTATCTTACTCAACACACAAAAACGCATTTATGCTCAAAGTTTTATTTAAATCCGACGTCATGGCTATATGAATGTCGGGGGCCCGTTTTTTTGGTCACCCTGTATACGGACTTTGAAAATAATTTTTCATTTTACTAAGGATAAAATGTCACTAAGTGTTGCGGAGTCACACTGCCCACTGGCCCCGCCCCCGATCAGTCGGCCGCGCCGGTTGGCGTGGATCCCCTGGCTTAGCGGCCGCTTCAATAGGATGTGGTCTCCGCAGGGTTACGATATGGAGGACGCCATGATCATCAACAAGCACGCTCAGGAGCGCGGTCTGGCCAGTGGCTTCGTCTACAAAACCGTGTTCATCAACCTCAAGAACAAAATCGTCTTCAGAGACAGCCGGGTGAGTAGCCTGCTGTTTGTGTCTGCTGTTTTGTGTCTGGTGGTTGTCTGTTCTGGGCACCTGCAGTAGAGTACATACTGCTATGCAAGCCTTGAGATGGCGGCGAACGGTGGTATTTGGCGTTGAATCCGGGGCTGGCTTGTGATTCGGGGGGAAATGACACAGAACTCGACGGTGGCACACCACTATGACCCTTGCCAGATGCGTTCTCAAGTCAAGTAAAAGTTGGGCGATTCAGCTTATATCTGAAATAACGTGAAAGGTGCAGTGGCGTGAGCTGGCAAAAAGAACTCCAGCTTTTCTTCTTTAATTCACGGGAAAAATAAGGTTCATACCACACTTTAAGTTTCCAAGCCCTATCACTGGAATGGATGCTTTATTCATTGGTGCAGATGGAGCGGAAAAAATTATGTTATAAAATTTATTTTCCACTTTCCCCAGTAACATCAGCCCACCTCTTGGTAGATCTGCTGTCTATAGCTGAGAATTTCCCCACCAGTCTATTCCCTTCCCCCACCTCGCCCTGCATCGCAGTCGCACGAGCGCTATCGAATCTAATAAAACTTACGCTGCCCAAAATTGCAGCTGGAGACTATTTAAAATGTTAAAGAAAGTACATGTACGGATATTCGTGAGGAATTGAGCTCAATCCTGCAGGAACACCACGGACATAACCATTCGATTTCACTCGGCGCTGGAAGATGTAAGCACGCTTTTGAGGTCACGCCCGTGTTGTGGCTGCCCGTATATGTTCGCTGAATTTACAAGCAGATGTTTTGAAGTTCTTTCTGTGAAAACTATGATTTTTTGTAGAGTTTTCAGGTAAGTGTTAGATGTTCCAGCGAGTTCGTGGGAACAGTTTGTTTTCTGCTCCGAAATATACGCCCTCGACATCAAAACGGCGGTTAGTGGTCCAAATTTAAAGGAATGACCTTGGTCAAATCCTGAATTTCGTGAAATTATGCAATTTTAGCCAAAAATAATGAAACCACTCATGATTCTCTGAAAAATGTACAATAAGCTCAATATTTCTATTTTTAAAATACTCCTCTAAAAAAATAAATCTCAGACTGTGGATGATGTCACGATCTGGCAACCACTACCATACTTGAAACGCTTCAAGGGCTTCGATTGGCATGCTCATCGTGAAGTCAGCATATGTCGTCACACCAGTAGCTCACAAAAACCGCCGGCGACGGGGGCTGAGGGGGCTGGTGTCAGGTAGGTTTTAGTTTTTTCTACGGAAATATCGAGTTCCAAGTCAAATAAATATGGAGTTCCGGATTTTCCGACCTGCTTTACAACTTGGCTATCTCAGTTAAAATCACGTTGTGAAGGTGCCACATTCCCTTTAATTATGTGAAAGCTGCACTTGCGATAATTATCTCCATTATTCAAGCGTTTCGCAAAATGATTCTCGCCGGAGCACACTGAGCATGGGTGGAGATTCGGGGAGGGGGTTGGGGGTCAGGACCTCCTGGATTTTGGTTCTCCCATAGTATGTGTATGGTGCTTGAATTGTTGTTTCAGCGTTAAGCCAGCCAGGATCCCCCTCCCAGGTCGAGAATATCCAGCCTTGATACCGAGTACAATGCTGTTGAGCATAGCCTGCACATCTTCCGGGGGTATTCAAGCGTTTCGCCAAATGATTCTCACCGTCGAATGCCGAGTAAAATCCTGTTCAGCAGAGCCCACACATCTTCTGGGGTCCGGCTTTTGGTAAAGCTATAGCTTTATGAGGCCCCCTGGCAACTGCCCTGTCCTACTTTCTTTTGTTCCGTGCCTAAATAGTCTGAATTGGGTCACGGTTGGCTTGATTTTAGATATACCTGAGCTTTTTATTTTTTATCAGGATCGAACGAGGAAATAGGCACCCAAGCCGAAAGGGCATTCTTGTTTTCTTCTGATGGGCAATCTTGCTTTTTAATTTGCTTAACTGGTCTTGCTAGGGACAGAATACCCTGACATAACTATATTTCCCGTACAGGGATACAAACACGCTGCATGTCATGTCGATGTGTATCACAATAAACACACCCATTCGCTGAAAGCTACATGACAACAAAACATACAGCAGCTTCGGTTGCCAACCTTACAACTTCGACAAGCTTCGGTTTCCGTCCCCTGAGCGTACCTTGTGGACACTCTTAGCCGTTAAGTACATCCGTTGCCGAGTTGATGGCATTACCCTGCAGGTGAGGGCTGTTTAATCGATAAGACCTCGGCACGGGCGCGTGCAACACGCTGTCGGATCGCCACGCTCGCGTGTCTCACTCGGCCGTAACCCCCCCCCCACCGGCACTGCAGACGCATTAGCGCCATTGGTTGGACGCTGTGTATGGGATTACACTGGGCTTCACTATTTCAAGGTAGTTGTATGTTGAAAACAAAAAAAAAACATGGTATTGTATGGATCTACCCACATAGGATGACTTTGCGACATATTTGTAAGTCAGCCTGATGATCCTCCCGGGCGCCGTGGGCGTTTCAGAAGCCGGTGACGAACGAAGTGAGAAATTTCTACTGTTGTGCACACATTTTCGTGGGCTCCGCACCACTGCCGGTGGCCATTGAGTTCGCTAATCTGACCAGAAGAAGCACCAGTCCAAACCACAGTTGCTGTTGCAGGCGCCATCCTCAGTGGATGATCATGTCGTACTACACAATTCTACAGACTCGGGTGGAATCAATCACCGCAGCAGATCGTCTTTAATGTTGTATAATATGCTGAGGCCAACCGTCCGCACGAAGCTTCTGCTCGCGCTGTAGTGGAATATCATCACGTATATATGGGCCACGCTGACGCCTCACGGCGAGGTCTCCCGTATGGTCCATAAGGTCGCGAGTCTGTGTCTCACAGTCTTATCACCACTGCCGCGGCGCTGGTCCGCCACACGCCCGAGGCGGCGGGCCCGTGCGAGTCCCCGCACCGGCGCTGTGGTGTCACCTGGCCGGCAGGATCGCCAGCAGGGCGGCGGCCAACGCCACCGCCGCCGCCGCCGCAGGCCGGGCGCCGGCGTTACACAGCTCCGTGTCACAGAAACAGAACTCTGTGCTGCTGTCGGTGACGTTGGCGTGACGGCAGCCCAGCTCGTGCCGCAGTCCGAACGACGCTGTCCGCTCGCCGCAGCCCCGGAACTGACCTGCGGGCGGGGTCGAGGTCACGTCAGGCGGGCACTCGGCTGTTGCTTCCGCGGCTGCGTGCAAACGTGAGGACGGGGTTCGGAGGGGAATCGAGTAGGAATTTGTCAACGCTGGTGGTTGTAATGTCAGGTGGAGGTTCGTTCACGGTGCCATGGCAGTGGTTAAGTCTGCCACCTACCATTGCGCTGTATAGGGAGCTTTTCCAACTGATTTGATAATGGTCACAATTACGTGAGAGAGAGAAAAAACGTGGAAACTGCGTTTTAAACTTATGCTAGTGTCTGGACCTTCACCCCTGAATCACCAGAATTTCCTTTAATCTACCGATTCTATTCTTTGATTCATTTCAGGTGTCAATCAATCTGAGGGCCCTGCGGAACCACTTGGTGTCGTGTGCTCAGTCTGGTTGAGGTTTGTGCACTGCTCACGGTCCTCCTCGCCGGGGTAGAGTGACGTCATTTTGACGCAGATCTGGTCTCGGTCACACGTGACCCGGAACAGAGACCAGGAGAGCGCGTTGTCGAACTCGTAGCAGGTGCCGCCCTCCTCGGTGGAGACGAGACCGCCGCAGCTGTAGCAGTCCAGCCCCGCCGCTGCGGGAGAGGTCAGACTGAGGTCAGACTGAGGTCAGAATGGAGACGAGACCGCCGCAGCTGTAGCAGTCCAGCCCCGCCGCTGCGGGAGAGGTCAGACTGAGGTCAGAGTGGAGACGAGACCGCCACAGCTGTAGCAGTCCAGCCCCGATGCTGCGAGAGAGGTCAGACTGAGGTCAGACCTAGGTCAGAGTGGAGACGAGACCGCCACAGCTGTAGCAGTTCACCCCCGATGCTACGGGACACTGCGGTCGGCCACATATTACCACTGACGCCAGAGGTCATGGAAAGAGTCATGGAAGGTCGCCGACGGCACGCAGTTCCCGCTGCCGTCTGACACCACCCTGAGTTCATTTGGATGCTACACAAGGACCCGGCTGAGCCCTGTGCACTCTCCCCGGGTGTCGGCCGCCCACGGCTCGCGCGAGACGTCGGGTACGGTCATCGGAGGTAGAAAATTCCACTCGGAGGTGCCGATTTGTTTGTTGGAATGACGCAGTATGTCCTAGTTATTTGAAGTGGCTCACAGGGAATCTTCTATTTGTTTTGGCACTGGCTCTGTGGACTTTCAGTGAGAGCTACTCCTGATTTCATGGTATTCCTTTTGATTTTCATTAAGGCATAGCCGGATGCAGGATTGCCGATGGGGGTCACCTTCTCGGGGGAGAGGGCGCTATCCGGTCCGGGGGGCGCCACTTTTGACCGGCAAAACCTATCAGATAGGCGCAAAATCCTATCGGTGGGCGCCGATTTTCGCATCCTAGGGGGTGTGGGAATGGACATTTCAGGGGGCGCCGAGGGTCAATCGGGGGGACGTGTCCCCCTTGCCCCCTGGATCCGCCTATGCATTAAGGTGAGTACAAATGATCAAACTTACGGTGAAAAACGGTCGAGCCCGAACCTTGTAGTCGCGTAAGCTTTAATCGCTGATGTTGATCCGAGAGATCGGATATGTTCATAAAGGAAATGCCGACTTCCAGGAAAAAGCTTTGCGTTTCAAGTCTTTCAAGTGCGTTCCAAGGCTTTGTCGCCTTTGCAAGTCTATTAACACGCGCCCCGCTGGGGGGCGAAATTCGCTCCCCCTTCTGGTTTTCCCCAGATAGCTCGCAAACGAAGAGACGCAGAACAACCAAACTTACCGTACCTTATCCCTGATCAATTTTACACATCTGACCAAATTTTTGAGTTAAGGTCGTGTCAGGTCAAGGAGCTATTCAGGGTCAAGTGACCCGACCTCAAAACCTAAAATCACGAGTTTGAAGCAGCGCCCAGGGAACATCAGCAAACCGATCAGTTTGAAACTTCCACTATATGATGAGGTCATTAGGGTCTACAAATCTGCTATCTCGGAATTTCGATACTGTTCACCTAAGGTGGGGTCAATTTTTTGGTCACCCCATTATTAGTCTATGGTGAAAAATAGAATGGGCTCGTTTTCAATAAATACTGGATAGATAAAGCTGAAAATCCTCAGACCGTCTATTCTTACCACGATCTTGACCATAAAATTGAGTTTTTGAGCATCTGACCTCTCAAAGGTCATACCACGTCACGGGAGCAGAGAGTGATTGTTTTGCCAATAACGTCTCACTGAATTGAGATAAAGCTCCCATTTTGCTTGCATTGTGCTTATATTGTCACGGGGAGTCGATTGATATGCAACATGACCATACCAGGTCACTCTGTGACCCTGACCTAGCTCGAGGTCAGGTCATTTTGACTATTTGACCTAGCAAAGTCATATTATACATCATTATACATCATTCGATTCGCCGTGATGAGAGGAATCGAATGATGCATAAAGATTTGCTCTAGCTCCCCTCAGGGCAGATCTAGAGAGGGAAACGTACACTGCTCTGTTGTAAGCCTATGGAGCCTTCTTTGACCTATGCTGACCTCAATATTGACCTGACATAAAAATTCCTCGTATAAAATATCTTCGTCTTGTCAAGAGCTTTTGAACGCCGCCCGTAATTTTTCTTTAGGTTTCGTGGGGAACGAGATACGGAGGGGGGCGAAAAACGCCCCCGCAGCGGGGCGCGTCCTGCAAGGGACCCCAGCGGGGCGCGTGTTAATATGTTGATGTGAGCTGAGGCCCGTCGTGTGACGACCTGAACTGTGGTGTGTGCCTTCCATCTGTGATCAGCAGCCCCCACAGCCAGAGCAGAGGTCCCTTCCTTCCCACATTCCCCCACTGTCGGTCACTGTTGCTGAAGTGACAGAGAAGGGGATCGCGGCAGAGAGGAGTCCGAGCGCCAACCCAAACACCCTCGAAATTCTCGGCTTTCTCACGAGCGCCACACCTGCCTCTCTATTGTTGCTCTTGGAAATCGCCGGATATGAAGTCGCCAGGTGGATAGAATAGCATGCAGGTGCCTGGAGAAGCCCCTCTCCTTCGCCTCGGTGTTGTTCTCCGGTCTCACGTGGGAGGACAATACAGTCGTCATCAAGAGCCGGCTGCACCCTCGAGTGCGTGTGTGTCAAGCCCCCACTCCGCCCAACGGCCACCGGCTGCAGCAGATTGCTTGGTTGCCAATAGAGGTGGGACTTTTTGGAAAAAGCTGGTCCCGGTCCCGGTCCCGACCAACATTACTTGGTCCCGGCCTAGTCCCGGCGAGGAAGGATGTGGTCCCGGCCTGGTCCCGGCAGCCTTTTTCCACTTATTGGCTTTTAAACATGATAATTTCTTGTGGATTAAGAGCCAAACATATTAGGCAAAATTCATATCATCAGTACATAAGCGAATCAACATTAAGTATGAATCATAGCCTCAGGAAATCCTTACCTACTACCATTAAAAATGGCTACAATTATCTCACAATGCTGAGGAAACATTTGCATGTTAAACCCTTAAAGTTAAGAAACTATACATCAATACAAATTTAAGCAGTATCACACATCCCTTCTGTCCATCGAATAAACATTCAATCAATCAGCATATCTGAGTTTTATCAGGGAAGGTCAGGACACAAATACCTGCAATTGCCTTAAGATCAAATCACCAAAGCACAGGAGCAATTGGACAGATCACTTTTACAGTTGGCATGTAACTTAACGGCTGTTTTTGACTGTTTATGAAGAATTATGCGAGTTGACACGCTGGATGAAGGAACTGACAATTAATATTTTACATAGCTAGGTAGTTCTCCAAAAACAATTAGGTAAAACATCCCGCCTTCCTTCCTCCCCAACAACACAACACCACACACAAACAATGTCGTCCATGCCGTCCATGCATGGATTTCCAATATGGAGGCCAAGCATAAACTGTGAGAAGGAAAAGCTAGTAGCAAAAACTGTCTTCTTTGATTCGTGTCAAAGCGGCTTTCTATTATTCTAGACAAATCAAAGTTGTAGATTATTAATGCCAATAAAAATATTTGCTTGTAATAGGCAAAAATATTAAAGCAGCCGCAGACGGCGCACTAAAGACAAATAATAAATTATCACGTTTAGAAGGAGAATAAAGATAATGTTTAATGAATTATCACATGGTTTTTAATACTTTTTTGCCTTGAGGCTACTGAGGCTTGAGCCTCTACTTGGTTGAATTTTTCTTCAAAGACAACAATGGCGCACAGTTGTTTTTATCCTTATTATTATTCTTCTTGTTTTAGGCTCCAACAACGAAGCGTGGTGCGGTAGTTCAATGTGGTTGAAGAAATTGAAGCCGTTCACGACGTTTTAATCACGACATAACTCGCAGACGTAATTTAAAATATCGTTGAGTATTTTTTTTTAGAGAGAGAACTAAGGCAAAACAGTGGGGTTGGTAGGGACAGCCATTTCCAATCATCAATTCCAGAATTCTCTTTTCAATCAAGCTTATGTGTCAATGCCTTTCAGTACCTATATCTAAAACACGTTTTTTTCTTCAATTCAAAGTGATTTTGACCCCAGTACCCACCATTTTTGGGTTGTATTTTGGTTGTGTCACTGAGTTGCTTTGTAGTCAAGTGAAGGAATAGGAATTGCATCTGAAAGTGTGGTTTCCAAAGAATGAAACTTCGTGAGAGCTGAGTTCTGTACTGTGTGTGTGCAACATTATTTTTGCTCTTTCATCTAGTTGAATTGATACTTTTCTCATCTTATGAAGTTGGAAAATTGTATCAAGGAGACAATGAATTGCTGGAAAGTCAGTTATGTTTTGTCTCATATCTTAGTTTTTGATGAAATGTGGAAACCATTATCATGAATTTCGCTTGGTCCAGACTGGCTCTGGTCCCGGCACAGTCCCGGCGTCTAGCCTTTGGTCCCGGCTTTAGTCCCGCCGGGACCAAACTTGGTCCCGGCGCCGGGACCGCGGGACTAAAAAGTCCCACCTCTAGTTGCCAAATCAGAACTTTAGATTAGGAGGATCGGATTTATAATGTTGGGGTTGATGATTTCTATTATGAATTGAAGCACACAAGCTTATTCAATTTTCGGTTCGATTCGGGGTCGACGACAGAAGAGCGCAATAGGTCTTAGTGATCGGTTTATAGTGTATATATTTCTGCAATCCGTTCAGGGTGTTCGATTCCACCAACTCTGTCATTATCCGCAGAATGCCGTGACAGACACTTGGGAGAGAAACATTTTAAACGAAATCCTGTGCCCTTCTCTTAATGTTTGCTGAGCAGGTTCATGGGGAGGTTATCTTTTGTCAACTGTTTTAGGACTGGACTGATTCCATTCAGCGTGAGTGCGTGGACTTGACGTCTCCGTTGCATACAGAGCTGAGAAGTAAGACGACGCCACGCGGCCGCCGACCCGGGGCAGACGCCGCATGTCGGCGTGCTGAGTCACCCCGCCCTTGCGCCCTGCGCGCTCAGACCAAACACCGCCCACGATAGCGGCCGAGGCGCGAGGTTCGCTGGAGTACCCCCCCTCCCCCTCCCGCGCCCCCGCCAGCTCAAGGGAACGACTTGGGTATGTGTAACGGATAGGTGAGAACCATAATCGACGACCTCTCAGAAACTCCGGAGCACGGTTTTCACTTCCATCACTCGTCATACCCTTAAAAGGAGTGTCTGAAATGCCGCGCTATGGCAAGCGCGAACGGGCAAAATAAGAACAAACTAAAACTAGCAAATCTTCTGCGGCACATGCTTTCGTCTTACAGATTGTGACACCCCCTCTATCTATGCTTAATTTCTTCTCTCCGAAGTAAATTCATCTGCATCTGGAACCACTGCCAGCTAATTTCCAAAGCTGTTGTTGAATTCATGTCCGTCATTCTCACAAACGCGATGCTGTTGCTTGAGGCAGCCAATCAGTGAGCCCTAGGCTATTAAAACAGCCAATCAAAATCCTTTCCAGACGAGAAGTTGAAGTGGCGAAGAGTGAATGCCTTCGATTGTATGATTAGCTCTATTGACTCCGAAACACCTCCGCCGTGCCCCCTGATGAGCCTCATTATGTTTTGGCATGAAATAATGCCCTTGCTAACGACGATTAAATGCAACTTTTGAGGCGTAAGGATTGCATTCGCTTTTTGTTTCCAGGGAAATATTTGGATAATTTGTAGAACCTCCACGAAGTCTGCGAATATTATAAGATCAGGATTCCAAGAATAGCTTTAATGGCCTCAGGTCTTACACAATGTAGACCTAATGCGACGAAGGTGGTGGTGAATAACTGCAAAAGCCGGGATCGCGGCGACTTCTTTGACAATGCGGAATATAAATGGTAAATATTCCCAGGCCGGGATCGTTCAAGACTGATGTAAACGCCGCGGGCTGAAACCGCGAGCTTTGGCGGCAAATATTCAGCTGGGGACCGGTGCCAAGTGCGTCAGGGAAAAACACAACAGCCGCAACACGAATCCACCGGTAAATCTGTCGGCCCCGCTGCCAGCTCTGCCCGGCTTCGCTACAGAACTGATCAATGACCAGTATACGGAATACATGCAGTGAATCGTCACAGTGCGACCAACACAGTGCCTTAGGTAAACTCGTGTGTGTGTGTGTTTCTGTTGTAGTAAACGTGATTTTGCCGCTCGCCATTCCCTGCGCTGTCCTTGGATTAAACAAACAGCTGATCGGAGATTGCACCGATATTGATTCTCGACCACGTGCCAGTGAAGTCGCTGGTGCGCTGCGGAGCGTCTCTTCTCAGGTGACGTCACGGGCGCCAGTGACTCAGCTGGCGCGCGCGTCCAGCCGAGCTGCTCCCCGACCGACGGCGGTGGGTCCTCTCCTCTGATCCTCCGGACAGCCGGACTGGATTTCTGTCACATCAGCCAGACGCGCGGACAGCTCCGCCTGTCCTCTCGTCTGTTTATCAAACAGCGCGTTGTTTGGGTTGAGACCAGTCTGGACCGGGGCTCTCAGCGCTGGGCCGTATGGCGTGAAAGGCCGTACCAGAGTTCGGCCACCCGCTTTCGACTTTTTCCTGTGGCGGTGCGCGCTTGCCAGTGTGAAGAGAACATGGCTGCCAAAGCGCTGGAAAATTGTCCGACTTTGGGCCGGTGTTTGGCTCCGTATTTCTTCCAGACTGTGCGTCCAACTGTATGGTTCAGAAGCCCCAGTCGTCAGCGGCCTTGACCTGGTCACTGATCTGGATCTGATATCAGTCCAGGATGTTTCGCTACGGCTCGTTAGTGCTCTAATAATATGCATTCCAGGCTTGTCCCGCACGCTGCCTGGGGCGGGTTTCCATGGGAGGGCAAGGACCAGTTCAAGGCCACTCTGTAGACTGCGGCTCATTTGCAATTCAGTCCTCGCGGTCTGCCAGGCTAGAGAGCTACCTAGCTGTGCACCATTGCCGCATATTCTGAAGGCGGTTGTTGGTGAGGGGTAAGAGCGGGTGCAATCGCGCGAGACGTTACCTATGCCAATATTGATAACAAAAGTGGACCTAGACGAAAACTTGTGGGGGAGGAACCAATCCGGGTAAAGCGTGAAATACATTTTGTTAAGAAAATCGGCAAGAAGTAGGCAAAACTCGACTGTTTTCTCTCGAAGGCTTCGGCTCCGCGTGAGGACGTTCACGGCTCCTGCGATGGGGATGGATCCGGACCAGTTCTGGTTCAGACCTCGCGATCATTTTCACATGGATGGGGTTATGGTCGGGTCCAAGTTCCGAGGCATCCTCAGTTGCTTACCACCCAGTGAAACTGCGATCGCAAGGTTTCGGCTCAATTCGCTGTGAACGGCCTTCACTTCGATGGCATTAAGTCGGGTCGAATCGTACGAGCTGGGCTGAGATGGGCTGAGCTTCATCGACGGAGATAGCGCAGCTACAGATGTCGAACGCCAGTGAGCTCTGCCAAACCACTCCGCCAGAGCGAGGTCATCAGCTTATTCCTCGTCTGTCCAAAGCCGCTTTCGCCGGCCTCCACCATGTCCAGTTTTGCGGCAGAAAGGGTTTGTGTCTACCCGATGAACGCCGGGTTGTTGGGGTAGGACGACATGTGGAACGCGAGTGCAGCCTCTGCTGTCCACGTTGCGATTGTCTGTGGACACAATCAGCGGCGAAGAAAGGATGTCGGCGAATCTGCCGACCGCCGCATCGGCACCAGCTTCGCACCATCGCCGTCACGTGTGGCCTCTGGCGGGTTCTGGCGTGTTGTCGTGGGGCCGGCCGGTGCTCTCGATCTCTGCACGGAGGACCAGCGTGCTGCCGCCCCGGCCCCCGTCCTTGGTCGTGCTGGGCCGCTGCTTCTGAGAGGAGCCCGCCACTTCCGGTCAGCGCGCAGGCTGCTGGGAAGCAGGCGCCGGCTGGTACGTGCGTCACGACTGGAACAGTGGCTGCGGCTATCTGCACCCGGAGACGCGGTGTCGCCGCCGCCGCGCCGGAACCGACGCCCGGTGATGTCAGGCAGAGTCACAGCAGAGCGACAGCGGCGGCGGTACGGACTCGGACCGGGGAGGTACCGGTGTTAGGAGAGTAGAGAGGCAGGCGTGAGGACTCGGACCGGGAGGTACCGGGTAACCACACGGGAGTGGAAGGGGCTAAATCGGCACCGTCTCTGTGTCATTATGCAGGCTGGCGAGCGCTGGGGCAGGAGTGGTGAGTGGAAAGCACCCTCAGGTTAAAAAAGTGTGCATCGGATGCTGTGGAACACGTTAAGTTCTTCTGGTTACCGTCATGGCAACAAGCGACCAAAAGTAGACTTTCTGTCCTTGCCGTGTTTTATGATTTCCGACTCGTATTCAACAGAAATTGCAATAGAAAAGGACCGTGTAAGAGCATCGATATAGTCTTCTTACGCGTGATAGGCTCTATCTCGACTTTCATCAGACGCAAGGCGTACGTGCTATCACA
Organism: Lepas anatifera; assembly: GCA_034440635.1. Taxonomy (NCBI): domain Eukaryota; kingdom Metazoa; phylum Arthropoda; class Thecostraca; family Lepadidae; genus Lepas; species Lepas anatifera. The sequence goes on along the minus strand of JAOTON010000433.1, from coordinate 445,765 downwards.
TGCCCTAATAAGTCGCTGCTGCCTTCTTAGTGACCGATTGCGTGAATTTAAAGCAGCGCGAAACACATGCCTGGATATCAACAACTAGAGTTGATCCAGAGAAAATGATGAGGTTTATTTGGTGGTCAGTGTTTTCAGTTGGATGGGATATTGGGAGAAACGGAATGTTAGAGGCAGGTACCGTGACTTCTGATCTTGGTGTCAATGTCTGAGTCAGTGGGGTTCACTTGATTCGCCTGCGGCCGGAGTTATTCAAAGCATGGCGGCTCCAGGATGAAGCAGGGATCGCTTATTGAAACATTTTGATATTCATGATGTGATGTTTGTGTATTGAAAGTGAGCTAGCATCCTTAAACAAGCCAAATGGAAAATAACTCTGCGGAAGCGTGGGGGGGTGGTATGGACAATGTTTTCTTCACTTGCGCCCTCTCCTCTGCAATAGTCCTGTCGTAGACCCTGTTCATGGATTTTTCAGCTGAATCTGTCGGGATATCTTGAAAATTCCTCATCATCATCATGGTTAGGGTTTAGTTGGAAATTCCTCGACAGTTCGGTCGAAGAAAATATAAAAAACTATACTGTTTCTGATGTTTCATTACAATGCTGCTTCAGGGCTAATATTGAACACTGAAAGATGACAGCACATTTTCGAATCGTTATTATTCGATGATTTTTAAACATTATTTCTAAGTGATAAAAACAGATAACCCAAATTTAGGTGATACAAATTTGAACCACATGTTGATATACAGCACATCAAGATCTAAGGGAAAATACCAGTAATATCCTGAATCTGGTATATTTGATCGCAGTGAAACGTGCTTAAACCGATGCCGTAATATTAGCATTCGGAGTCACGCGATATTTTAGAGGTCCTCAAACCTGACCTCATTCTACCTCCTGAGTATTAATGAGGGGTGCATTTGTTATGCCAGGGCCAGTTGCAAAATACAGGAGCAGAACTGCTCCGCGGGTCGCCGTCGTTCTTCTGATCCACTGTCCCCTACGCACCACTGCTACGGGTCGCGTGGTGTTTATGCGTAGCATCCGACCGTCTTTAGCCGTTTTGCGACATGATTATTGTCAAAATGGCATTGTGGAAAATTATTCTTTTTTAAAAAGATGTATTTGACTTGGATTGGGATTATTTTTAAACCAGGTTCGATACAGCTAGGTATTGTTCCTGGCACTCATTGTTGTTTTATTGTCCTCAGACTACAAGTGGGGCAACAAAATAATAGCATTCAGGTGCAGGCATAATGTGAGAGCGGACAAAAGATTCCGGTGAAAACTCGGCCCGGGGTAGGTATCGCCACAGCCGGACAGTCGCCCATCAGCTCCTTCCTCCACTTCCCGGGGTCGTGGTTTACAGCGTGATGGTGGAACCAGCCCCACTATCAGGAAAGATAACGCCCCGCGCCAAATTGACCGCCGGTCCGACGGAGGAATGTTTAATGGCCAGTAACGGCGTAAACACAGTCTGCAAGCATTGATTGCCGTGCGGTCACTGGAGAACGGGCTGCTCGTATGAACCACGCTGGTATCATACCATTGGCGGACGCAGGGGGGGGCATTCCGGCCATGGCCCCCCCCAAAGCGCTGGAGGGGGGGCAAACTATCTTTTGCCCCCCAAACACCGAAGAAATTTTTGAAAAAAGGTGCTTACACTTGATCTGTAGAGCAAAAAATATTCGCTCCCACCTCCCCCCCCGAGAGCGATCATGCACTTGGAGAGGTGGCTTATACTAGGTCTGTCGAGCACTAAAAAAGGTGTTTACCCTAGGTCTGTAGAGCAAAAAATATTCGCTCCCACCCCCCCCTCCGGAGGAGAGGCAGACATGGGTTTGGCCCCTCCCAAAACTCGGGTCTGCGTCCGCCCCTGTATCAAACTATCGACAGCGGAATGCGCCAGATCCCTGCGTCGTGTTAAGTTGCAGGGCGGGGTCTGTGAAAACTGGGGGATAAGCATTTGTCATTCAAGTGTCATTGGGTTAGTGTATGATTATTTCCGCATGATGTTGCCTCGAATTTGACTGGTCTAGACCGTGGGATGCTTTGCCTTTTGTTTTCAAATTTCACTGAGGCGTTTTTTTGTGATCGCGGTCGATTTGAGTACCCCTGAGACTTGTAATAGCTTAACCTCGAGTTGAGCTGATCCCCAGGAAAAATTAATAGTGGTAGTGCTAGAATACTGTCAAAATTTTACCATTGATTGAGGGTTGTCTCAACAGACTAGTTGCAGTTTTAGGGGCGCCTTTCCGGACCCACGGAAGGAAATTTGGCGGACACGGGAAGAGGGGGTATATATATATATATATATATATATGCGATATTGTTGGTGTTTTTGGTTGGACATGGTACTTTTTGCTTGTCGTTTAGTTTTGCACCTTCTCTCTGTTCTTCCAGCGGTGCCAGCACACCGCAGCAAGCGCCCTATACAATTCCGCACCGCTGTTGGTTGCTGCGGGTGAAATCGCCTGCTGCCGGCGCAGTGTTGACTGGACTGTGTGACACCGTCACCAGCGACTCAGTCAGCGTCTGATCCAACACCACGGTCCTCCGTCCGAAATAGTGTCCTCCTTGCTGTTGGCTGTCTCAGCCAGTGTCGAGTACGACCTTGGCGTGCTGGAACACCAGCCGGGAATACGCCGTCGGGGGCGGTGGGGCGTAACGACTAACGACAGAGCGAAGGAGTGGAGTAACCCCGCACTGCCTCTCTGAAGCCTACTGGGCTGTCGGGGCGGCTGCCGACGGTGAAGACTAGTTTACACAGCTGTCTCCAGCTGTTGACGGGTGTGCTCTTGGCCACGAACCACGCCCGTCGCAATTTTTTCGGGTTCAGCATGCCCTACTTTGTATTGTTGTTGGAGCTAAAACATGACCTTGGGCGCGGCACAAGTATCGATGGTTGACCGGTGGGACCAGCCCCACACGTTGACGTCGCTGCGCTGTTGTTGACGGTATGGCCGTTTCGGGAGGCGGCGCGCCATACCGGGCACGGCCTGTCGACCGGCCGCTCCAAGGTCAGCCCCCCCCCGAGCCGCCGCGTTGACGTGATTGCTCTGCGATGTGGCTGTTATTGGCAGACGGGCCCCCGTGATGGCTCGGCCGGCGCGTGCCCGCCGGTGGATCTCTGGGCAGCTGAGGTGTCACGTACGGACGACACGGTGGTATGCACCCGATGGGCCGGGAAAATCGGAAACTCACGCCACCGGGTCGCGCGGCGGGCGTCTGAGGAAACCGCGGGTTTTCACCCAACACCGCGGGAACTCAACACTTTACATTTGAAATGAAATCGTGTGAGAACTGGCATGTAACTCAGGACAAGATTAGGCGACTTTTAAATGTAAGGTGTCTCTCGCGGAGTGTGTTAGGCTCCCACCTGTCGTGAGGGTAAGGGCGGCGAAGACCAGAGCACCAGCCACTGCTTCAGTACACATGACCTCACTGTCACCGGTTCATCGCGACCTTCCCGCGACTCGGCGCGCGTTCAACTGGGTCAGGATCGGTTATCCACGGTGGTGGGCGGACGAGCGCGACGCTAGTGACATCTGTCGGACAGCGGCGTAAGCTGGTATGTGTGACATGATACGGTAAAAAGTGCGTGCTGTAAATGTTACCACGACACGAGGAGGGCTATTCTTCACATTCCTTTGCGGGGAAACTGATGCAGTCTTGTTTTTTCGTTTCGCAAATTTGCGAAATTAATTCGAGCCAGCAAATGAAAAAAGGGATGTTCAGGATCAGGACTAAAATGTTGTGCATTTTTATTAATCCGCTTTCCTTCCATTATTAGGAAGGAGTGCTCCTCATGTTCCATGTACTTACTTACGCTACAAACAAAATGTTACGGGTATATACAATGGATAATAACTACCCTTGTTCTGAGTAAAACGGAGATGAACTTGTCCATAATATTGTTGAGATTGTGAATATGGGATAGTCTTTGGTCTAATTATTATGTCCCGTGGACATCTGATCGTAGACAAAGTTAAGAGCTAAACTGGTCGTTGCGTATAAATATAGTTCCTGAAGCTCGTCACTTCCTAGAATGTGGCGTCTTGAGCTGGGCGGACAGTTTGTTTGCGGGTCGGAGATAGGGCCAATGCAATAATTATCTCGTTTCCATTGCAGCTGTTAGAGTACATGGGCCAGTAATAGTGTGATCGTTATTGAAAAATGGCAAAAATCCCGGGCTCATTCGGAAGGGTGTTTCTGGAAGACAGGGAGCTATGAAAACAAAAGATTGGCCATCATGCATAGGACGTATTTTAGATGTCTCTTCAACTGGTTAAAAATGAGTTCTCTTCTTATGAATATAGACACCGTGGTGAAATGTTTGGCATTGAGGATTACAGAGAAACGAGATTAAATAGTTTTGCTATATTGGAGGCCGAAATAGATTCTTCTCGCTGCTAATGAAGCATGCGTTTTCCTGAGCTATTGGAGAGCATAGCACTTCGGTCCAAAATTTTCAGGGACTTTGGAAAGAATTGCGGGTAACATTTCTTGAAGAGTAGTTATAGACTAAAAACTTGAAATTATTATGATTTAGACGCTATCTGCGCCTCTTTTTGTCGTTCTTTCTCACTACAAGCCGTCTGGGTTTTTAGGCCTGCCTTTGGCCAATACATGTCTTAAACATCTGAACGTTCCGCTTAATTGTTTCAATCACGAGAGATTTCAGTCGCCAGATAGTTGCAAATGCAAGAATTATCGCCATGTGAGAATGCAAGATTCTACAATGATACATGGATCCGAGGTTGGGTTCATCCCTGCGTGCTTGATGGGATCCGCTTGTTGTCTAGTTGTCCGGTACCTGTAATATCGTATGGGTAATCTGAAGCGTTGGTAGACGGGGCTCGATCACAGCCCGTCGGCGGTGTCGCCCCGCTCCTCGTGGTTGACATCAGCCCATGAGTCGGGCACGCGCACGTGGCCGGGAGACGGGAAGCCGGACGGCCGTAGGGTCCGGATGTTGGGGAGCACTAGGTCATTGGTTCATGCGCGTGCACTTCCGCTGGGTGACCAGTTCGGAACTCAGCTGTTTCCGGGGAGGAGATGTGTGTACCCGGCCTCTGCAGCTGTTTCTATGTCGCTAGTGCATTTTTGTTGACGCCCAAGTAATTCCGGACCGTTCTCCACCCCTTTCTGTTGTTTTCTAGTGTGGTGGGTACAAGTTTGAAGAGCTCAAATACTTTCTCTGCTGCTGTGAAGAATTGAGTTGACGCGTTCAGAGGGGCTGAATAAATTCTGGCTGGTTGATTACACTGGAAGGGGTTCCTTATAGAACCAGGACACGGCTTATTGTGGTCATGTGGTTGAGTTGATTTGTTGCCTTCCTGTAGGCCGCAAAACATTGATTCTTGGTGTTCCAGAGGGAGGTTCAACGTGTTTTGAGAAAACATCTACCAAAGTACGTAACGCTTGGCCGCTTTTGTCTTGTTGACGCCAGAACGGGAAGGATGCCACTGTATTTCCCTGTCTCTATAACCCAATATGAAAATTCTATAAAAATGTATCGAATTGATTTGTGTTTATTTTTCTTTATAAATTAAATCTCACTCGTGCACAAACGAAGTTTACAAATAGAGCATATTCAAAGACGAGTGGTTTTAAAATGGGATAGTAAATGTATCGTGGCTTGGGAATATTCTGAGTTTACTCTGGCGCGGGATCATCGGTGCCTCCTTCTGCTGGGGCCTCCTCTGCCGGGTCCTCCTCTGCCGGTGCCCTCTGCCGGTGCCTCTTCTGCAGGGGCCTCTTCTGCCGGGGCCTCCTCTGCCGATGCTTCTTCTGCAGGAGCCTCTTCTGCAGGGGCCTCTTCTGCAGGGGCCTCTTCTGCCAGCGCCTCCTCTGCAGGTGCTTCCTCTGCCGGTGCTTCCTCTGCAGGGGCCTCCTCTGCCGGTGCTTCCTCTGCAGGGGCCTCCTCTGCCGGGGCTTCCTCTGCAGGGGCTTCCTCTGCAGCTGCGTCATCCGTTGGTGCCTCCCCGGTGCTTCCTCTGCAGGGGCTTCCTCTGTCGGTGCCTCCTCCGCCGGTGCTTCCTCTGCAGGGGCCTCCTCTGCCGGTGTATCACCCTCCACCGCAGGGGCCTCTTCTGTAGAGGCTTCCTCTGCTGGAGCTTCTGTGTTGGTATCATCGGCTTGAGCTTCGCCGGCAGCTGACGCTTCGGTTGCTGCTGCTTCTTCACCTGTGGCTGCTGCTTCTCCGTCACCTTCGGCAGCTTCGGCACCCCCGTCTGTTGCTCCTTCGTCGGCCGTACCCATCTCGGCATCAGTGTCAACGGTATCCTCTGCTGCGGTGGTGGTCTCGGCTGCTGTGTCATAGTCAGTCTCTGCGTCGCCATCTGCAGCCGCAGCTCCCTCCTCGGCTTTGTCTGCCTCAGCTCCCTCATCTTCTCCAGCCTGTGTCTCACCACCCTCGGCTGGTTCGGCTTTAACTTCGCCACCCTCGACTTCCCCAGTCTCTGCCTCACCACCTTCAGCTCCGTCAGCTGTAGCTCCTGCATCGGCTTCTGCAGCATCCTCGCCAGCTTCGCTTCCCACCTCCGTCTCGGTGGCGGACCCATCCTCGTCATCCGACAGTTCGCCCTCCTCTCCAGCCTCCGTGTCGTCTTCGGTGGAGGTGCTGCTGTTGTCAGAGTCAGAGGAGTTTTCGTCTTGCGCTTCCTCTTCAGCCTCTTCGGCTTTGGCGGCGTCGATGGCTTCCTGAGAGGGCTCCTCAGGCGGCAGCGTGTCCTCGTCAGTCCAGTCAATGTACGAACCAGAGTCGTCAAAGCTGTCGGCGATCTCTGGCGTGGAGGAGCCGTCGCTTCCCGTGACCGTGATGTCCGGGCAGGAGCGGTCCACTGTTTGGTCGGCTGCTTCTGACCGCTTTTTATCCTGGTCATCCTCAGTAGGCGCTTCCTTATCTGTCTCGTCTGTTGTTTTATCGGCGAAGCGTACTCCGCCTTCTGCAGCGTGCGCTTCTTCGCGCTCCTCAATCACACCTATCGGCCGGTATTTGTCGTGTGCCTCACGCTTCTCGGCTTCCCTCTTGCTCATTGCCTGGTTGGTGGCCTTGTATGCCTTTTCGATATCTTTAGCTTCGCGTTTATAGCCCTCCTTGTTGGCGATGTCGATAGCCTGGTCATAATGTTTCAGCGCTGTTTCCATCACATCCAGCTGGCTTTCGGCGTCAGCGAGAAGCCACAACCCGCGCATAATCCATTGTTGTTGTTCACAGCGCCGTGCCTCTTTCACGCACTTGGTGCCGTAGAAGCGAGCCGTTTCGTAGCGACCCAGCTGTTTGTAGCAGGTGCCGATTTCGTGAAACAGCCAGGTTCGCTTCTCCGGTGATTTGGACAGTGGGATGCACTGTTCCCAAGCATCGATGGCCGCTTGATATTTGCGGAAAGTGGCGTGCGTCCTGCCCAGGTTATCCAATGCACGTGCTCGTGAATGTAGCAGCCGGGGGTTGTCCTTGCTCAGCTCGTAGTCCTTGTTATGCCAGCGTAGCGACTCGCGGTAGTGTCCTAACTTGAGATGAGCGTCCCCCATGGCGCTGTAGACAACGCCCAGGTATGCCTGTCGTCGTGGTAGCCAGGTCAGCGTGAACGACATGATGATCTCCTCAGCAGCCTCGCTCGTCTCTATCGCCTGCTCGTACGAGCCGTGCTGAAGCGACAAGTCTATGTCCATCAGCATTTTAGTAATTTTCTCATGATTCTCTTGAATTTTCTGCTTTTTGTCCTCGATTCGCTTACGCAGATTTGCGTCTTCCTCCTCGAATGTGGTCTTGCCCTGGGCCATTTTCTTTTGTATTCTGCGAGCATATAATGGCTTCTGCTGCCCCCAAAACTCCTGGCGTGTTTGCATGAATTCCAAAACCTCCGTGGCTTCCTTGACTATGTCTTCTTTACAAGTTCCTGTTAGCTCGGGGTGGTGGATAAGTCTTTGCAAGAATGCTTTATCCACAGCCAATTCTTCCAAAAGAACTTTGCATCCGTAGTTTTTCTTAGCGTTAAACTCTTCGGCGGCTGTTTGCTTACGTTTTTGGCCTCGTAGTGTTGCTGCCTGGGCTTCCTGTTCCTGTTTTTCCTGTAACTGTTTTAATATTTTGCCCACATGGCAAAATCTTAGGCCGGATTTTTCACCGATTGAGTTTTCGACAGCTTCAGAAGCCTTTTGGATGCCCAGTTTGAACTCTTCAATGTCGGGACGAAGTCTTTGTCCGCGATGGAAACAGACCAAAGCATATTCAAATTCACCTTGGGCATAAAGAGCCTCGGCCTTTTGTGTAATGCCCCTAATGGATGTCGGGTTGTCTGCTAAAGCATCCTCCGAGTCTTTGAGAGCTTTATCATGCTGGCCTAGGAGAAGGTAGCACTTGCTTCTCTGTGTCAGGCACATCTCGTGACCCGGTGTTAGTTGGAGGGCCCGCGTGTATGCTTCGATTGCTTCTTTGAAACGTCTCTTTTTCACCAAGAAATTGCCTTCTGTCAAGTTGTAAGAGAATATGAGCTCCTTGTCCTTGATGTCCTCATGGGACATTTCTATAAGCACCATTTTGGACGGCTATAATTCCTAAGCTCTACAAGTAAAACCGACCACAGCGGTGCTGTCGTATATTATGTATTTGAGCCTGCCGGAACCTGCCATTCAAACCACACATTGCTTAAATGTAATTTTCACCGTTCATCTGAGCCCAATTTTTTTACTGATACTAGCATCTTGCTCGTGACGTATTAGGCGTCTATGTTTTCATGAAACCTTTGACATATAAGGAAACTTTATTGACGCCGTATATTTCCATCAAACAACCCAAAAATGTATTATCACTGCTGTTTCATCCGCGGAAAACAAGTTTTCTCTGATTATCCGTGTGTTATCCCTATCCCTAAAATTATAGCCATGGTGATTAAGACCCTGCCGATGGATCCACCGGTATAATCGTGGAGTGGGTGTGTTTCGGGAAACATGAGTACCACCTGATTGATGAGCACCGCTGAATAATCCCATTATTGCCGACGGAAGCAACTAGCGTTCTCCTGGTCCAGTAATAATTTTTGGGGGCTAATTGATGCACCAACTACCAGGGTCATGTGGTGTCGCAAACTCTTTCCTCATCAAAGAGGTTTTCAGAAGGTCGAATCGCTCCTTTCCCAGAATCCGCCGGGCCTTGAACCCCGGTCAGCCACGTGGAAAGCGGACACGCCAACTGCTACACCACCGTACTTCCGCGCTTTGGTCCAGAATACTTTGATGTTACAACATACGTTTTTGAAACCTCTTATTCCGGAGCACATGGATGTATATCATAATTATTTTACCATAAATCAGTATTGATAAGGATATGCTTATTGAAGGCGTAGGATTCTGATTTGGATATTTTAACATTTGCAGTAAAACGTACAGCCTGGGTGTTTTGAAATGGATGTGACTCATAGAATTAGATGTTTCAGCCGGGACATTGATGTGCCTTAAAACGGCAGGCTTCAGCTACGGCTTCACCACGTGCAAGAAATCTTTAGATGACATGATTTTGTAATTATTTTTACAACTGCATTGGCAAGAATGAGGGTATGCATACAATGGTAGGTATATGTGAGGCTGGTGTCGGATACAGGCGAGAGCAGTGCCAAATTTGAAGCGTTTCTTGAGAATTGGTTTCTTCTTTGGTGAGTTTTCCCGAGGAGTAGTGGTCTTTTATCTGTCTTTGTTTAATGTACAATTCGATTGGTTTGCGCTACGGTTCGCTGAAGCCCAGGGTGGCAAGATTAGTTGCCCCGGCAGCTGAGGCAGGGCACATTTTGAGAAATTGTTGCTGGTAGCACCCGACCGAAGTCTTGGCGGACAAAATAGCAGTTTCGGATCACTGAAAAGGCATCTAAGACGGGTCCAGGCTGCTGTTGGACAGTCGGATAGACGGGCAGCTTTGTAGATTAGATTTAACTGCAGAACAGGACATGGAATGTTCGGAAATTGGCGAGTGGAGTATAAGGGGCGATACAGGACATCCGATTCGGATTGTGGTAGCGAATATTAACGATTATGGTCACAAATTGCTGATGGGATGGGGGCTGTTCGCTGTAAATCATAAGAGGAAAAAGGGGGGCAAACTTAATCTCAAAACTTTAACATCAGATAAAATTTAATTGACTCTTCCACCGCAGCGCGGATATAAATTCGGCTTATTTACTGAAGTAAATTTCAAAGTGGGAGGCCCCGGCATTTACGGTATGCTGTAAATCATGCGGTATTGGTCTGCAAAATGTCCTTCCAGCTAGTGGCTGCTGACGGCACCCCATCATTAACCAGTGTACCGCTGTCGGCGGTGATTTCACTTTTCGAGCTTCCGACGTTACTTTACCGGCGAACCCAGCAAATTACAAGCCCGCCCCTGCCACTCGTTTCGGAGTGCATTTCCCGTACGCGTTATCTTCCCCGAGATTGTTTCATCGGCGTCACTCGAGTTGTGAATGTCTGTATGTTCTTTCATCCTTGTGACCTGGTTGCAGCGGATGTTTCTCTTCTGAAATTTACGAGCCAAGTTTGCTTAAAGCGATCAGGCTTTCTTAACCCGGTCTTGTGTTTCAGATTATCTACGTGTTCAGACGCAATGACGACGACCCGGAGAATCTGTCGAGGTTTATGGACGAGGACGGGATACCTCACATCGGTGTCTGCTTGACCAAGAACACGCCGTTCTGCTGGTCAGTTCTGAGCCACCCTTTCTCGGGCTGCATCATCAGAGTTTTGAACCGGCCTTCTGTTGCTGCTTTACCCCGCCCTTTTTGCCTTAGTGTTGAACTTGAGGGTTTACAATCAGAGAGATTGGTATAAGCCGCGTTCTTCATTAAGCCAAATATAAGAAACCGGTGTTATGGATGGGGCTCGTCTTTATTGTGCAAATGTATTCACAGTCGAGGAAGGTCTGGCCCAGGAAGATGATGCATAGTCTTGGCTCCAGATAGGTATTATTAACTGGAATTTTACCTTTCCGCCCTCACTTTTGCCGGGCTCCGTCGCTGAATAATGTGCCACTATGTTGTGTTTCTTATAAAGCCGGTATAGTTAAAACAATTTGATTATGTGGAAATGAATTATAATTCCAGTGCTCAGATTGCCTTACTTATCGCGTCTTCTGTCGTTTAACTGATTATTTACATATTTTTTTAAACAAAAATGGATTTATTACAACACTGCCCTCACATTGATCCTAAGAGCTTGCGTTGTTATATCATCAATGGGATGTGCAACTTTTCCTTTTCAATGTTTTATGAGCTATTTTTTAGCATCAGTTTCATTGAGGTTGTATGATGAACGATAGAAAGCTGTTTTCTGTTACCGAAGATATGAATTAATTTTCAGTTTTGAAAAGAAGTTGAGAATAAGCGCTTTTTTAGGTCCTATCAATTGTGAATTTAGTCTCATCGTATAATAGTAGACATAGAGGTTGTACCGAAAGTTGTACTTGTTTTCTTTTTTAGTTACAATTATGAGCGAAACAAATTATCAGGTTCACGAGCCCAAAAACACCAAAGATAATAATAGTGATGGTGAAGTTGAAAATCGAAATTCTGCCTAAAGTAAGTTGAAATCTAGGTATAAGAGCAGAGAGTTCATTACGCACTGGCATGTGACCGATCATCTGAAAATATGAATGTTTTCAAAGCCTCCTAGAGTTTGGCTTCAGGGTATTCAGTGAGAACGATATGAGTGCTACAAACATATTTTGCATTTCCGAGCATTTGTCCGAATATTTTGATAATGGTACGTGGGGTCGCGACGTCATTAGATGCTTCACACCCTCAGGTCTTCGATTTGTTTTCGAAACTTTGCCCCATAGTGCTATCACAGGCCAGGACGCGTCTTTGACATTTGTTATCTTCTTGGTGCAACGGTTCAAGAATGATAGCCCCCGGGCATCGTACGCGTTGCCTCAATTTCTTCTCCACTTCTTTATCCACTTAGATCGACTATCTGGGCTTCAGGGTACGAAAACATGTATCCACTTACTGTGGGATATGTGATGGTTACGTGCCGTTGCGGGTTACACGCCCTGCGCTGTGTGGAGGGCTCGTTCGCCTTGCCCCGAACACCGGCCGCGGCGACTTTTACCTGAATATGGTGGTGGGTGGAGCAAGGGGTTTGGTATAAACAGGGTGCTCCTGCAATAACTTCCTCCGGAGCTATTGGATGTTCGTTTTATTTTTTCTCGTTGTCTGGCTGTTGGGACTTCATTATTGTCGTAAGCTACACACGAAGAGGTGTTCCATCAGTAAGGTATTAAAAATGTATTCTGCAGTTTAAATTAAAATATATATACCAGCGCGCGGCAGAACATGCCTTGAGCTAGAAGGATCAAAATAAGAACCATGGGTATTTTCCTAAAGAGCGCACGATATAGGTAAATACGCACGGTACGCACGATAAATATCCGTAGCAAATGCCTAAGTGCTATCCTGCTGGGTGCCTAGATTTTTTCGTTAATTACCTGAAACGGTACCAAACGCACTGGAGGCTGTAACAGCCTCAAAAGTTACAGTTTGATTTCACTGTGGGTTTGTTAGAAGCACTCATTGGGACGCGAATTTAAGTTCAGCGACGTATGCGGTATTCGTTCATTGGCTCATTTACAACTCTTTAAAACTCACTGCCCATTTAATTGAATAGACAGGAGTGCCCTCCCACACCCACACGGGCAAAAATATTTAGTCTAATTTATGTATAAGAAATCAGTATTGGCTTATACTATTCGACCATGCAACTCCCTGCTATTTGTTTCATAAGGAATTCTGCGCCCCTTTATATTTTTGGTTAGCACCGCATGACTCCATCGAGAGTGCAGGTAGCTAGTTACGACCGATTGGACCACGGGGAAAGTCAGGCGAGGTTAGTGGGATAAACACGGGCATACGTACCAATGCCCATACACAAACAATGCCGAGGGTTTTGTGGGCATGATTTACATAATTGTCATGCTTTTAACGGGAAAAAATAGTTGTAGAAGAAATTGAGCGCGCAAAGTGTAAAATTGTCTGAGGCTATATCCCGTGAACCGTTGCATATAGGGTCCCAAACATGTACCGAGCGTGCTCTGGCCTATCGACTATCCCACGGTCAGAGTTTTAAGCAAGTCGGAGATGAAGGTGTAAACTCGATCATCGCATATGCTGAAATGTGTCATATTATGTCATGGTCATATGTGTCATGTGTCATATTTATATTTATATTATCATGACCAACGCGGGGCGTGAGCTATAGATGCTCATTTACTTTTGCGTAAATTTTTAGGGGTTTAACGACGCACCAACTACCAAGGTTATGCGGTATAATAATTAAGTGGTTGTGTGGTATAATAACCAAGGTGCCAAGGTATAATAATCTCATCTATCATGAAATGTGTATTAATAGGCATGAGGAGGAATTCATCCACAGAGTTCACGTGAATTCTGAAAAAAATATTGTACTTGGTTTTTTTGCACTGCATGAATGCCGCGCCTTAAATCGACGTATAGGAAACGATAGAGCTTTTACTTTTTCCTATCGTCGGTCTCGTCTTCGTTTTAAACTTTTTTACCTTTGGTCTTTTTGTACCGTTCTTCACATTTTGTGATAAGTGAATATTTAATTTGGTTTGGCTTTGGTGGCTGCTTTGCCCATGAATCAGTGATACGTTCATATCATTTTGTCGACAGTGTGAGACGACAATGGCAAGGATTTTCTTTGGATCCTATGTAGTGTTCGTATGTCTTACACTTTCGCTTGTCGTCATAATTGAACAGTGTGTCGGTGGTAATCCAATATTTTTCGATTTTGACGAAGTTGAGGAGGCCCTACCTGGTCGTATAATTCGTGCTACCAACAGTTCCGAAAGAAAAAACAGCGAAAGAAAAAAGATGGCTAAGAAGCTTATCAACAACGATTCGTTGGCATTGAAACATCTTGCCAAGCACGCCAAGAACAATCAAACAAATATTACTACCACGATTTCTACTCTTGAACTGCCACCGGACGAAAACGACGCACCTCCCGTTCGAAAACCACCACCGGCAAAGAAGCACGATAAACAAGAAACGTTCCTTCGGAAACTGGTTCAGACAGTGGGACAGGAGAGGTACCGCACTATCATCATGTCTCCCGGGCTGGCGCGGAGTCTCACCCAGCTGACGCCGGCCAGTCAGCAGATGTTCAAAACGGCCTGCATCGTTGAAAAGACCTGTACCAAGGAGTTTGTGACGGGCCCGGCGCTGGACTGGATCCTTCCGGACATCTCCCAGCGGGCACGCACGCGACTCTGGAACCAGCTGCTCTGCTCGCTCAACCCGGGCGGCACGTGTCCCGTGGACGGCGGCTGGGGTCACTGGGCCGACTGGACCGACTGCAGCGCCACCTGTGGCTTAGTGGGGGAGCGTGTACGACGGCGCCTGTGCGACCGGCCCAAGCCGAAGGACGGCGGCTTGCCCTGTCGCGGCCCCTCTGCACAGATCCAGTACTGTGTCTCCAAGGGCTGCGGTCTGGACGAGCTGGCCGGCTTCATGACGGACCGTAACCCCTCGCAGCAGCTGGCGCTGCAGGTCGTGCAGAAGCAGGTGCACAAACACCCCGAGATCGAGCCGCTCTGCGTGCGCGAGCACTGCAGCTATGACCACGTGCGCGAGATCGTCGGCGACGACGACATCCAGGCTCTGTGGGCGTCGCTGCACTGTCTGAAGCAGGCGGTGGCGTGTCCGCTGGTGGGCGGCTGGAGCGAGTGGTCCGAGTACAGCGAGTGCTCGGCCGCTCCCTGCGGCGATGGCCAGCAGCTCAAGTTTCGCTCCTGCTCGAACCCGCCGCCGTCTCTGCCGGAGGCTCGATGCAAGGGCAAATCGTACAAGGCCAAGGACTGTTCGGTGCCATGTCCGCCGTCTGACGGGGTGGGCGTCGACGGCGAGTGGTCGCCGTTCGGGCCCTGGTCCACCTGCAGTGCCGAGTGTGGCGTGGGAACGCAGCAGAGACACCGCACCTGTCGGCCCGTCACCGTGCTGCACGGACGCCGGGAGGCGGGCAGTCCGCTGACGCCCGCCGAGCTGGCCGTGGCTCGCCGCGGTCGGCGCCGCAGAGTGGCGCGCGGTACCCTGTTCGGACCGCCGTCAGTCACTGCGCTGAAAAGCAGGCCTGTCCTGCGGACCTGGCGACTGCCGCAGCGGTTGCCCGCTCCAAAAGCCGGTGTTTCTGGCATCAATGCAGGGCGGTCTCGCGTTCAAAGCATTCCTCAGCTGGGTAAAGTCATGAAGCCGGGAGTTGGCATAGGAATCGCTCCAAGGCCTCGGACGCCCTCGTTGTCCCGAGGCGCCCAGTGGCTGGCGGATCAGAGGAAGGCTATGGCATTGCATAAGCTTGGACCGGCAAACTCGGGTCTTCTGGGGATTCGGAAGCCAGCAAGCCCTCGTCTCATAAAGATCCGGAAGCCTGCCGTGAAACCTCCTCCCTTACCACCAATTGTGGTCAGCGACGACAGCGAATCTCCGGTGGAGCCGCTCCCCAGCCGTCGTCCCTCTTCTCTGAATTATCACTTCCGAAAGTCCAGGTGGCGAAGACAATTCTCACGCCCAAAACCAAAGCAATGAAAATCAAGACGGATAAGGATGATCCGTACTTGGGTCCGAAGCGAATCGACCTTCGTCTGGACGATAAGAAGAAGACGTCGAAAGTTAAGATTGTTGATCTTCCAAACACCACTGATGAATTGTCCGACGTCGTTGAGTCGGCGGCGGCGGCTGGAGGCGACGACGCGGCGCTGTGCGGCGGCTCCAGCCGTGAGGTTCAGGTGTGCACGGCTCAGTGCTCGCGCGCCGGCGGCTGGTCAGAGTGGAGCGGCTGGAGCGACTGCTCGGCCGCCTGCGGGCCCGGTGTCAGCACCCGCGACCGCATGTGCTCGGACCCGGCCCCGGAGGGCGACGGCGAGCTCTGCCGCGGCGCCGGCTCCCAGGTGCACTACTGCTTCCAGCGACCCTGCACGGTGGAGACGCGCCTGCTGGCCGCCTTCAACGGCAGCGGCTACCTGATCTACCGGCCGCTGTACATGCCGGCGGCGCTGCTGCTGCTGTACGTCAGGTTCAGGCCGGAGGCGGCCGACAGTGTGCTGCTGCACCGCTTCCAGAACAAGTGCCCCGAGCCGCGCAACTGCGACTGGACCAAGCTGCTGCTGGTCAGCGGCTTCCTGGTGCTGGAGAGCGTGCAGCGCACGTGCAAGGTCAGGCTGGAGGGAAAGCCGGCCCTGGAGGTGGGCCGGTGGCACGAGGTAAGCGTGGCAATCATGGGCGACAGGGCCTTCATGAGGCTGGATAACTCGGAGGAGCACAGAAAAGCCTATCTGAGCCAGTGCGCGCAGGGTCCCAACTACGACATGGACATGTATATGGGCTCGGACCGGAATCGAAGGGACGCTTTCTGCGGCACCTTCTCGGCACTGGCGGTCAATTTCATGGAGTACGGTTTGAAGACCGAGTCTGACTGGGCAGCTGGCGGCGTGCCGTCCATCTCAGAGAGTGTCACGACTTCTGTGGCGACCGCCGATGACGTTTACATCAAGCTGGACGCTGATGATTTCTTCACGGCGCAGTGCCCAGGCAACGATACTGGTAGGAAAGGCGAGAGGTTAGATTTTGTCGTGACGTTCATGATCAAAAAAGCACGGTGTGCTGATGTTCTCGCGAGGTTTGGAGGAAGGAACCTTCATCTACGTAAAGACTGGTGGAGTGTTCAAGCTGTGCGCTCAGCACCAGGCGTCAAAAGAATGTCTGGCATCGGACCAAAACACAGAGCTAGACAAGTGGTACCGACTGCGGGTGACTATCGAACCCAAGGTGATGACCATGGTTGTAAACTTCGTGTATCGCACGCAGCTGATGCGCGGACTGACGTTCGGTGTGTGTAGGAAGATCATGTACGTCGGGGGCGGTCCTCCAGACACGCTGAAAAAGATAGACGAGCCGAACGGCTTCGAGGGCCTGGTTGAGTCATTTTTGTTGAACGGCCAGCGGGACACCTCGCGCGAGATGTCGGTGAAGGAATGGGGTGGAATGGTCAGCTCAGCCGTGTCCTCGCTGGCCGACCATTACACTGAGGCCGTGTACCAGGAGGGTCACAGCCCTTCCCTGTCGTGCGACTACTCGGACGTAGTTCACAACAAGCCGAAGAAGCGTGGTGATGACGATGATGACGATGATGGTGATGATGATGATGATGATGATGATGATGATGATGAAGCCAGCTCTCCCACTGGGAAACGCTCTGGTGCTAGTAATGAAACCAGTAAGGGTCGAACTCGCTGGATTCGAATGGACGAGTTGATCGACCGCGACAGCGCCAGCATAGAGAGCTCTCCGCCGTACACCGTGCTGCGCCTGGACCCGCACAGCAAGGACGTGCAGGGCTTCTACGCGTGCCTCGTCTCCACCCCGTCCAAGTCCTGGCTGCTGCACGCCTTCGGCGTCTCCTTCGTCCGCACGAGTCTGATTGTGCCGGAGTCGCTGGCCGAGGAGTGGGTGGCTATCATGAGCGTGGCCGTCGGAGTGTTGCTGTTGCTGATGACTATCGGACTGCTGTGTGCCAGCAAGAACCGCAGGTTCGGCTTCTTCCCGGGTGTGATGCGGATGATCTACGGCGAGAGGTTGACGGACGCCGAGCAGCTGGACTACCTGCAGCTGCAGACGGGCGAGTACGTCCGGCTGACACCCTCCCGCCGCCGCCTGCTGCGGCCCTCCAAACAGGCGCTCCTCGTCTCCCGCTCCAAACACTCGCTGGCCACCCCGTCCAAGACGGTCACCATATCGCCATCGCGTGAGTCCGACTATTTTCTGGAGCCGTCCAAACAGGTGCGGTTCGCGAGCGAGCTGCAGGTGAGCCGCTCACCGTCGGGCCGCGCGCGCTCACCCACACCTCCTCCGGCTCGGCCGTGATGGCCACCCCCTCGGGCCGCGTCGTCACCGGCGACGGCAGACTGCTGGGCTCGGGCGCCACCCTGTCCCCCAGCGGACGCATCACCAACTACGACGTGGACCTCACCACCACAGAGGTGACGTCGGACAGTGACTCGGACGACTCCGACACCCCGCTCATGGCCTCGGGGTCGCCCTCGGCAGCGCTGTCCGCCAGCGGCTCCGGCCCCGTCCGCCGGCTGTCCGCGACTGGCTCCGGCTCTGTCCGCCAGCTGTCCGCGACTGGCAGTGTGTCCGGCTCCGTCCGGAGGCTCTCCACCGGCCCCAGCGTCAGCTCGGTGCGGCTCAGTTCGCAGACCGTGTCGGACAGTGCCTCGGAGGAGTACCCGCCGATGCCAGGCACGGCCGACGAGCTCACGGAAGGCTCGGATATGTCCTCACCGTGATACGCCACCGGGACCTCAGGAGATGCTGCTGGGGCGTCCTGTTACCCACGTGCTTTGCTCAAGATGCGTAACTGAACAGGAAACCGGAGAGCTGGAGCTAATAAGAAGAGGGAGCCAAACTGTTAGTAATGCAGAATTTCGGTTCTGATGTGCGAATTGTATTATGAATGCTGTGCCACTCTGTGTGCATAAAAATATGCTATTTATTATTTTAAGTGAAATAACCGTGATTTGGACATACCGTTGGGCTTGACTAACGAGAAGTACTTTGAATGCTGTAATATCCTTGAATGCAACAAGACAGTGCTTATGTGGTGACATGCTGCGTGTTTTCGTTCTGTGTGTTGCTTAACATCGATTTTTCTACGAGTTCTACGTTCCGTTTTTTTCTGCACAGCTGGGTAATACAGGGCTTACCTGCCGCTTGGCATCTCTTGTGGACTTCAGTCACAACCACTTAAAAAGGCTCGTGCGATGCGTGGGAGGTGCGTGGCCCGTGCTCCCAGGTGAAACCACTATTGGCGCCGACCAGCCATCAATGGGGGACCTAGTCCGCCGTAAGCCAACAGTAGTCAACCCCAGTATTTCATTGCGTCGAGGCTCGAACCCACTGATCGGTCGAATGAATTAGTTCAAAAGTGAGCAGCCTCGCACCTGTGTAGCCAGTAATCTTAGACACGTGGGGAGGCCGAAATCGGTACGGGAATATGAAAAATGTTAGGGCACGGGAATAAACTGGAACACGGCGTGTCACGATTCGCTTCTATGTTATCTATGTTGCGTTTGCACATTTTGCACATGTTCAGAATCCAAATACGACCTTTCAGCGTGCTTTTATTTAATGTAGTATCGTTGAAAACCAACACTAGATGGAGCTTCCCAGCGACGATCAAATGACACGTCAGCGATATTCCAACCCATATCTGTGTCATATTAATGTTGAAAGTACCAAGAGAAACAGTGCATTCTTACTCTTCCTCCATTTACCCACATGGCAGTAATTACAGCATCATCGAGCGCAAGAACTGTGAGGAGCCACGCATCAGTGAACTCCGAAATATATCTATACACTAGCTCATGCAACATTGGCGTTTATAGGTGTTGCGTTACGCGGGACACTTGGTTCTCTTGTCACGAGCCGGCCAGTCATCAGCTGACCGGCGCGGTGCCTTACGGCACCAGCTACGACCGACCCCTTCCTCTTCCCCTGTGGGAGCCGCGGGTCTAACCGTTCCGTGTGTTGCTGCTGTCTCAAATGTAGGTTGTGCCGAAAAGGCCTGCGCTCATTACGGCTGTGCCTATGTGGCAGCTCCTACAACATCGACGAGGGCAAGTACGAGGTGGAGCGGTATCTGGAAGACGAGCCGGCGCGGGTCGACTCGGTGAAGATGGTGGGCGACCCCAGCGGCTCAGAGAGACTGCAGCAAGTAATGATTGTGCTCAGAGTAGAGGTCAGTTCCCAGGGGCACAGCCCCAAAGTATTGCAGCTGGACTTGGTCTCCTGAATATTGTTCTTCTGTAACTGTGCAAAAACAAGGGGCAACAGCTGTTAGTACATTCGTTGGTTTAGATGGGGCGAAGAACGCTATATATTTTTAGATCGTTGCGCATCCAGTGCCCTAGAAATGCAGTACTCTGAGGTCCTAATCCACGGCTTGTGCATGTTTTTTCTTATAAAAGTTGTTTCACCAGTATCTACATTTGGTATGGTTTGAGATCCCAGCGCGAGCCCAGCTCCCTTCCCGGCACGTCCCGTTGTTTCGCTCTGATTGCTGTCCCGCCGCTGACCTGTGACGTCGTCGCGGCGCCGCAGCGGAAACCGACGGTGGGCGATAAGTTTGCCAGCCGCGCCGGCCAGAAAGGCATCTGCAGCCGCCTGCACGCCACTGAGGACCTGCCCTGGACGGAGGGCGGCATGGTGCCGGACATCATCTTCAACCCGCACGGCTTCCCCTCGCGGATGACGATCGGTGGGTGGTGACCGGCCGGCCTCGGCCGCCCGCGGCCGCTGGTCCGGAGCCGCTCCAACTGCCATTGCGCCTTGGGACATTGTGCCATTCTGTTACTGTGCTGTAGCCCCAGAGGTGAAACGTTCTCCCTGCTGCTAAATAATAATATATACGGTTGAAAGAAGTCATCGGTTGGCGTGGGCCATAAAATTGCCCTGAGTTTGGGTGCATTGTTTTGGTGGTAACTGGTATACCTCAGGTACTTGGCACTCAGATGCGAGAGCACGGGCGGATTCAAGCAACAAAGAGGCCGCAGCTCGCTAAATAGTTAAGTATCCCTCCATGCCCTCCCTATTCATAAGGCCGAGTTCAAAACCGGTGAACTGGTGATGAAGAACGACGCCTCTGTTACGGGCTACAGCCGTTTGAGTTCTTCCTCCGGTCAGTATCGTGTTTCCAATTCGACAATCGGTGCTTGTCCTCCTCTCCAGCTCAGGTGCTCATCGAATTCTCGTTACAGCCTCCACGCTGCCCTGACCCCAGTCCTTGGTCCGTCAGTGGGCAACAGGGGGTCGCTATAGCTCATGCCTCGCTCCCTGGCACGCCTCGACTCGCCCGTACAATTTGCCTGGGGCGTAACCCCAGTGACGTCAGCGAATCTTCGCCGCAGGTGTTCTACAGCTTGAGTCTACGAGGAGTTAGGAGTCTTCATGTCGGCGTGCAGATGAAACTACAGCTTCGATTTTCTGAAAAGTGGCGCTGCTTAGTCTGTTCTCTACAGGCTCTCGTCAGTTTGTGTTATGCTTCGCACATTAAACTTTCGTAAAGCCTGGTTTTATTGTGTGTGTGCTATAGACTAGCAGGGCTCAGTGGCGTCGGCTGTGTGTGACCCGCCGCCCCTCGGCAGCCATGATGGTGGAGTGTATGGCGGGCAAGGCGGCCGCCCTCAACGGCGAGTGCTACGATGCCACTCCGTTCCGGTTCAGTGAGGACCAGACCGCCATCGACTACTTCGCCACCATTCTCGAAAAAGGTCGGCTCAGTTGGGCCTTCTCGCATGCCACAATGCAGGAAACACTGGAGGACTGCGCTGTCCTCAGATATCGAGCAAACGGCTGAAGAGGGTGTCTCATCTTAATTACTGCTGGAACAAATTTGATGCTAAAAACGGAAATTTTGCGTTTTTGGTTTCATTCCAGTTGTGCCGTGCATTGGCTTCCTTCCAGGCTCCTCGGTGGCTCTGAACTTTCTCATATGTTTCTACTCAAGTTTGATGAGCAGTAAGGTTCACATGCCAACCGACAGTGCCGTTGGTGTCTGTTACATGTCGTCCTCCTCTGCCTCTACAGCCGGCTACAACTACTACGGAACGGAGACGATGTACAGCGGCGTCACTGGCACCCAGCTGGAGGCCAAGATCTTCTTCGGCGTGATCCACTACCAGCGACTGAGGCACATGGTCTCCGACAAATGGCAGGTTCGACAGATTCTTCCGTGCCCTCCATGGCGATAGTCACCAATCGTGGTGTGGGTTCAAATTAAACTAGTTGTATATGCTAAGATTTGGGTGGTCGCGCAACCGATTTTTCGACTATGATGCACCCTCTTTGCGCGCGACACCTGATTCAATTCGTCACGAAGTCATTTCTATTATGCTCGGATATTGTTTTGGATATTGTTCGTGTCCGTGATTGTCTATATCCTGGAATGGTTGAATCTGCTCTAAGTGCCTGTTTGCTCTTGGCGCAAGTCTTTCCGACTGTGGTATCGTATAAACTGGTTTCTATGCTGCGTACCCAGCATGCAGAAAATCATGATAAAACTGGGCATTTGCTTGGTTCCTCGCTTTATGGTATTATGCGGGAACGTTCTTCGTAAGCGTTTTACGGCGCTCCTCGCTGTCTTCGTACAATTCTGCTCCATTTTACTCCACGTGGTCTGTCAGACGCTGTGACAAGAGCCCGTCGATCCTCTTCTACCGCCACAAGGTGACAATAACCTCAGTTGTCGGCGCCACCTAAATCACCAAACCACGATGATATGGCGAAGGACGATGATAATGATGCAGGAGGATGCTAGTGATGCTGATTATTGATGCGTTGTGGCCCCGCTCAGGTGCGTAGCACGGGCCCGATGAACGCGCTGACCCGGCAGCCAGTTAAGGGCCGCCGGCAGGGAGGAGGCGTCAGGTTCGGCGAGATGGAGCGCGACGGACTGATGGCGCACGGCACCTCTCTGATCGTACAGGACAGACTGCTGGTCTGCTCCGACCGCACGGAGGTGAGAGAGAGAGAGAGAGAGAGAGAGAGAGAGAGAGAGAAAAGGAGAAAAGAGAAAGAGCAAATTTGCCAATATTAATTCTTGCATACTTCTTTGCTCTTCTTTTTCGGTGGAACAGTGACCTGTTCTGTATGTAAAATTTCAGTGTTGGTGCTGGGCAGTGTGCCACCCTGAATGTGACGCGTCTCCGTGAGAGAGACTGCCCTTCCACCCCCCATGGAAGTTGTTGGTGTGCTTCCCGGTGTAACCCGCCCCATGTCCCTCCATTATGTGCGTCCCAGTGAATCCGCCCGTTCCCCCGCGGCAGTTGATGGTGTGCCCCGGTGTAACCCGCCTCCATGTCCCTCCATTGATGGTGTGCGTCCCAGTGTAATCCGCCTCCGTGTTCTCCCGCGGCAGTTGATGTGTGCTCCCGGTGAACCCGCCTCGTGTCCCTCCATTGATGGTGTGCGTCCCAGTGTAATCCGCCCCGTGTCCTCCCGCGGCAGTTGTTGGCGTGCGTCCCGGTGTAATCCGCCTTCGTGTCCCTCCATTGATGGTGTGCGTCCCAGTGTAATCCGCCTCCGTGTCTCTCCATTGATGGTGTGCGTCCCGGTGTAATCCGCCTCCGTGTCCCTCCATTGATGGTGTGCGTCCCGGTGTAACCCGCCTCCGTGTCCCTCCATTGATGGTGTGCGTCCCAGTTAATCCGCCTCCGTGTCCTCCCGCGGCAGTTGATGGTGTGCCTCCCGGTGTAATCCGCCTTCGTGTCCCTCCATTGATGTCCCGAGTATGACCCGCCTCGATGTCCTCCCACGGCAGCTGCTGTTGTGCTCCGCCTGCGGCTCGCTGCTCTCCCCGGTGACGGAGCTGGGGCCGGGCCGCAGTCACCGCGCCGGCGGACAGGGCGGCGCGCGCCGACCCCGCTGCACCGTCTGCGACTCCGAAAAGAACGTGGTCACCGCACACGTGCCCTACATGCTGCTCTTCCTGGCCATCCAGCTGGCCACCATGAACGTGCGAGTGAACGTGCAGGTGGCGCATGTGTGACACCACACGGTGTGGGGTGGGAAATGTGACCCCAGTCTTCACGGCTGTCTCTGCTGTAGTTGTTTCGCCTATTTTGTTCAGGGGCGGCCGTTATCGGTGGAAGTATTTTGCTATGTCAGAGGTGTGACATTTAAAGTGGATATAAAGCCAACTACAGGCATTGTGGAGGGTGCTCTCGACCGTCTGAACGTGTTGGTTTTCGGCGCGCGATGTCAGTGACTTGTGGACTGCAATTTAGTCTACTTGTTACCGGAATCCATAAAGCGGTCATGTGCCGCCTGGGCGGGGCGGGGGCGAATTTGCGCCCACCCTCATCTGGAGAGTCCGGTGATAGCGCGAGGAGGACTCTCCCGGCGGTTCGTGGGCGTCTGTTGTGAAAAACGGGGCTGTGTGGTGTGGAGGCCTCATTCTGTGGTATGCGTGATGAAGAGAATGTGTCGGCTCCTTTGGGGGCTTCTTGGTTTTGAAGCGGGAACAGACTGGAGGTTTGCGTGCTTTGTGTTGAATTTAAAGCTTGTGGGCTGTCAGTGCGGGGTGGAGGAGTCATGTGAGTTCAGGATGTGACTTCCATAAAGTCCACCCATTTTGTACGTCTTTTTCTCTTTTGAAGTACTAAGCAGCGAATGAATTCACAAGCTTGAGCTCGATGAAAGACTGTGAAGTAAGAAAATACAATTGTATGACTTGGTGAGTTTTATTATTCCGGATTGGGGTACGTTACTCCCCCCCTGGCACGTCATCTCCGGTGTTACCTTTCGCCCCATTCGTCTCATTGTAGGAAAAATGCATGCTTTGCATGGATTGCCTTTCCCGGTATCGTTGATAGGAGCTAGCTTTCCCAAAAGTTTTGTTTTGTGATGTTGCGTTTAGGTACGGCGAGAAACACATTTTTCCAGGCCATGTATACTTTCTTGAACTGCGCAGTTTCGTGCCCCGACTGATGTCCCGGCAGTGGCGCCTCCTGTGTGGGACCAGTTGCAGGGCGTTCCGTGGGACGTTGACGCGCTGTGCTGGCGTGATGTTGCGAACTTTGTAGCATGATGTGCGTAATCTATGCACTTGTTATAAGGAATCTAATATCGTTTTCCGCCCAGACGAAGTTATTAGCATCATCTCTCCTCTGCTCCCAGTGCTGCTTGCTAAGCAAGATCAATATGGCCAGCTCCCCCTCCTCGATTGTACCTCGGCGCCCCCAGAGATGACGCTTTTCACCCTCTCCTAGGATGCGAACAAAGCAACAGAGACACAGGGCGCGAATATCGGCGGGCCCACGATAGGAGTGGGCTCCCGTAAGTTGTCTCCTGCATAGGCGGATCCAGGGGGCAGGGGGCACGTGCCCACCCCGATCGACCCTCGGCGCCCCCTGAAAGGTCGACGGCGCCGGCCTGAAATGTCGCTTCCCCCCACGGGATTCACAAATCGGCGCCCACCTGATAGGTTTTCCCGGTCAAAAGTGGTGCCCTCCTGGTCCGGATGGCGTCCACCCCCCTCCGGAAGGTGTCGCCCCCGTTCGAAAATCCTGGATCTGCCTATCCCTGCCCCGAGTCCGTCAGTGCTGTGGAGTATATTTAGAGGGTTTTTGAGAAGCTGTAAGTGAAGTAATATGGTAGCGTGCAGAAAGGAAGTTGGAGATGTGGCGCAGTAGTGACATGGATATGGTAGTGACCAGGGTACTTTAACTACGGGTACAACCAAGTTTCCTACTAAATATAGTCCTCCCATGATGACGTCACCGCCCTTTTCTACTAAGTTATAGGAGATTCTACTAAGTTTTTGGAAGGATGAGCTGAAACATACCAAGTTTGGGCGTATTTGGCACCAATCTAGTATAAATCGAAATAAACCTTTTTCACCCATTTGACAGTAACCTTGATCTCAACGGCGAGCAGCGTATTTTACGTAAATCTAATGAAAAAATTATAACACTTCAAAGAATTTGTTGAAAGGGCATGCATTTATTTGATCAACTCAGGCCTACCTAATAGCTGAGAGAAATAAATTTACCTTCGCTCAAGAGATCACCGGTGTTTATTGTCTTCTGCTGCAAGTACCACCAACAGCCAATCAAAGGTCAGAAATCAACAGCCAATCAAAATCGAGATTAGTCTTACTGCAAACAGCTGTTAGTGCTGAACATGTCCTTATTTTGACACGCTCTGGAAAATTTGTAAAAATAATATTCTTCCCTGGAGTTTTTGCAAAACGTCTGATGGTTTCACAAATAAAAATCTTTTAGCTTTCTGTTCAGCCATATAAGTTTTGTTGATACAGTTCTAAAACAGGTTATTTAGAGCTTCGAAAAAGTGCAATTTCTCCAATGCCCTGCATAGTAACTGTAGTGCCTCTCCAGCCATGATGACGTAATGCTGTCAAACAACTTGAACGGGGTCTGGTAGTGACATTATTTTTATTGTTTATATTTCGATTGTGCATCTCATTGTCGTCTCATTGCAGGTGAGGCGTTTGTTGTCAGAGATAACTACAATTGTTGTGATTATACTAGACTTCGAGAACCATTTGTGTTCTCACACTAAATGTGAGTAATGTCTGACCGTAGAATCTGGAGTTGATGTAGTTTTATAGATTTTGCAGTGCTGCGCTGAGGAATATGCCTATAAGCTGACACTATATGTAATGGCCGGTCTGCGAAACAATACTGATCCTGCTTCTCACTGCAAACATGTGTTTCAGGGCCCTCGACAAGCAACCACCACAGGTATTTGGTGTGCCTCATTGAAGGCAGGGGCCCACCCTGACAGTTGAAGTCAAGTACATGTATTATTATGAACACACACTGGCACATTAAAACCCACATTAACAGATAGCATTAAAACACACACAAACCATGAAAATGTACATTTTTTGCCAACAGGTGACACATATAAGCCCAGTCTGCAAAGTATGGCAGCAGGCCAGACAAGTCGCACCAGCCATTTAAAATTCTTGCACCGCCAGCCACCAAAAATTTGCACCAATATACAATTTACCAAGGAGAAAAACACGCCCATTCCTACCCACCCCATGCAATGCTACCTCTCTTATTAGTTAGTTAGTTGATAATCGTTATAAGGCTCACTCCTGTGTCTCGAGAAGATCTCCCCGGAGCCATAGGTCCACACATACACCTAGGAACACGCAGGTCACCGGTCAAGGGCCTCGCCCCAGATGCTTGATCTGAGAAAACGACAAAGACAGCCTGAAAGACGCCAAAGACCAGAGCCAACAGGCCGATAAGGCCTTGCAAAATCTGTAATATTTAGGTATAGGTATAGGTATAATGAGGTCCAAACTCGGCTCCAAATATGCCATATGAAGTAAGAAGGGGACGCATGCCGTCACATAGGCGTGGGGAAAGTGAAGGAGATGAACGCCTAAAATAAAGGTATCTTGCGCCCACGTGTGTGTGAGATGTTTCTGGGGATTGCTTGCCCATCTTGACGTGTATTATTGTCGATGTGTGGACATACGATAATTGATAAGAGGGAGCATTTATGCTTCAACTGGAGAAATGACTGTTATTAAAAAGTGCATCTTCCATTGAGGTATGGTGAGGTTTCGTGATGGGCCTGCCGCTCCTATGCATAAAGCCACATTAACATCAACATTGCTATGGGATTTGTTTTAACATATACTTCAGGCTGATTTAGAACGTGCAAGCAAGTGGGCTGAAATCTGGCAGTTGTCATTCAACAGGAGTAAATGCACTGTTCTTCATGTTGGAACCAACAACGAGCAGCTCACATATGTTATGGGGAACCATGCTTGCCCATTCCGTCCAGGAAAGAGACCTGAGTCCTTGTAGATGCAGACCTCAAATTTCGTGCTCAGGCTGCTTCGCAGGGCAAAGGGTCACAAATTCTGGCACTGATTCGCGATCATTTAGTGTCATAAACCGAGTGTCGCCCAATACCGTTCAAGGCCCCGCAGACCCACCTAGAGTACGGTAACTTAGTCTGGGGACCCTCAGCAGGCGGACCAGAGGAGGGTTGAAAGAGTCCAAAGCGCGCTACCAGGCTGATCCCCGAGATACGGCACAAATCATACAGCGAGAGGCTCAGGACCGCGCTTCCCTCTCTGTACTACAGACGGCGCAGGGGTGACATGATCCGAGTCTTTCAGATATTCCACGGTGCCATTGATCTTGATCCAACATACTTCTTCCAGCGACGAGAACTCGCGGACAGAGGACACACTACAAGCTAATCAAACCGCCGCTGAGTCTAGAATCGTCGCAATGCATTGGCATCCGTGTTGTCAAACTGGAACGCCTCCCCACGCAAGTAGTCTCCGCACCAAGTGTCAACTCCTTCAAGACCAGACTGACAACCATTGGAAGGATATCATGTACTTAGTGCCAGACACCGACTAGGTTGCGACACCACTGTACACAGCGCTTGAACCGGACCCTACAGGCCTAGAGCCTCCACACGTCCGATGCTTCAACTTCAACTTCAACAACTTATAATCATTTAGCCATTATTTGTTTGGTTTCCAGTGTCACCTTCCTTACACCAGTCTCACAAATTTGCACCAGGTTGATAACATTCGCACTACTCCCTCCTGTCTCCAAGGGCATTTGCACCGACGAGATCTCGTCGAAAATGCCATACTTTGCACACTGGATACTAGCCAAGTGATTCATTCTATTGTGAGGTCATGTTTTGTACAAATTGGCAATTGAGGCTGGGGGGACGTAGTAATGGATTGGCTGATGAGGGCTGCAGTCATGCAAGTTAGGGTTTGGTCAGGGAAAAACCTCGGCGGGCAACACCAGAGCTCCAGACCCTACCGGCAGAGCCATTGTCCCCATTGATTAAGCCTCAACCGCAGGGTTCAGGCAGGACCACGGCGCAGAGCGAGACGCTAACTGGACATCGCAGGGGTCGCAAACCGCACATGGCAGGGGAAGCAACTGACACATCGCTGGCGGCGCAACTGGCACGTCGTAAGGGGCACGTCCGCGCAACGCGGGGAGCACTCCGACCTCCAGCCTTCTAAGGGGCCCGTCACCAATCAGCAAGGCTGAGCAGAGCAGGCTGGTGGAGGGGGTTAGATATGGGAGCGATTTGATACCATGAATGATGTGATGTATTGGTGACAAACAATACCTCAGTAAAGCTGCAACCAGCTCACGAAGGGATGAGTAAAAAACAAGACACATTCCAGGTGCATACTCTGTGGGCCACAGATAGCTGAAGGCCTGAACGGCTGAAATGAGCAGCACTTGGGTCTTCCTTTTATCAGACACCAGGACCATGCACTGGATGTATCCGATAGGCGCAGGTTCGTGTGATGTGGTGCTTTGAAGTGTCAGGGCTGTCAGTTGTATGTGATCCGCTCGAAGTGAAGTGCGATTGACGGAGATTCAAACCAGAGTCATGGCCTGTGCAGGGACGGCAGGCGGAGGCGGAGAGATATTGCAAGGAGAGAGAGAGGAGGAGGAGAGAGAACAGTCCCCTCCCATTCCTCCTTCACATATTGTCACATGGACGCATGTTGCACAAACTGTTCCAGACTGTCATCAATTGTATTTGTATTGCCTGTTGTAATTGTAACCTGATAATCCTGAATAATTCTGCTAGGCACACACATCTCACCGAGAATAATCGAAACCCTTAAATAAGCCCCCTCCCTCCGGCTCCTCATCCCTCACAGCCTATGCAAATACCGGTGGCCTAGGCACGATCAAGTGTCATTGAGTCTTGAACTCAACGCCACAAGCGGGAAGTTGCCAGTCTCAATAGCAAGGCGTGCGGACCACCTCGTTCGTGAAGGCTACAGCTGTGCATGCATATCTGAGTCACGCTCACCACTCGGGAACGTCCTCGAGGTCCGGCTCTGCATCGTGCTCACCTCGGGAACGACCGGGAGGGACACGATGCTCTGGTGGGACCGCCGCTCTGCTGCAATACAATCTAACGCGTTGCGCGGCATACAGTTGCATACAGCGTGCAAACGTTTCGGCCCGATGGCGCCGGGGCTAGGGAACCGGTGGAACCGGGGCTGCGGTCCCCTGCCTGCTCCCCTTCCCTGCCCCCCACCCCCCACCCCCCCCACGTAACTCTTAACATGCATCTTCCATCGCCAGGGTGGAATGATCCATTGCTCATGTCTTTTAATACTGCATCTTTGTGCAATAAATATGTGCGGATTCAATGCTAGGGACTTGCGCCTGTACACGTTTATTTCAATTATCAACATGCAAACACATCACATGATACAGGGGAAAGCAAGAGGTACAGAGGAGAGCCGGGGGATTTAGGTTAGGAACGAGTGTGAGGAGGGGACGACCTCAACACACAGCCGGACTATTCAGCAGCAGAAGTGTATGCTGTGATCGTAACCCGGGAGTGGTGTATTTCACGTGCAGGAGACCCGGGCGAGCGGTCGGAACGAAAGCCAAAGCTCTGATTGTGTAGCCAGAGCTCTGATTGTTTTGAGATTGTGAGGGTGGAGCGGCTCTGCGCAGTGACGAAACGGCACCCGTGGTGTCGCGGTGACTTCTAGTGAACGGGCGTCCCCTTCCAAGATTACGGTCATCCTGGTTATGGGACCTCCCCACAGTTGGGCCCTGATGCCAGCATATGCTGGGCGTTCTGCAACGGGTGGTCAGCAGTGCCCACTTCTACATTCCAAGCAGTTGTGATCGTTGGTGAAGCCAGTCTGGTAGAGGGTGTTGCATGTGAGGGGCAGCTTACTAACATGCAACTGTGACTTTTTCCAACAAGCTCATATATACCTGTCCTTCTACGACATGCTGGGCATAAGCACCTTCTTTGTCCATGCCGTGACCGTTGGCTGGCGGGGCCGACTTCTGCCCTGTCGAACCTCTTGGGAGCATGCCAGGCGCCGATCAACTTTTGCGAACTTGCTGAGATATACGCATATGCACAAAGGCATTACTGACGAAGAGTAGTGATTCATTAATCTTTCTTATTGATCAGTCTTGATAATGCGCTGACTAAATTCCAAAATGTAGTATAAGCGGTGGTCGTGTCAAAAGCATCATGTTCTATGAAGCCTCCCTCGTAAATTCTCGCTGAGTGTTCGTTTTCTCTATGAGGAGCATGCTTGGTTTGGGCCATGAGGCGCTAATGTCTCAAGGTAGCGTGACTGGCGCTCCTATGACATTACGTGCTGCTCTCTGGCTATTTGCGTACAAGAGTCCTTCACACGTCTGTGTTCTTTATCGTTGCACTTGATCTGCCCACTTTTGTTTATTTCATTGTTGTATTCGTTACGGGACCGCTTATAAAATATCTCCCAGCGCTGGAATAGCCTATCATGAAAAGACGCTGACTTCTCTTGCAATGTTTCTGGATTGAGTTTTTGGTAGCATCATGGTTCCGCTGATTTGTCTTATCTCTAATATACTTTCGATGGTGTAGTGTGTCTTTGGTGGGATGTATGCTGTTGGTAGCTCTCAGACAACTGCTGGACCTTGGTGCTCTTATAAGTAGTTACTATAGATTTAAAAGAGGACTTGAAGCCAAGCTTTCAGCTTCCAGTAGTCTGTCAGATCTGGTGTGGTTGCAGTTAGATTCGGTCTGGGTTGCATGAAATTCATCTTTGAGAACACCAGCCGCCGGCGTGCACCTTAATCGAAACCACAGACTTCGGATGTGAGGTGTGCTTGGCGGGAGCTGGGTGGTGTTTCGTTGGTGGCTCGACTGAAGTGGGCCAGCTCCGTTCAGCCTGGTCACCTAAACCTCAGGACACTCGCTGGTACTAACCATGCGTTGGACGTTCGTATTCTGTTGGCGCTGGGCCTGGAAAGGGTTCCCATCGTCGTGTTTTCGCTAACGTCATAATGCTGGTGTTGTTTATCTTCAGGTGTGGGGGTGGTGGTGTTTTGATCACGTTTATTATGTAGACTTATTGAGGCATTGAGAAAAACGAAACGGAAGCTGGTTCAGGGCTGGAGTTTTCTGATCTGAGTCGATTCTACTCAAAATATTTTCCCTAAAGACGTATCTTGTGGACTTAAAGTAACAAAATTGGTTGAATAAGCAGGTTGACAGTTTAATCCACTAAGTTTTGAATTACTACTAACACTTCGGAATCTCACAATTGGGCCATGGAGTCAGAATTTTCTGATTAGCCTGTCGTTCACATTGTTTCACCGATGTGCCCACTCCTTTTCCGTTCTTATGTAAGGTTGAAGCGAGTGAAAACAGTACATTGTAAGTTATAAGGACAGCAGCACACATACGTACAAAATAGTTAAAAAGGCAAACCCAATCTAGCAGTAATGGAGACTCCAGATTAATGATTCCTCAAAAAGTGATAACGTTGCCCCGTGTACTTTTACCGTCCCAGATTCTTCTCAGATCCCAGTCCTCCTTTTTAAACGTCATAAGTACAAGTGAGAGTATATTTCTGCTCTTTTCGGAATAGTGAAATTGTTAATACTGGTGCTACAACAACTCAGCAATCGATCTTGTCGTTCAGTACAATGAAAAATAAATCAAACAGATGCAGCGTTGGCACCTCTGGATATGACTGTGCTTGAAGGTAAAACACCAGACTGTGTTTAGCCGGCAATATCATTATTGTCTCGCCTCTTATTCGTCAAATAGTACAAAGGCAGTGCCATCTTGAAAGAACATGCATTGCAAATACAGCGTTTCAAGAATCAAGCTTGCGGTACTTCGGGAAAGGGCACAATGGTGCCACCTTTCTGCCGCCGGTACTGTCGCATTGCATCAGCCAGAATACGGACTAACAGAGCCGTACCTAACATATGGAGAATACGAGTAGTACCTAGAGTAGGATCCGTATGAAGGGTACGAGTACCCAGAGCCATACGTGCCCGATCCATACGCGTTAGCGCCGTACGCGCCACCGCCAAGACTGGTGTAGCCGCTACCGTACCTCGTTCCGTACCCAAGACCGTACCCGTATCCAGAACCGTACCCGTATCCAGAACCGTACCCTGTACCGGAGCCCAGGCCGTAACCGTATCCGGCGCCGTAGACTCCGCTGGTGGCCACGGGACTAGTGTAGACGCTGCCGGTGACTGCGGGACTAGTGTAGACGCTGCCGGTGACTGCGGGACTAGTGTAGACGCTGCCGGTGGCCACGGGACTAGCGTAGACTCCGGTGCTGGCCACGGGAGCGGTGAAGCGTCCGACGCCCGCCGTAGACACCGGCTGTGCGCCGGCGTAGTCGCTGCCGCCGTACCCGGTGGCGGCGGCGATGGAGCGGGCCTGGCCTTCGGACGTGTAGAAGCAGACGGGCCGGGAGGGCGGCGGCTGCACCAGCTTGACCAGCGACGGCTGGTAGATGCCGATGGGCCGATTCTGGCGGGAGCAGCAGCAGACGTAGCCGGGCCGGTAGCCGGTGAGGCCGCAGGCCTGGCGACCCTGCAGCGCCGGCAGCACCACGTAGCCTCCGGGCTGGGCAGCCGTCAGCTGCAGCGCCACCAGCATGGCCGCCCACGCCATCCACAGCCGCAGCATGGCGCCCACTCGGCAGACAGACGGACAGAGAGGGGTCTAGTGGCTGTGTTGCAGGCCGGCGCAGAGCAGCGAGTGAGCCCGGTGAGCGGCGGTCGCGGTATAGTGAGCCTGTGAACACAGAGCGGTAGTGCCGAACCCTCTCCGGATGGGCACTATATATACTGGGCGTCCCTTCCGGGCATTAGCTGCAGGCCGCTCCT
Source organism: Lepas anatifera (assembly GCA_034440635.1). NCBI lineage: Eukaryota > Metazoa > Arthropoda > Thecostraca > Lepadidae > Lepas > Lepas anatifera. The sequence continues at coordinate 412,494 of JAOTON010000433.1, read as the reverse complement.
GCTTCCTCCCAGGACGTGTCCGGCATCGCCCCCCGAGGCGTCACGTGCGCGTGACCCTGACACGTCGCCGGAACGTGCTGCACGTGGCACGTGTCGGGGCAGCGACCGCCGCCCGGTGGAGTAGCCTCGGATGGGTAGTATTAGAGCCGTAAGTAGAGAGTGCGGTGCGCAGTTTTACAGACAGCTGGCGGGGCGGTGCTCTGTTTGTTCCAACGACGCGAACGCACAGATATGTGCCGGCCACTGACCCAGGACGGGCGTCTGGACCTTCAGCAGCTATAAGCGCGCATGTAGGAAATGTCTCCCCTTGTGTGAAGAAGCCAGCCTGCTTTTCCTTCGATTTCCTACTGCCCTATTCGCATTATTTGCCTCCTGGATATGGCTCTGGCTGGTATATGATGACTATTTGTTGTCTCGCCGCCGGCGTATTGAAGTCTGCAAGAGTCGTAATGTTCTGCAGCATGCCCGTGGTCTTGAATGTCTATATTAAGAAGCCTTATGATTTTATAGAATAATAATATTTTTAAATAAACCGTCCCATTCCTTTGTTCCTTGATGAACCTTCTTTACAATGTCATTGTTGAATTAAATCGCGTACCGGGTAGCCGGCGTTGTGTCCGGCAGCAGCAGGGCGAGGCTGCGCCCTCCGTCGGTCCCTAGTTGGCCGGCTGCAGAGGCACTAGGAGAGCACGGCGACAGCTTGTTTGGCAAGCAGGCGAACACCTCAGTGAAAGTAGTCGGACTTGGCAGTCTGTGTGGCACGGTGGCGTGTAGTTGAGCCCCGCACTGTGTTCCTGGCCAACGTGCGGTTGTCAGAAGGGTTGATAAGTAGCGCGGCTGGAATGGGCTTTTACATTTTTTGTTGTGCTTATCGCGAAATAGGAGCACGGGAAAAACATATATTTGGAGTTGTCCTGACCTCGGTTTTCAGACGCAACAGCCGTTTTTTCACGCTGGGATTTGTCACTGTTATAACTGAGCCAGGCTCTCGACTAACCAACATCGCAATGAGTACGTTTGTAGCGACACATCAACTGTGCTTTGCCGTGCCACATTTCGGATTGAGTGAAAAAAACTCGGGCGTAAGTGATCCAAATGCTTCTCTTCCCCTGGCCAGTTGAAAGAGATTTTTCCTCGCGAAATCTGCGCCATGAGACGCTAAGAAAGGAGCTAAGTGCTACTGGTCATGCGACGCCTCCTGCCTCTGGTAGGTGTGCTTCAAACGTGTGAACCCCCTGCCACAGACCCGGAATGCGCCTGATGCGTGTGGTATGATCGACTCTCGGAATCAGAAGGCCACCCTGTCGTCTGCCAACCTGTAACTTGGCTCACGCCGTCGCTGCAGAAGTTTGAGTGCGGCATGTCGCTCAGGTGCTTGAAAAGTAGTGCACTGCTCTCTGTAGTTAGAATGTGTAAAGTGCAGTTAGAATGTAAAAAGTGTAGTATGCTTCATTGATGCAAATAGATCTTCCTTAGCCATGACATATGAAAATTGACACGAGCTCAGCAGCTCGGGCGTGCCTCTGACATCATTATTGTGCCGGTGCAGGCGGCTGGTGGTGGATTGAGCTGAGACTGGCGCCCGTCCGTAGGGCTGAGGTGGCACGGAGCTGAGCCGAGACGCTGCCATGGAGCTACGGCGGCTGCTGGTGGAGGTGGAGGAGCGGGAGGAGGACATCCGACTGCACCAGGCGGCCTACGGCGGCGACGCCGTACAGCTGCGGCGGCTGCTGAGACTGCCGGATGGACGAGCTGGTGTCAACGCCCGGCTCCGGCTGCTGGGGGTGACGCCGCTGCGACTGGCCGTCTCAGGTCAGTGCTGGCCCCTCTGTCTCAGGTCAGTGTCGGCCCCTCTGTCTCAGGTCAGTGCTGGTCCCTCTGTCTCAGGTCAGTGCTGACCCCTCTGTCTCAGGTCAGTGCTGACCCCTCTGTCTCAGGTCAGTGTCGGTCCCTCTGTCTCAGGTCAGTGCTGACCCCTCTGTCTCAGGTCAGTGTCGGTCCCTCTGTCTCAGGTCAGTGTCGGCCCCTCTGTCTCAGGTCAGTTTCTGGTCCCTCTGTCTCAGGTCAGTGCTGACCCCTCTGTCTCAGGTCAGTGTCGGTCCCTCTGTCTCAGGTCAGTGCTGACCCCTCTGTCTCAGGTCAGTGTCGGCCCCTCTGTCTCAGGTCAGTGCTGGTCCCTCTGTCTCAGGTCAGTGCTGACCCCTCTGTCTCAGGTCAGTGCTGACCCCTCTGTCTCAGGTCAGTGTCGGTCCCTCTGTCTCAGGTCAGTGTCGGTCCCTCTGTCTCAGGTCAGTGTCGGCCCCTCTGTCTCAGGTCAGTGCTGGTCCCTCTGTCTCAGGTCAGTGCTGACCCCTCTGTCTCAGGTCAGTGTCGGTCCCTCTGTCTCAGGTCAGTGCTGACCCCTCTGTCTCAGGTCAGTGTCGGTCCCTCCTGTCTCAGGTCAGTGTCAGCCCCTCTGTCTCAGGTCAGTGCTGACCCCTCTGTCTCAGGTCAGTTTCGGTCCCTCTGTCTCAGGTCAGTGTCGGTCCCTCTGTCTCAGGTCAGTGTCGGTCCCTCTGTCTCAGGTCAGTATTGACCCCTCTGTCTCAGGTCAGTGTCGGTCCCTCTGTCTCAGGTCAGTGTCAGTTCAGTTCAGTTCATTTATTTCAGAAACATCCCGGTTGCATGTACACACAATTGTCCAGGCTTTTCATGCTCCTACGTCATAAAATCGAAACGTGGAAAGTCAGGAGATCTTCAAACCTCGAACGAAAAAGCACGTACATACGTAACAGTTTCACACATTCAAAGTAAAAACGATCGCTTAGAGCATACCACTATGGGTAAGAATTACAATACCTGACATTACATCTGGCCCCTAAGTGCTTTAAGGACACCTCGTTTAAAGCTGGCACTGTTCGTGCAGTAACGGATCTCGACAGGCAACGAGTTAAACGAGGCGGCTGCGGCATAGCAAAGACGTCGTTGGCCGGCGTTGGTTCTGGCCCGCGGTGGTCGGAGATAACCAGCCTGCCGCGTGTCGTGGTCGTGATTGGTGAATTGGAAAAGTTCGCGAAGTTCTTGTGGTTGACTGGTATCTAATATAGTTTTCGTGAGGCAGAGCTGATGATAAGTGGCTAACTGGTTTGGATTTAAAAAGCCGAGACGTGCTACTTCTTCTGAAATGTGTTCGTGTTTTTTCTTTCCAGAGATGACCCTAGCACAGAAGTTAATAATCTTTTGTATGCGATTGAGCTGAGTAATACTACAGGTTCCGTAAATCGAGATGCAATAACGAATGGAAGAAATTACAAGAGCTTGAACAAGCAGCTTCAGAACACGACTTGGAATAGTGTGCTTTGCATGAATGAGACAGATGAGAAACCCGGTGCATTTAGACGTAATGTGATCAATGTGGGTCTGGTAAGTGAGGTACCTATCCATATGAACACCGAGATTTTTTACCTCCCTAGTTTCCGAAACGGTGGTGTTTCCTACCCTGATCTGCACTGTTGGGATGTTCCGAAGCATTTGCCGTGTTCCAAGTAACATAACTTGCGTTTTAGTGGCATTTATTTTTAAGGAATTTACAGAAAACCAATTCAAAAGTGTATTAAGGTCACTTTCAAGAGCTGCAATCATAGCCGGAAGATGTTGTTTCTGACCTGAAATAAGTAACTGTGTGTCGTCACAGAACTGAATGACGGAAGAATTGTCGATGTAAAGGCTCATCTCGTTCGCAAAAATGGACCACATGAGGCAGGACAAGCTCCCGCCTTGGAACACCCCACAGGTGTTCGGAAGTGGGTCCGACAGAGTTGAGCTTCCAGGTCGGCTCCTTCTGCTGGAGGATGATGCGTTTTCTGTGTCAGTAGAAGTCCTGGGAGAAATTTTTACCTGTTGCTTATGATCTCTGAGGTAATCCTGAAACCAGTGGGTATCGATACCATACAACTGTAATTTCTCAAGAAGCTTTTTGTGGCAGATAACATCGAAACATTTCGAAAGATCTAGCAAAACCAAGATAGAGATTTTTCCCTCATCCATCGCCTGATATACCTTATCTGTTACAACTGTCAGTGCTGTTTCGGTGGAGTGGTTCCTACGGTAGCCATGCTGATTGTTTGCATACAGAAAACTTGAATTTAGGTAGTGGTTTAGCTGTCTATGAACTAGTCGCTCTGTAATTTTCATTATTGCCGGTAGCATGGTGATAGGCCGCCAGTTAGCCGGTTTCAAGCATCGCCGCCCTTAGGTATAGGAACAACAATACCGTGTTTCCACTGTGATGGCACACTACCAGAAATCAAACTAGCATTAATGACATTGAGCAACACATGCTGCAAACCATAAAAGAAGCTCTGCATAAATGAAACACTGAAACCAGCAATGTCAACAGCACGAGACGATTTCATCGACCCTAACGTAATGCACAATTCATCGGCAGACACCGGCAGTAACCGGAATCCACAAGAAGGCACACGCGGGAGCCTAATAGGTACCCGCGACTGAGGAGGTACAACGCTCGCTGCAGTTTGTGGTCCAACGTTGACAAAATAATGATTGAGGTCGTTTGGAGACACATTTGGCACAGCAGAAGTGCCCTTTTTGCTGCCGATCACAGGCCGCAACACATGCCAAACTCGCCGTGGGCCGGCCTGTGTTATCCGCTGGGCCAGGTCCTCGCGGTAGTCTCGCCGTATTGCTGCGCGGCACTGTCGGTTCAGCTCCTTGTAATCGGCGCGTGCCGGGCGGCCCGCCGCCAGGGCGGCGCGGCGCCTGTGCAGCAGCTGTCTGGTCAGGTCGGTCAGGGGCGGAGCAGCTGGTGGTGGTGCGCGAACGCGCCGCATCGGCGCCACGGTGTCCAGAAGTGATGTCATAATGTGAACGAATGCGGTCCACTTGTTGGTTGGGTCCACTGCATCGTATACGGTACTCCAATCGGTGTTCGCTAATGTAAGATTGAGCTCAGTCTGATCGATCTGTCCGAGTCTTCTGGTCTCAATGACTGGTCGGTGTCTGTTTGTAGGTTCAGTTACTCGCATCAACACTCGCGTGTAGTCGTGTGGGCCACCGTAGTGGCATCTGGTGACTCCACTTTTGATGACATTTTCAGGTTTGTTTGTGGCTATAATATCTATGAGACTGGCAGCCGGGCGGTAGGTTGGTGTGGTGGTGTTGCAGGGAACAAGCCCGTAAGTCCGAAGAATTTGGCTCAAACGAGCAGTCGCGGAGTTGATGCCAGGGTCATCTTTCAATAAACTCGCGTTCGTGTCGCCAGCAATTACTAGTGTCACTCCGGGGTGGGCTGCCAACACACACTGCAGCTGAGATTCCAGGTCGTCAAAATCTGAGCGCACTTGTGATATTGAGTTAGTCGGATGACGGTACACTGATGCAAATAGCGTCGGTCCCTCTGTCTCAGGTCAGTATTGACCCCTCTGTCTCAGGTCAGTGCTGGTCCCTCTGTCTCAGGTCAGTGTCGGCCCCTCTGTCTCAGGTCAGTGCTGGCCTCTGTCTCAGGTGAGTGCGGTACCAGGTACAGCTCTGCGCTGCAGAGAGCCTGAACGTACAGCTGTTCGAGGTATATGTGTTGGTACAGGATTCGTAGTGTGTCGTTCACGTTTGACGTGTCAAGTAGATTTCGGATTTGGACTGTGTCTTGGTGGTCTGCTACTTAGTGTGGCAACATGGATGTGCTGGCTCTTGGACTTACTGGCCACTGCAGACTTACTAGCTTGTTCGCCCGGAGGAGCGAGTGTGTTGAGTGTGACCGTGTGCGGCAGGCGACTCGGTGGAGTGCGTCTCGTGCCTGTTGGACCATGGCGCCGAGGTGGACAGAACGGACATGAAGGGCCAGACTCCGCTGTTTGTGGCGGTCAAGGATCAGCATATGGACTGTGTCAAGTAAGCGCTCTGTCGTCTCCAGTCGCCGTGGCCGCTATCTCTCCGCACTGCTCGCTCGCTTTCAGGCGCCGGCCCTGCGCCGCAGAGTGTTTCCCAATATGGCCGGTCATTTTATTGTAGTAAGTGACGAAAAACTGTTACCGATGAAAACGATATGACCAGTTTAAATATGGCTGGTCAAAACTCGGAATTTGATCTAGTAAATATGATAATCAATACAATATTTGAACTTTAAACAAGCTCTGATACCTTCCAAGAAGGCATGTTGTCTGTTACAGACGGATTTGAGGTGTACCTCTGCCAAGGGGTGGCAGCCATGAAATGATTTCGGCCTTTTAGAATCCCCTTAAAACGGCTTGCGTGACGAGCATCTAAATAACCAAAAGGCCTTCCACCGCCTGCTGAAAGTACGAAATTTTTTTGTTTTGCTTTTTCCATGAAGTTCCATAAAAGACAGAACATAGTATATAGCGGATAGATTTGGTTTACCAAGTCGAACTTTCAAATCCCTTCTCAGCAACCTTCGGGGAAGTCAGTATTTCTGTCACCGTAACCCCTTAACGAAAGCTTAAACTTAATTCCGGTGAAACATACAGGGCCATGCTTCCGGCGTTGCCCGGTCCGATTAATATCACGTGGTGGCGTTGCCTGGTTACCTGTTTGTGTGCGGCAGAGTGCTGCTGGCGCGCGGCGCCTCTCCGGACGGCTCTCCAGAGAACCTCAACACGCCGCTGGGACAGTGCTGCCAGTCCGGCTGGCTACCTGGCGTTCAGGTGAGACTGGGCGGCTCTCCAGAGAACCTCAACACGCCGCTGGGACAGTGCTGCCAGTCCGGCTGGCTGCCTGGTGTGCAGGTGAGTCCGGGCGGGTCTCCAGAGAACCTCAACACGCCGCTGGGACAGTGCTGCCAGTCCGGCTGGCTGCCTGGTGTGCAGGTGAGTCCGGGCGGGTCTCCAGAGAACCTCAACACGCCGCTGGGACAGTGCTGCCAGTCCGGCTGGCTGCCTGGCGTTCAGGTGAGACTGGGCGGCTCTCCAGAGAACCTCAACACGCCGCTGGGACAGTGCTGCCAGTCCGGCTGGCTGCCTGGTGTGCAGGTGAGTCCGGGCGGGTCTCCAGAGAACCTCAACACTCCTCTGGGACAGTGCTGCCAGTCCGGCTGGCTGCCTGGCGTTCAGGTGAGACTGGGCGGCTCTCCAGAGAACCTCAACACGCCGCTGGGACAGTGCTGCCAGTCCGGCTGGCTGCCTGGTGTGCAGGTGAGTCCGGGCGGGTCTCCAGAGAACCTCAACACTCCTCTGGGACAGTGCTGCCAGTCCGGCTGGCTGCCTGGCGTTCAGGTGAGACTGGGCGGCTCTCCAGAGAACCTCAACACGCCGCTGGGACAGTGCTGCCAGTCCGGCAGGCTGCCTGGCGTTCAGGTGAGACCGGACGGCTCTCCAGAGAACCTCAACACGACGCTGGGACAGTGCTGCCAGTCCGGCAGGCTGCCTGGCGTTCAGGTGAGACCGGACGGCTCTCCAGAGAACCTCAACACGCCGCTGGGACAGAGCTGCCAGTCCGGCTGGCTGCCTGGTGTGCAGGTGAGTCCGGGCGGGTCTCCAGAGAACCTCAACACGCCGCTGGGACAGTGCTGCCAGTCCGGCAGGCTGCCTGGCGTTCAGGTGAGACCGGACGGCTCTCCAGAGAACCTCAACACGCCGCTGGGACAGAGCTGCCAGTCCGGCTGGCTGCCTGGTGTGCAGGTGAGTCCGGGCGGGTCTCCAGAGAACCTCAACACGCCGCTGGGACAGTGCTGCCAGTCCGGCAGGCTGCCTGGCGTTCAGGTGAGACCGGACGGCTCTCCAGAGAACCTCAACACTCCGCTGGGACAGTGCTGCCAGTCCGGCTGGCTGCCTGGCGTGCAGGTGAGACCGGACGGCTCTCCAGAGAACCTCAACACTCCGCTGGGACAGTGCTGCCAGTCCGGCTGGCTGCCTGGCGTTCAGGTGAGTCCGGGCGGGTCTCCAGAGAACCTCAACACTCCTCTGGGACAGTGCTGCCAGTCCGGCTGGCTGCCTGGCGTTCAGGTGAGACCGGACGGCTCTCCAGAGAACCTCAACACTCCGCTGGGACAGTGCTGCCAGTCCGGCTGGCTGCCTGGCGTTCAGGTGAGACCGGACGGCTCTCCAGAGAACCTCAACACTCCTCTGGGACAGTGCTGCCAGTCCGGCTGGCTGCCTGGCGTTCAGGTGAGTCCGGACGGCTCTCCGGAGAACCTCAACACTCCTCTGGGACAGTGCTGCCAGTCCGGCTGGCTGCCTGGCGTTCAGGTGAGTCCGGACGGCTCTCCGGAGAACCTCAACACGCCGCTGGGACAGTGCTGCCAGTCCGGCTGGCTGCCTGGCGTTCAGGTGAGTCCGGACGGCTCTCCGGAGAACCTCAACACGCCGCTGGGACAGTGCTGCCAGTCCGGCTGGCTGCCTGGTGTTCAGGTGAGACCGGCGCGGCAGCCCGCCTGGCGTCCTGTTCTAGGGGGATACTCTGGGACTTTCCTTGTAGAGGGATCGTTTTGGTGTTGAAGTCGTGATAAGTTGTTAATTGGCCTTTCTTCTTCAATCCTAGACGCAAAATATAGCCAGTTCAGTGTGATTATATATTCTGGCACAGCCCTTCATCAGGGTCTCCTTTCTAAACACCAAAAATCTAAAAAAAGCTAGCAAAAAATTCGATGGTGCATACAGTGATGTGAAGGTGGAGTGCAGGAAGAAAGGGTTCTATGTTTAGATGGTATTGAGGTTGCGGCTCTCACTATGACGGATGATTTTTTTGTAATAATCGACTGATTACATATGAATGTTCGAATGAAGGGCTGTGTCCGAATATATCAACACTGAATTTAGTAAGTAGGTGGAGCAGTGATGGCAGCAGCATTGTTATTATGAGTTTTAAAGTGGTGTTGAAAATGACCATTATCTGCCAAGTTATCTTTTATTTTAGACCTGAATTAATATTAAAAGAATAGACACAATAATAGGAGCTTTCGACTTCAAGTCATCCTCAGCTATGATAATTTTTGTATTGCACAAAAATTTAAACAGACTATCACACGCTTAGGAGCAGCCACTTTTTCCTGCAGAAATATATGGAACGGTTAACCGTACAAAAAGACACACATTCACACACAGTATACATATCAATCTTAAACATTTATTTTTCTATTTTCCTTGCTAAAATATATATATATATATATATATATATATATATATATATATATATATACATTTATGCATGTATCACACATCACAAGACCAACTAGATTTTTTAAGGACGGCACAAGTCACCTTAATAAAATAAATGTAGTTGGTCTTGTGATGTGTGATATATGCCTAAATGTATATATATTTTTAGGAAGGAAAATAGAAAAAGAAATGTATAAGATTGATATGTATACTGTGTGTGAATGTGTGTCTTTTTGTACGGTTAACCGTTCCATATATTTCTGCAGGAAGAAGTGGTTGCTCCTAAGCGTGTGATAGTCTGTTTGAATTTTTGTGTTAAAAAATGTATCATAGCTGAGGATGACTTGATGTCGAGAGCTCCTTTTATTGTGTCTATTCTTTTAATATTAATTTAGGTCTGAAATAAAAGATAACTTGGCACATTATGGTCATTTTCAACACCACTTTAAAAATCACTGAATTTGCTATGTTTGCATTTAGGATTCTAGGCGACAGGCCAATTGATACGTTATCAGCTTATTATCTTACCCCTCGGCTCAGCACTGCGAATTTATCAACTTTCGAAAAACTTTGTCCGGAATATTGTGGTAGCTGGGATACTCAGTGTCCCTCAAGTGGCAAGTCGGTGTTCCTTGCCGGATCATACACTTGCGAAATATAATAACATAACAATATTGTTATTAGCCAAGTGCACGCTGTGACTACTACCTAAGTGTGAGACCAGTTAGCATGACTTTACGTAGGTTTCATCTCTGTGGATGGAAGCCGCCTTCAGTGTCCGGCTGGTCCGATGGAGATCTCAATAAAACGCTTCGAGCGCTAACTCATCCAGCACCCTCTGCAGTTAGGCAAGGCTACTTCTTGGGAGTGGTAAGAATATGAATGTGGCCGCAGGTCTGGCCATTCTCCTTTCCCGGGTCTAACCGGCAGCCGGGGTTGGTGCGCAGCCCGAGCCTGACCCCTCCCCCCTGCTGGGCAGCTGCTGCTGTCCGCGGGTGCCGACCCCGAGGCGGGGCTGGTGCGCAGTCCGGCGCTGCCGGCGCTGCCGCTGTACACGGCGCTGGTGTACCACCACCTGGACTGTTTCCTGGCGCTGCTGCTGGCCGGGTGTATGGCCGACCCGGGCCGGAGGCGGGGCGTGACGCCCGAGGCCGTCAGCAGGGTGGCGCTGCCGCACGCCGCCCTCAAACACAGGTAACCAGAGCAGAGTAGAGCAGAGCAGAGCAGGGCAGGGAAGGGAAGGGAAGGGCAGAACAGAGCAGAGCAGGGGGTGGGCAGAGCAGGGCAGGACAGAGCAGAGTAAATGTAGGTGTACCTACTACACCTGCTCTTTTTAGTAGGTGTAAAAGTAGAAATTGTGATATGCTTTTGTTCTCATAAAGTGCGCATTACAAGACCGCCAGTCAGCCAGAGGGCCCGTTCACACTTGGCAGAATCTACCGACCGAATCTACCAATATGTTTTGCCGACAATATCCTCGCGTGCTTTTTAAATCCAGCCAGTTTTGGCAAATTCTACCAGGGTTAAGATGGCCATTGTAATGATAAAAAACAACGTGGGGACAGATAATCTGTGCGATCTGAGCAGCCGTATGCTATGTGGTCTACGGACCCATCAGCTGTACAGTGCGGGGTTTAGTCTGCAGTCATTGTGAAGACAACTTGTCCCGGCAGGTCTTCGCTGCGGGGGTAACAGCACGCTGTCTCGGCAGGTGTTCGGTGGTAACAGCACGCTGTCTCGGCAGGTGTTCGGTGCTGGGGTAACAGCACGTTGTCCCGGCAGGTGTTCGGTGGTAACAGCACGCTGTCCCAGCAGGTGTTCGGTACGGGGGTAACAGCACGCTGTCCCAGCAGGTGTTCGGTACGGGGGTAACAGCACGTTGTCCCGGCAGGTGTTCGGTGCTGGGGTAACACGGCTCGCTGTCCCAGCAGATGTTCGGTAGTAACAGCACGTTGTCCCGGCAGGTGTTCGGTGCTGGGGTAACACGGCACGTTGTTCCGGCAGGTGTTCGGTGCTGGGGTAACACGGCACGTTGTCCCGGCAGATGTTCGGTGGTGGGGTAACACGGCACGCTGTCCCGGCAGATGTTCGGTGCTGGGGTAACAGCACGCTGTCCCGGCAGATGTTTGGTGCTGGGGTAACACGACACGCTGTCCCGGCAGGTGTTCGGTGCTGGGGTAACACGGCACGTTGTTCCGGCAGGTGTTCGGTGCTGGGGTAACACGGCACGTTGTCCCGGCAGATGTTCGGTGGTGGGGTAACACGGCACGCTGTCCCGGCAGATGTTTGGTGCTGGGGTAACACGACACGCTGTCCCGGCAGGTGTTCGGTGCTGGGGTAACACGACACGCTGTCCCGGCAGGTGTTCGGTGCTGGGGTAACACGGCACGCTGTCCCGGCAGATGTTTGGTGCTGGGGTAACACGACACGCTGTCCCGGCAGATGTTCGGTGCTGGGGTAACAGCACGCTGTCCCGGCAGATGTTTGGTGCTGGGGTAACACGACACGCTGTCCCGGCAGGTGTTCGGTGCTGGGGTAACACGGCACATTGTCCCGGCAGATGTTCGGTGCTGGGGTAACACGGCACGCTGTCCCGGCAGATGTTTGGTGCTGGGGTAACATGACACGCTGTCCCGGCAGATGTTCGGTGCTGGGGTAACAGCACGCTGTCCCGGCAGATGTTTGGTGCTGGGGTAACACGACACGCTGTCCCGGTAGATGTTCGGTGCTGGGGTAACAGCACGCTGTCCCGGCAGATGTTTGGTGCTGGGGTAACACGACACGCTGTCCCGGCAGATGTTCGGTGCTGGGGTAACAGCACGCTGTCCCCGGCAGATGTTTGGTGCTGGGGTAACACGACACGCTGTCCCGGCAGATGATCGATGCTGGGGTAACAGCACGCTGTCCCGGCAGATGTTTGGTGCTGGGGTAACACGACACGCTGTCCCGGCAGGTGTTCGGTGCTGGGGTAACACGGCACGCTGTCCCGGCAGATGTTTGGTGCTGGGGTAACACGGCACGCTGTCCCGGCAGATGTTTGGTGCTGGGGTAACACGACACGCTGTCCCGGCAGATGTTTGGTGCTGGGATAACACGACACGCTGTCCCGGCAGGTGTTCGGTGCTGGGGTAACACGGCACGTTGTCCCGGCAGATGTTCGGTGCTGGGGTAACACGGCACGCTGTCCCGGCAGGTGTTCGGTGCAGTTTCTGGAGCTGCTTCACGAGTTCGGCGGCAACCTGTGGCAGCGGGACAGCCGAGGTCGCACCGCCTGGGAGGTGGAGCCGGAGAACAGTCTGGTGCCGCAGCTCCGGCAGCTGGCCGGTAAGGCTGCCCCCGGTAACCAGTGTGCCGCGGCTCCGGCAGCTGGCCGGTAAGGCTGCCCCCGTAACCAGTGTGCCGCGGCTCCGGCAGCTGGCCGGTAAGGCTGCTGCCGGTAACCAGTGTGCCGCGGCTCCGGCAGCTGGCCGGTAAGGCTGCGCCCGGTAACCAGTGCCAGTGCATGACTGGCAATAGAGAGCTATGTGTCGCTGTTGAACTAATATGTTGGACCTGCTCGTCGAGAACGGATCGCTGCTCACTTTCCGTGAGGATTGCATGCCGGTCGCTTAGCATTGATTTTGTGTTGCTGTTTTGTTTCTACCCATTTTCCTATCATTATTTTTTCTTAGCATGTATTTTGCGAGGTATGTCTGACATTTTCAAACTTCGACAGCGGGTTCTCGTAAGGCATATCCGCCAAAAATGATTATGTTCGCCTTATGATCTTAGAAGTCTGTGCGCCCTTGAAACCCAACAATGCTGATGGTAATGAGTCGTTAATCAGGCACGGGCCTGAGAGCTATTAACCGTTGTGTGACTGTACAAGTAGGCAAGGGGGAGGAGGTGACAGAAGCAGCCAGTCCGCGACAGGCGAAGACCGAGATCAGAGCCGGTGGTGGACTGACTGTCTACGCCTGCAGGCACGCCGCACTCGCTGCAGAGCCTGTGCCGACTGCAGCTGCGACGCCAGCTGGACCGGAGTCAGCTGACGGCGCTGCCGGTGCCGCCGCTGCTGCGCCGCTACCTGCTCTTCTCGGACACCGTGCGGCTGGTACAGCTCACCGCCGCCCCGCCCGGCTGAGGGGGAGGGTGGTACAGCTCACCGCCGCCCCGCCCGGCTGAGGGGGAGGCTGGTACAGCTCACCGCCGCCCCGCCCGGCTGAGGGGGAGGGTGGTACAGCTCACCGCTGCCCCGCCCGGCTGAGGGGGAGGGTGGTACAGCTCACCGCCGCCCCGCCCGGCTGAGGGGAGGGTGGTACAGCTCACCCCCGCCCCGCCCGGCTGAGGAGGAGGGTGGTACAGCTCACCGCCGCCCCGCCCGGCTGAGGGGAGGGTGGTACAGCTCACCCCCGCCCCGCCCGGCTGAGGAGGAGGGTGGTACAGCTCACCGCCGCCCCGCCCGGCTGAGGGGGAGGCTGGTACAGCTCACCGCCGCCCCGCCCGGCTGAGGGGGAGGGTGGTACAGCTCACCCCGCCCCGCCCGGCTGAGGGGGTGGGACAGCTCACCGCCGCCCCGCCCGGCTGAGGGGAGGGTGGTACAGCTCACCCCCGCCCCGCCCGGCTGAGGGGAGGGTGGTACAGCTCACCGCCGCCCCGCCCGGCTGAGGGGGAGGCTGGTACAGCTCACCGCCGCCCCGCCCGGCTGAGGGGGAGGGTGGTACAGCTCACGGCTGCCCCGCCCGGCTGAGGGGGAGGGTGGTACAGCTCACCGCCGCCCCGCCCGGCTGAGGGGGAGGGTGGTACAGCTCACCCCCGCCCCGCCCGGCTGAGGAGGAGGGTGGTACAGCTCACCGCCGCCCCGCCCGGCTGAGGGGGAGGGTGGTACAGCTCACCCCCGCCCCGCCCGGCTGAGGAGGAGGGTGGTACAGCTCACCGCCGCCCCGCCCGGCTGAGGGGGAGGCTGGTACAGCTCACCGCCGCCCCGCCCGGCTGAGGGGAGGGTGGTACAGCTCACCCCCGCCCCGCCCGGCTGAGGGGGGTGGGACAGCTCACCGCCGCCCCGCCCGGCTGAGGGGAGGGTGGTACAGCTCACCCCCGCCCCGCCCGGCTGAGGGGAGGGTGGTACAGCTCACCGCCGCCCCGCCCAGCTGAGGGGGAGGGTGGTACAGCTCACCCCCGCCCCGCCCGGCTGAGGGGAGGGTGGTACAGCTCACCGCCGCCCCGCCCGGCTGAGGGGGAGGGTGGCACAGCTCACCGCCGCGCCGCCCGGCTGATATGTGTCGGATTGGGCTGTTGTTGTGTGCCACAGTTTGAAACATGTAAGAGACCATTCACGACTGTGGCGATAGTAGTTTGAGGTTTATGCAGAATGGCAGGCCTGAAGGCGGTTCAGTAACGCACAGACTGCCGACTCCACTTCGGGTCGGGTGTGGGTACAGGCTGGCACGAACCACGGCTTCAATCGTAGATAAGTGAAGTATATCATGGCGACTCGGAACTGTCGATGATGTGAAGTGACGGGGATGTGGGACAGGTAACTAATGAAGGAGTGAATGGGTACCCATCAAACCTGCTGCGACTACCTGTCTGCTGTCGAGACCGCGGATGCTGTGCAACCCTATGTAAATATCAACCCCGGGAAATCAAGGGTCTGCTTAGTTTTCCCAAGGTGGAGAAGTGCAATGAAGAATTTGGGTATGCTAAGAGATAGATATTGATGAAGTGGATAATATATTGGCAAGTGAATAGTAGGAATTGGTTTACATCTCTGTATAAAACTCCTTTGGTTATGTGTCAAACAGTCAGCCCCCAATACGCCAGATAATATTTTACGTTCGCGAAAGGGCCTCAATAACGTGAGATTGATCGGATTTCATAAATGAAACTGGTTTCTTTTTAGGGCTTCGTGCTCTCTTCCGCTTTTGAACTTGGAGTGCCTTTTGTGCCAGAAATGTACCAACAGGCTATATTTTCTGCCTAGAAATTTAGCTCCTGTTTCTTGTATGGTTAATTTTTGGTGCTATGGCCTGCCCACGTCGGTGGTAAATGGGATCGTTCCCTATATGGGTAGGTGGGGTTGCGCAGTATATGCGACAGAGTGGGTGTCAGGCAGCATCCTTCTCATCCGTCTGGAAGGTCGCGAGATCGAAACCGCGCAAAGGCAGATTTAGTAGCTGCCTCAGCGCTGCTAGCGGAGCTCGCGCTCGCGGCTCAAACGCGTAGGTCAAGGGAAAGCACTGGGTGTGTGGCAAGTACCAAGCCGAAGCGGACCGACCTGAGAAGGGCTGGTGTGGTTAAGGAATCAAATTTCCCCGCTACATACGCCTCATTTTCCGTGTTTTATTGGGTATACAAAGTTTTTTATCGAGCTTCTTTTGAGACCCTTTTGGGTGCATGTCCTGTGATAGTTGTTCAAAGATGATCTGTAAGAAAGAGAAGGAGAAAACACTCCTCCAGTACGAAAAATGTGTGTCTAACATAAGGGCAGGGTGGACAGCAGCAGGTCGAAACGGTCTGGGAAGACATGAAAAAACACTTTAGAGTGTATTTATGTGGATTATACAGAGATAGAGAATCAGCAGCGCCCATATTTGTTAAAGTTTTGTGGTGCGTTTGAAGGAATGTCCGCCTCAGTGACAGTCGTTGGTACCACAGGTCTCGGGTTCGAATCCCACCGTACTCTTTTTAAGAAGTGTGATGTGATGCCCTCACAACAGTGTAAGAGTAGGCGATATCGCGTGAACTCGGCGCTTGTCCCTTAATCCCGACTATAGCTGCCAGCTTTCTGGGCGTACAGAAGCATGTGTGTGTGGTGTGGCGCGCACTGCCTTTTTTGGGACTGATGCAGCCCCGACAGAGGTGGTATCAGACGAGGGAGCTATGGTGAGGTACAGTGGACTGTCGGTGGTGCCCCTGACGTTTTATTGTAAGGTCTGTGGGTTGTGTGCCAAACAACCCCCTCCCCCCTCCCCTCGAGCTTATTTTCGCGGGCTGAATGAACGTAGGCATAGTCTAGTATTGCAGCCATCCAATGGTACAGAGAGAAGGCTCGTGTGTGTGTGTTCTTGTCTCCGCGAGCTGTTGAGGATCTGGCCGGGGGTCCGTGTTACCGCCCCGGGCGACATGGTGCGGCTTACCTGTAGCCGGATTAGCACTGGTTTATTCGTCCCTGTTAGCAGACAATGCAGACTAAGCACGGGGTCCCCGGCACGTGTGTTGAGACGATCAGCTGCCGGCGTGTGGCGTTGTTTAGTGAGCTTAGTTGGTCAGTGCCAAAGGGAGCAGATCTGACGTCTCCGACAAGTGCTTCATTGGTGTATCAGCCTTTTTGTCGCTGAAAACGCCCTTGGGACGTACTGGAGGATGTAGGGTGGCGTTTTCCCGGATCTTTCATTGACTAGTCATACGATTTTCTTGGCACGATGTGAGAGAATTTGTGGAAAAGCGTCGGCTACCAATTGTAAAGACGAAACATCCCGCCCGTCGTTTTCCAGCTGTGCTCGTTATCGCTTGGACGGTATTGTTGGTATCCAATGAATGAATAAATGTCCCGAGCGCTTGCAATAGATTACTCAAGTCCAATTTTAATCAATGTAATCAGTGGAAGGTGCGGGTTGAATGCTGCTGGGACAATTTTTGTATCAGAAGATTTAAAAGGCTTCTCGGGAGTGGGGTGCAGGGATGGAAACAACGGTGGCCAGCGCGTTCATGGACGGTTTTGAAGCGAGGAGGGGGTCATTGAAGAAATGACCGTTCCGGAATGACTTTGTACGAATATTTCCCACTTTCGCAAGTGCTGCTGGCACACGGTAGTTAGTACAATTAATGCCCGAGCGATGATGTCGCATCCTGGTAAAGACAGGTGGATGCTTCCCTGTTACCCCTCCCCCGTCGGTTTTTCATTTCAGCTTAGCGTAGCTCTCAGCGAGTCTAGAGCTTTAGGGCCATTATCTGCTGAGGGTCTCTTCATTATAAAAGTTGAGACTAGTGATGTTTAGCGGTGGGTAACTGAATCTCTTGATGGCGTCATCTTGCTAAGTGTGTTTACCACTGGCCGGTGCTTTGGGTGTTCATGTCTTAGCGGCCGTGTGGAGAGGGTAACCAGTTCGGCTGAGCCAAGTCTTCTGTACAACTGAATGCGGGTACGGCTGAATATTTACAACAATCTGCCAGGCGCTCTTGCTTCACGGCTTTGCTGCGTATTGCGTCAGATACTAGGTCTCGAACGTGCGTTAAATGGACTTTTACTTTTTCGGCGAGATCTTCTCAAACAGTTGAATTAGTGGCCAACACGCTTATATTCCGACAGGCGGATATCTCAGAATGTGTGGATTATCTTTCTTCCCTCTTGAACAGGATTTTGTTTGCGATGATGAAGGCCTTGCTTGTCTGCGTTCTGCGTCGCCTGTTGTTTGAAGTGGATTGAGTCTGGGACTGTGATCTGATAAATACATGTTTGGATGTGAGTCCGATGTTTTCGTCGTCTGACGCTAGGATTTCAGGTCTCCCCAGAGCACCTGGAGACGATATTACGAAGAGAAACCGTGTCGATTTGATGCTGGCGTCATAAGAAAGCACGACCCTCACCGGTCTTCAAAATGGCTCCCAAACCTGATACGCTTCATTCTGAAAAATTATATACTTGCCCGAATGAGCTTACAATCCTTTCTTGTTAGCTGAGCATGTGCGTGTAATATAGCCTCTGTAAAGTTGAGGCGACACGTAAGGGAGAACCACAACAAACTGGCTGGAAGAGGAGATCGGCAGTGCGTGTTAACCCGCACGGGCCACGAGGCCCCCAAGGTTTCGGGATAGCAGAAAAAGACAGGCGCAGCACCGCGGTTGAGGGCCACCTCTCACTGCATCATTTTCCCATCATCCCTGAAATTTTTACCCGGGGTCACCCAAGGTCAGGTCACCAGACGAGGTCAACCAAGGTCACCCACTTCACATTTAGAGCTCTGTAAGAGCTACATTTCAAAGTCGATCGATTTGAAACTTCCTACACTTCATGACCCCTCCAGGGTCTACAAGGTGTATATCCGGGATTTTTCGATTTCGTGCCCTGAGCTCAGGTCACGAGGCGACCTCTCCCATTGGAAAACAAGGAAAAGCTATTTCATGATATAAAAGCCACAAAAATGATTGCAAATACTCAGACTGCTCAGAACAACGTTTTTGGACACCCTTTCACGGATCCCAGGGGTCATATTTGCCCTTTGACTTTTCCAAGGTCATCCAAGGTCACCGGAGGTCAAAAACAGTATTTTGACAATAACTTTGACCTAATTAAGCTAGAGCGGTGAAACAAACACCATTGTGTTTGTCTTGTCACTGGCTTTCATTTGATATACGGCAAGGTCACTTTTTGACCTTTCGTGACCTCAGGTCATATTAGGTCACGAGGTGACCTCTGGCGGTCAAACCACTGGCGGGAGGTCTTTACGTTCCACATAGCGGAAAAAGTACTGGCAGTTTGCTATCAAATGTACTTTATCAGGCCTCAATAGCTCTAATGACCTAAGAGTTATGCCCAGTTTGCTTAATCATTGCATATTTGAGTGAAAATAGCCGATCTTGACCTAATTTGACCTCTGGAGGTCAAACCATTGACCTGAGCACTAAAACATGCGAAGTAATTTCTTACTGAATTTACGCGAGCTTTCTATTGCACTTGCAGATTTGCGCTAACGCCCATATTTTCGGAGTTAGAGGGGGGCCATCGATGGCCCCCCGGTGGGGCGAAGGTGGCGCCGGACCCCCGGTGGGGCGCGGGTTAAACATAGTGAGGTGCTCCTTGACTTCCAATGGACGGTGGCGAGCCACCCCGGCGTACCGCCAGGTGGCGGTAGAGGACCACCCCGGCGTACCGCCAGATTGCAGCGGTGGGTCGCCGGGCGTACTGCCAGGTGGCGGTAGTGGGCCGCCCGGAGAACTGCTGGGTGGCGGTAGTGGGCCGCCCGGAGAACTGCTGGGTGGCGGTAGTGGGCCGCCCTGGGGACTACCAGGTGGCGGTAGTGGGGTGCCCCGGGGAATACCAGGTGGCGGTAGTGGGCTGCCCCGGGCGTACTGCCATGTGGCGGTAGTGGGGCGCCCGGAGAGCTGCTGGGTGGCGGTAGTGGGGCGCCCGGAGAGCTGCTGGGTGGCGGTAGTGGGCCGCCCGGAGAACTGCTGGGTGGCGGTAGTGGGCCGCCCTGGGGACTACCAGGTGGCGGTAGTGGGGCGCCCCGGGACTACCAGGTGGCGGTAGTGGGCCGCCCCGGGCGTACTGCCAGGTGGCGGTGGTGGGGCGCCCGGAGAGCTGCTGGGTGGCGGTAGTGGGGCGCCCGGAGAGCTGCTGGGTGGCGGTAGTGGGCCGCCCCGGGGACTACCAGGTGGCGGTAGTGGGCCGTCCCTGGGAACTGCCAGGTGGCGGTAGTGAGCTGTCCGGGCCTGGTGGCGTGTGCGTCGCGCGGCTGTATTCTGCTGTGCCGGGCGGGCGGCAGCAACGTTCTCGGTCGGAGTTCGGCAGTCGCGTCTCAGCCGGCGCCGGGTGCGAGCGGTCGCTCTTCACCCGTCCTGGCGTCGGTCGGCCTTCGTGCGTGCTCGGTGTGAGACGGGGGAAGTCGACACCACGGTCTCAGCATGCTTGACAAGGTGAGAAATTCGGGGATTACTTCAAGGGCTGGTTCAATGTTGTATATTTCATCAAATTATGTATTCCCTGAAGAACAAGTCTGTGGAGTGGTAGAGATCTTTGACAGTGGAGAGAATATGCTCCATGACGTCTGGTATTTCCTGTCGTATTCCTCCGGTCGCTTCTCTCGGTTAAAATTGAAGGATGTGAGCTAGTCTTAGTCTTTGAAGTGCAGAGTTAGAGTTCGGGCTTTCAAGCACCAAGTTTTCTGACACTTCCCCTCCGGGGGGGGGGGTGCTTGCCTCACACGTCCGACTAGTCTCCCGATTGAGTCATTAATTTAGCGAAGCTTTTTTCGCGAGACATGTTTTTGGCATCCAGCGATGGCTATGATGAAATTAAATCCTTCCCAAACTTTTTGCGCCCAAAATATTGATATATTTATGGCCGAGGCATACGCGTGGCCAGTCGGACTACAGTGGCTGCTTTCCCATTTACATACATTTAGTTATTTTATTTGAGTGCGCAGTGAAGAAAGTCTCCACACCTACGGTTCTAATATTGTAAAAAAAGACTGTCGAGATGTGATATTGCAAATTCTTCCTGTTGTCTGATTTTTGGTAAACATGTCTTAAGTATTGTGGTAAAACCAATAACTTGTAAACTTACCACAATCGAAGAAAAAACTGGTAACGTACGTTTAAAGAATTTCTAGGCAGAAAGCCGCAGTCCTACACAATTTCAAGAAGTCGTTTCCCACGATTCGCGGCGAGCGGCGGCGGCAGTGATGGGCTTCGGTGCTCCGCCGCGCGTCGCCGTAGATTCCCACGCCGGCTCCGCAGGGATATGATAAATGCACTGCGAAAATGCGGCACTTCGGTCGCCGACTGGTCATTGTCCACGGCTGAAGAGCTTGTGAACTCTCCGGTCGCGCTTTTAAGAGGAAATATCTCTAGCAAGGTATAAATAGGTATATAGATAGGTTGTATACCGAAATATACCTACAAGTGGGTGCATCGAGGCGGCTCAGAACGCAGATATAACGCGATACTCGGCCTTTATGCACGGTAATCAGCATGGTATTTGTGAAGTGGATAATCGTGATTTTTAATGACTTCTTGTGCTTTCAAGAAACACGTTTTAGCTCGCGTCGGAAGCTTTAGAGTAATGTTCGATGAGATCTGGACTAAGCCGACGGCATACTTCATCCATTACAAGTCGTGCTATTCTATTTGTGGATATATGTGTGAGAACATTAAATTACCAGTATTCTTGCTTCAGTTTTGATTGCACTCAAACACGGTTTAGGGAAAAATTTCAGTGTGCGATGGCACCGTATTGTTCCACCGGAAGCTGCATCACTTAGATCTATATGCGTGCCGGTGATCGAGAACGATATGCGTGAAATACCATGTAAAATGTGTGACGGTGATATCAATGAAGAAATATGACTGTGTACCAGGTGTGACCTCTTCCAGGGAATGCCCTGCCTTTTTTAAATGGCCTGGACCATCCACGCGGGTTAATTCCTGCTCCAGTTTGTGTATAATTTCAGTCCCCAGATTCATATAATTCATCCATGGCATTGTTGAATGGCTCATATTTCGAGCAGCCGATAGCTGATCGATCAGGCTTCGGCTACAGGAAGTCGATAATTTACCCGGGGCGACTCAGTAATCGATGGTTAGCTGAGGGAATCCCGGATATTAAGTATTGTACACTGAATGGGAGATGTCTGTTCTCAATCAGCTCCAGCGTCCCTCTGACCGGAAGCCCCCCCGGCTTCGCAGCAGGACGCCAGGACGCTGAGCCTCCTGAGGGCTGCCATATCTGGTGACGTCACACAGTGCTGCCGACTGCTGGAGATGGGCCGGGTGTCTGTGGATTGTGCCGACCAGGCAAGTACTTCTGGGGTGAGGTGTGCCTCCTCCCTAATTCAAAACCAAGCGAGGGTGACGTGTGCGGCTCCCGTGTCGCCGTCGACTGCAGTGGTGTGTGCGGCTCCTTTGTCGACTGCAGTGACGTGTGCGGCTCTTGTGTCGACTGCAATGGTGTGTGTGGGCTCCCGTGTCGACTGCAGTGGTGTGTGGGCTCCCGTGTCGTCGTCGACTGCAGTGGTGTGTGCGGCTCTTGTGTCGACTGCAGTGGTGTGTGTGGGCTCCCGTGTCGACTGCAGTGGTGTGTGTGTGGCTCCCGTGTCGTCGTCGACTGCAGTGGTGTGTGCGGCTCTTGTGTCGACTGCAGTGGTGTGTGTGGCTCCCTTGTCGCCGTCAACTGCAGTGGTGTGTGCGGCTCCCGTGTCGACTGCAGTGGTGTGTGCGGCTCCCGTGTCGACTGCAGTGGTGTGTGCGGCTCCCGTGTCGACTGCAGTGGTGTGTGTGGCTCCCGTGTCGTCGTCGACTGCAGTGGTGTGTGCGGCTCTTGTGTCGACTGCAGTGGTGTGTGGGCTCCCTTGTCGCCGTCGACTGCAGTGGTGTGTGCGGCTCCCGTGTCGACTGCAGTGGTGTGTGTGGGCTCCCTTGTCGCCGTCGACTGCAGTGGTGTGTGCGGCTCCCGTGTCGACTGCAGTGGTGTGTGCGGCTCCCGTGTCGACTGCAGTGGTGTGTGCGGCTCCCGTGTCGACTGCAGTGGTGTGTGGCTCCCGTGTCGTCGTCGACTGCAGTGGTGTGCGCGGCTCTTGTGTCGACTGTAGTGGTGTGTGAGCTCCCTTGTCGCCGTCGACTGCAGTGGTGTGTGCGGCTACCGTGTCGACTGCAGTGGTGTGTGTGGGCTCCCGTGTCGACTGCAGTGGTGTGTGGGCTCTCTTGTCGCCGTCGACTGCAGTTGTGTGTGCGGCTTCTGTGTCGACTGCAGTGGTGTGTGGCTCCCTTGTCGCCGTCGACTGCAGTGGTGTGGCGGCTCCTTTGTCGACTGCAGTGACGTGTGCGGCTCCTATGTCGACTGCAGTGGTGTGTGCGGCTCCCGTGTCGACTGCAGTGGTGTGTGCGGCCCTGTGTCGCCGTCGACTGCAGTGGTGTGTGCGGCCTTGTGTCGACTGCAGTGGTGTGTGTGTGGCCCCGTGTCGACTGCAGTGGTCTGTGTGGCTCCCGTGTCGTCGTCGACTGCAGTGGTGTGTGCGGCCTTGTGTCGACTGCAGTGGTGTGTGGGCTCCCTTGTCGCCGTCGACTGCAGTGGTGTGTGCGGCCCCGTGTGGACTGCAGTGGTGTGTGCGGCTCCCGTGTCGACTGCAGTGATGTGTGCGGCTCCCGTGTCGCCGTCGATTGTAGTGGTGTATGCGGCTCCTGTGTGGACTGCAGTGGTGTGTGCGGCTCCTGTGTCGACTGCAGTGGTGTGTGCGGCTCCCGTGTGGACTGCAGTGGTGTGTGTGGCTCCCGTGTCGACTGCAGTGGTGTGTGTGTGGCTCCCTTGTCGCCGTCGACTGCAGTGGTGTGTGCGGCTCCCGTGTCGACTGCAGTGGTGTGTGCGGCTCCCGTGTCGACTGCAGTGGTGTGTGTGGCTCCCGTGTCGTCGTCGACTGCAGTGGTGTGTGCGGCTCTTGTGTCGACTGCAGTGGTGTGTGTAGCTCCCTTGTCGCCGTCGACTGCAGTGGTGTGTGCGGCTACCGTGTCGACTGCAGTGGTGTGTGCGGCTACCGTGTCGACTGCAGTGGTGTGTGTGGGCTCCCGTGTCGACTGCAGTGGTGTGTGTGGCTCTCTTGTCGCCGTCGACTGCAGTTGTGTGTGTGGCTCCCGTGTCGACTGCAGTGGTCTGTGTGGCTCCCGTGTCGTCGTCGACTGCAGTGGTGTGTGCGGCTCTTGTGTCGACTGCAGTGGTGTGTGTGGCTCCCTTGTCGCCGTCGACTGCAGTGGTGTGTGCGGCTCCCGTGTGGACTGCCGTGGTGTGTGCGGCTCCCGTGTCGACTGCAGTGGTGTGTGTGGCTCTCTTGTCGACTGCAGTGGTCTGTGTGGCTCCCGTGTCGTGTCGACTGCAGTGGTGTGTGCGGCTCTTGTGTCGACTGCAGTGGTGTGTGTGGCTCCCTTGTCGCCGTCGACTGCCGTGGTGTGTGCGGCTCCTGTGTCGACTGCAGTGGTGTGTGCGGCTCCCGTGTCGCCGTCGATTGTAGTGGTGTATGCGGCTCCTGTGTGGACTGCAGTGGTGTGTGCGGCTCCTGTGTCGACTGCAGTGGTGTGTGCGGCTCCCGTGTGGACTGCAGTGGTGTGTGTGGCTCCCGTGTCGCCGTCGACTGCAGTGGTGTGTGCGGCTCCCGTGTCGCCGTCGACTGCAGTGGTGTGTGCGGCTCCCGTGTCGACTGCAGTGATGTGTGTGGCTCCCGTGTCGACTGCAGTGGTGTGTGCGGCTCCCGTGTCGACTGCAGTGGTGTGTGCGGCTCCCGTGTCGCCGTCGACTGCAGTGGTGTGTGTGGCTCCCGTGTCGCCGTCGACTGCAGTGGTGTGTGGGCTCCCGTGTCGCCGTCGACTGCAGTGGTGTGTGCGGCTCCTGTGTCGACTGCAGTGGTGTGTGCGGCTCCCGTGTCGCCGTCGATTGTAGTGGTGTGTGCGGCTCCTGTGTCGACTGCAGTGGTGTGTGCGGCTCCTGTGTCGACTGCAGTGGTGTGTGCGGCTCCCGTGTGGACTGCAGTGGTGTGTGCGGCTCCCGTGTCGCCGTCGATTGTAGTGGTGTGTGCGGCTCCTGTGTCGACTGCAGTGGTGTGTGCGGCTCCCGTGTCGACTGCAGTGATGTGTGTGGCTCCCGTGTCGACTGCAGTGGTGTGTGCGGCTCCTGTGTCGACTGCAGTGGTGTGTGCGGCTCCCGTGTCGCCGTCGACTGCAGTGGTGTGTGTGGCCCCGTGTCGCCGTCGACTGCAGTGGTGTGTGTGGCTCCTGTGTCGCCGTCGACTGCAGTGGTGTGTGTGGCTCCCGTGTCGCCGTCGACTGCAGTGGTGTGTGCGGCTCCTGTGTCGACTGCAGTGGTGTGTGCGGCCCCGTGTCGACTGCAGTGGTGTGTGCGGCTCCCGTGTCGCCGTCGACTGCAGTGGTGTGTGTGCTCCCGTGTCGCCGTCGACTGCAGTGGTATGTGTGGCTCCCGTGTCGCCGTCGACTGCAGTGACGTGTGCGGCTCCTGTGTCGACTGCAGTGGTGTGTGCGGCTCCTGTGTCGACTGCAGTGGTGTGTGCGGCTCCCGTGTCGCCGTCGATTGTAGTGGTGTGTGCGGCTCCTGTGTCGACTGCAGTGGTGTGTGCGGCTCCCGTGTCGACTGCAGTGATGTGTGTGGCTCCCGTGTCGACTGCAGTGGTGTGTGCGGCTCCCGTGTCGAATGCAGTGGTGTGTCGGCTCCCGTGTCGCCGTCGACTGCAGTGGTGTGTGTGGCTCCCGTGTCGCCGTCGACTGCAGTGGTGTGTGTGGCTCCCGTGTCGCCGTCGACTGCAGTGGTGTGTGTGGCTCCCGTGTCGCCGTCGACTGCAGTGGTGTGTGCGGCTCCTGTGTCGACTGCAGTGGTGTGTGTGCTCCCGTGTCGCCGTCGACTGCAGTGGTGTGTGCGGCTCCTGTGTCGACTGCAGTGGTGTGTGCGGCTCCCGTGTCGCCGTCGACTGCAGTGGTGTGTGCGGCTCCTGTGTCGACTGCAGTGGTGTGTGCGGCTCCCGTGTCGACTGCAGTGATGTGTGTGGCTCCCGTGTCGACTGCAGTGGTGTGTGCGGCTCCCGTGTCGACTGCAGTGGTGTGTGGGGCTCCCGTGTCGCCGTCGACTGCAGTGGTGTGTGGGCTCCCGTGTCGCCGTCGACTGCAGTGGTGTGTGCGGCTCCCGTGTCGCCGTCGACTGCAGTGGTGTGTGTGGCTCCCGTGTCGCCGTCGACTGCAGTGGTGTGTGCGGCTCCTGTGTCGACTGCAGTGGTGTGTGCGGCCCCGTGTCGCCGTCGATTGTAGTGGTGTGTGCGGCTCCTGTGTCGACTGCAGTGGTGTGTGCGGCTCCTGTGTCGACTGCAGTGGTGTGTGCGGCTCCCGTTTGGACTGCAGTGGTGTGTGCGGCTCCCGTGTGGACTGCAGTGGTGTGTGTGTGGCCCCGTGTCGCCGTCGACTGCAGTGGTGTGTGCGGCTCCCGTGTCGCCGTCGACTGCAGTGGTGTGTGTGGCTCCCGTGTCGACTGCAGTGGTGTGTGCGGCTCCCGTGTCGACTGCAGTGGTGTGTGCGGCTCCCGTGTCGCCGTCGACTGCAGTGGTGTGTGTGGCTCCCGTGTCGCCGTCGACTGCAGTGGTGTGTGTGCCCCGTGTCGCCGTCGACTGCAGTGGTGTGTGCGGCTCCTGTGTCGACTGCAGTGGTGTGTGCGGCTCCCGTGTCGCCGTCGATTGTAGTGGTGTGTGCGGCTCCCGTGTCGACTGCAGTGGTGTGTGCGGCTCCTGTGTCGACTGCAGTGGTGTGTGCGGCTCCCGTGTGGACTGCAGTGGTGTGTGTGGCTCCCGTGTCGCCGTCGATTGTAGTGGTGTGTGCGGCTCCTGTGTCGACTGCAGTGGTGTGTGCGGCTCCCGTGTCGACTGCAGTGATGTGTGTGGCTCCCGTGTCGACTGCAGTGGTGTGTGCGGCTCCCGTGTCGACTGCAGTGATGTGTGGGCTCCCGTGTCGACTGCAGTGGTGTGTGCGGCTCCCGTGTGGACTGCAGTGGTGTGTGCGGCTCCCATGTGGACTGCAGTGGTGTGTGTGTGGCTCCCGTGTCGGTGTCGACTGCAGTGGTGTGTGCGGCTCCTGTGTCGACTGCAGTGGTGTGTGCGGCTCCCGTGTGGACTGCAGTGGTGTGGCGGCTCCCATGTGGACTGCAGTGGTGTGTGTGGCTCCCGTGTCGCCGTCGACTGCAGTGGTATGTGCGGCTCCCGTGTCGCCGTCGACTGCAGTGGTGTGTGCGGCTCCTGTGTCGACTGCAGTGGTGTGTGCGGCTCCCGTGTGGACTGCAGTGGTGTGTGCGGCTCCTGTGTCGACTGCAGTGGTGTGTGCGGCTCCCGTGTGGACTGCAGTGGTGTGTGCGGCTCCCGTGTCGCCGTCGACTGCAGTGGTGTGTGTGGCTCCCGTGTCGCCGTCGACTGCAGTGGTGTGCGCGGCTCCTGTGTCGACTGCAGTGGTGTGTGCGGCTCCCGTGTCGCCGTCGACTGCAGTGGTGTGTGTGGCTCCCGTGTCGCCGTCGACTGCAGTGGTGTGTGCGACTCCTGTGTCGACTGCAGTGGTGTGTGCGGCTCCCGTGTCGCCGTCGACTGCAGTGGTGTGTGCGGCTCCCGTGTCGCCGTCGACTGCAGTGGTGTGTGGCTCCCGTGTCGCCGTCGACTGCAGTGGTGTGTGCGGCTCCTGTGTCGATTGTAGTGGTGTGTGCGGCTCCTGTGTCGACTGCAGTGGCGTGTGCGGCTCCCGTGTCGTCGCCGACGGTGGCGCGGCTGCCGGCGGAGCTGCGCCGGGAGCGGGGATCCGGCGGCGTGGAGGCAGTACCGTGGGAACCGCGGCACCGGCTCCCACGACGTGCCAGCCGCCGCACGACTGCCTCTGACGACAGCAGAACCATGGCGCCTATCACAGTGGCCAAATTCGGATGCAGGTCTCATCCATATCTGGTCATAAACGGTTTAAAAGTTCGGGGAGAGGCACTCTGGCACGGGAGGTAAAATCGGCTCGCGCTAGCGTTGTTGCTGGTATCCAGGCAGGGGTGGCAGGCGGCGTTTCAGGGGGCGATGCTCAGTATGATGGAACTGGGGCGTGATCGGACGGAGGATACCTGCCTCCTGGATCCGCCCATGTCTGCGGTATCCAGACGGTAGTCAGATCACTGGAGACCATTAATTATTGATGATTAGTCCTGGTCGGAGCTGGTGACGCCCGTGCTATAGTTAGAAGCTTGTCATTGGATAAGACACGAGGGCGTCTCGTGGTGACATGACAACCGCGGTCTGTGAAAAGGAATTACGGCCTTAGAGGGCGCTATACCGCTTGGGGGCGGGGTTAGAAATGACGCTTTCAGATGGCGTTGCAGCGTTTGATGGGGCGACGGCACGCTGTATGGGGTTGCGCCGTAAATCTGCCGGTGGTGTAGGACCCTCGGTACCCGTCTGACGTTGATGTTGGGTGCGGGGCTGGGGAGAGGTCTGCTGAGGAGAGCCCGCTCCTCTCCGGCAGGAGGGTACCACCGCGCTGATTCTGGCGGCCGCCGGGGGCCACCTGGCGGCAGTGAAGGAGCTGCTGCAACGCGGCGCCGACCCCAACCGACGCAGCAAGGTTAGTGCTGCTCTGACCCAACCGACGCAGCAAGGTTAGTGCAGCTCTGACCCAACCGACGCAGCAAGATTAGTGCAGCTCTGACCCAACCGACGCAGCAAGATTAGTGCTGCTCTGACCCAACCGACGCAGCAAGATTAGTGCTGCTCTGACCCAACCGACGTAGCAAGATTAGCGCTGCTCTGACCCAACCGACGTAGCAAGATTAGCGCTGCTCTGACCCAACCGACGCAGCAAGGTTAGTGCTGCTCTGACCCAACCGACGTAGCAAGGTTAGTGCTGCTCTGACCCAACCGACGTAGCAAGGTTAGTGCTGCTCTGACCCAACCGACGTAGCAAGGTTAGTGCTGCTCTGACCCAACCGACGCAGCAAGATTAGTGCTGCTCTGACCCAACCGACGTAGCAAGATTAGTGCTGCTCTAACCCAGCCGACGTAGTAAGATTAGTGCTGCTCTAACCCAACCGACGTAGCAAGATTAGTGCTGCTCTGACCCAACCGACGTAGCAAGGTTAGTGCTGCTCTGACCCAACCGACGTAGCAAGGTTAGTGCTGCTCTGACCCAACCGACGTAGCAAGATTAGCGCTGCTCTGACCCAACCGACGTAGCAAGGTTAGTGTTGCTCTGACCCCAACCAACACAGCAAGGTTTTAGGTCTGCCAACCCCAACCGGCGCAACAAGGCAAGTCTGATCTGAGCTAAACTGGTGTAGTAAGGTTAGTTATGTACTGAACCCAACGACGAAGTAAGGTTAGTCCTGTACTGAACCCACCGACGCAGTAAGGTTAATTCTGTACTGAACCCACCGATGCAGTAAGGTTAGTTCTGTACTGAACCCACCGACGCAGTAAGGTCAGTTCTGTACTGAACCCACCGACGAAGTAAGGTTAGTTCTGTACTGAACCCACCGACGCAGTAAGATAAGTACTGCTTCGACCCCGACCGGTGTAGTATGTTTAGCATTACTCTGACCCCTGCCGACATAGAAAGGTTTGTGCTGTTCTGAACAGCGATCGGCGTATAATGCTGGCGCTGCTTTGATCCCAACCGACATGGTTAAGTAATCTTAGTACCACAGGTATTACAGTATTTCAAATCATATCATACGCAGAAACCTGCCATGAACAGAGAAGGCAACTCTGGTTTAACAAAGCATATATTTTTTTCTACTGAGCATTTTAGGTTTTTCAGAGACAGGGGAAACATTCCCTGAGAGGCGTGTCATTCGCGTGACCACGGGCGAGCAGGCTGCACATTTATCAAGAAAGTATGCCACGATGAAGTTTGTGCAACGCTCCAATATGGTCTCATGCTTTGCTCGGCGGCAAAAAACAGGGTCGATCCTTGATGTGGTTTTACCTCTATTACCCGTTATCATGTTTATCACAATCCCGTGATAGCGAGTGGACCCCGACCTGGATCGGACACCACTGGACATCGGTCCCAGGCCCGGCAGGGACGCCGCTGGACATCGATCGAGGCCCGGCAGAGACGCCGCTGGACATCGGTCCGAGGCCCGGCAGGGACGTCCCTGGACATCGGTCCGAGGCCCGGCAGGGACGTCCCTGGACATCGGTCCGAGGCCCGGCAGGGACGCCGCTGGACATCGGTCCTAGCCCGGCAGGGACGCCGCGGGACATCAGTTCAGGCCCCGGCAGGGCGCCGCTGGACATCGGTCCTAGCCCGGCAGGGACGCCGCTGGACATAGGTCCGAGGCCCGGCAGGGACGCCGCTGGACATCGGTCCGAGGCCCGGCAGGGACGTCCTGGACATCGGTCCAGCCCCGGCAGGGACGTCCCTGGACATCGGTCCAGCCCCGGCAGGGACGCCGCTGGACATCGGCCCCGGCAGGGACGCCGCTGCCGGCGGCGCGGACACGAGCGCACCATTATCGCCTCAGCTCGGCCGCCTGCGGTGGGCAGTGGTAATGATTGGCCTCGGGCGACCAGCGGCGGCTGCTGGATATCAAAGCGCCAGCAAAATACCCGGTATTGACAGGCGATGGCGGTGGGAGGGTGACGTCACCGGCCGCGCTTCACTCGGCGATAGCTTTTGGCCCGTTTCTGGTCAGCGGGCATCGCTGACGGCGTGAGCCTGGGTCGCATCGGTCCAGCCCAGTTCTAATTCCGGGTGTGCGCGTGTGAAAAATGGGCCGCCATTTCCCGCACGAAGCAGCTGCTTTCGACGGTAGTGCCGGAGGCGATGGCGCTGATTCGCTGTAAAGTGTGTCGTGGTAGCAGGCGTGCTCCAGTCATTGAGAGCAATAAAACTGTCCCGCAGTGGAGAAAACGGTTCAGCAGAATGGTCGGACGCCGAGCCCGTGTTTTGTGGCATTGGAAACTAAACCTCAATGCGTGATTTGAAACGGTTATTCTAACTTTTTCGACGAGCATTACGTCCTTGAGATGCAACCATAAGGGGCGATCCATAAATTACGTAACACATAGCTGTGTGATTTTGCCCTGTCACATGTAACGTTCTGGAAAACCATCTGTAACGTTTGATAACGCTGTGGCTGACTCCCCAGCCTCCTCTTGCGTCACGTAATTCATGGACCGTCCCTAAAGAAGTCGGTTGACAGGTCGCGCTGGATATACTTGCCATTTTGTAAACACAGGTACGGGAGGGGTCAAATTCGCCGTAAGCCGTGTCAGCACCGTTCCCACCCAACTGGTTCTGCCACCGCCCCATGTCTTATGCCACAGAACAATCGCACACATCATTGCAAGCGTATACTTTCTCACAAAGTTCACATATCGTGATTGCTGCAACAATAACAACAAAGTATGCAACAAGCATGCTTCTGCCCTTGTAATTTTTGTTTTAATCCAGTCGCGTCGTCCTGTCCCCAGTCGCGCCCTTTCTATCGCTAATACCATAGTTACTTTTCAATGCCCCTGCCTCTCTCACTCCGGTCGCTCGGCCCTGTTTGATACACTGTACCCTGTCGCGGCACTTTTGATGTTTTTTGGCGTTCTCTTGTCCAGGGAGCTGTTCTTTGTTAGTTCATCTGCCACGCTGCGGCCTCGTAGTATGTATGTATAACGCGGAGCTTACCATTTATCTACACTTTTACTGGATAACGATTCCGCTTTCTATTGGGCTCCGGCTGTTCTAGCGCCTCCAAGCTGCGCCTCTCGGCAGGAACCGGGCCCTCACACGAGGGACCGAATGGGATGAATAAGTCCGTACACCCAGAAGCGCGGCCTGACGGAGAGCTAGTATTATAATACTGTGCAAGAGCCGAACTTACGACTCGACGCTCAGCTGGCAACCCAGAGCTCCCATAGTGTACACCACTACTCCCTGTAGTTGGGCCGGTGCGTTCGTTGGGAGTGGCTATAAGAAAAAAAACACTTTGGAATGTCTCGTACTCCAGACGGAGGCGTGCTGTGCTACCGTGCGGGTACATTGTTCCGCAGGCGAGGGCGTCCTGTGGTAACATGTGGGTACCTTCTGCTGCAGACGGGGGCGTCGGCGGTGTTCCTGGCGGCACAGTTGGGGCACGTGGAGGTCCTACGGTATCTACTGCACCACGGCGGCCGGCCAGACACCCTCACCCAGGCAAGGCCTCCTCCCGCAGACAACACCCAATGACGACGTCCATGCTGAAAAGAAACAGTTCTTAAAAAAACAGCATTTGGATGGCCTCTAGTTTACCCTCAGCAGCCTTACCGACGCATTCCGATTTGGAAGTATGTGAGGCGGGTTGGCACTGGCGGCTCCGCACCTGACACGCACGTGCCGGCAGGAAGGCGCCTCGGCCCTGCTGGTGGCCAGCCAGGGCGGACACACCGACTGTCTTCTGCAGCTGCTGCAGGCAGGCGCCCACAGCAACCGCCGCATGAAGGTACGGCTCTCAGCAGGGCGCCAGGGCACGAGGTTCAGACGCCTCCGAAGCATCCAACTGTTCATGCTCAGTCTCATCCGTCTTATCACTTCCAAACAGATGACGTGGCTCTGATATTGCGCTAAGTGAACATCGCTTCTCTGCGAGAGTATATTTTTCTCAATTACGCTCTTAAAATCCTTTCGATTTAGGCTTGATGAGGCACGCGTGTGTTGAGACTCAGTGGTTGTCTTACGTCAGAAACGACAAGACCGCCGTAAGATTTCGGCCGTGTTGAAGTGATGGTCGTTCCGTGCCGTGTTCAGCGTTGTAAATCGCTAACGTAACCTCCGCGTTGTTGACTGGTGCGTTTCTGCACATGAGGCTCCGCTACTGTGTTTCCGTACCGTGGTGAGCGGACGGACAGTGCGTGCTTGGCCGCAGCAGTGTGGTTCGCACGCCGCCCGACAGATGTCAGTGCGTGTGGTCGGCAGGACGGCAGTACGGCGCTGTTCCTGGCGGCCCAGAACGGCCACCACCAGGCGGCAGCACTGCTGACCGAGTCCGGCGCCGACCCGCAGCTGGCCAGGTGGGCAGTTCACGTCCTTCGCGAGGAGCGGGACGTACTGGTATATCTCGCACGGGTCGAGAGCTAGTGTGTGAGAATCGCGAGCCATCGTCACCATTAATCTATCCAGTTGGTAAATCAGCAGACTTCTAGCCGGCTGTGCTATTGTTCAACTGTAGGGTGAGCGCGCTGCAGACGATGCTACTGCCCAGTTTGTGTGCTGAGCTCCGTTCAGATGTTAGCCGTGCATGGCTGGCCGGTCAGCTGTGAGAGGTTGACGGACTATGCCGGGCCGACTGCAGGGAATTCCGGAACTGGCCGCTATCCTGTACGATGTGCAGGACGGTCTGATGTGCGTAGTACAGGGCTGACTGATGTGTTGGTGCAGAGTAAACTGATGTGCGGCGTGCGTGGCTGATGGCCGGTACAGGGTGAACTGATGTGTGGGGCTGACTGATGTGTTGGTGCAGAGTAGACTGATGTGCGGCGTGCGTGGCTGATGGCCGGTACAGGGTGAACTGATGTGTGGGGCTGACTGATGTGTTGGTGCAGAGTAGACTGATGTGCGGCGTGCGTGGCTGATGGCCGGTACAGGGTGAACTGATGTGTGGGGCTGACTGATGTGTTGGTGCAGCGTCGACTGATGTGCGGCGTGCGTGGCTGATGGCCGGTACAGGGTGAACTGGCTTGTGCTCGGCAGGGCTGACGGCGCTTCTCCGCTGTGGATCGCTGCCCAGATGGGCCACAGCCGCGTGGTGCGACACCTGCTGACAGCTGGGGCCGACGTCGACACGCCGCGTCACGTGAGTGAGGACCCGCAGCGGCCCGACTCAGCGTCCCTGCGGTGCCCCTCCTCACTATGCTGACAGCACGTGGTGACGTGTTGCTGTGTCGCCGTAGACTCCCGTGCAGTCGGAAGTGTGATGTAGTGGGGGGACGACCCCTCCGCGTTCATACCATCCGAACTGAACGAACCTCACGGACACAGGCAGAATGGCCGGACTGTTGACCTGCAGCTGGTGTCGGCAGGACGGTGCCACGCCGCTCTTCAAGGCAGCCCACAAGGGCCACCTGCAGGTGATGGAGGCCCTGCTGGAGCGCGCGCCCAACCTCGGCCTCCTACCGGTTAGTGCAGCTAATTCCGACGCGTCACATATTTTTTATATACATTTTGTTTAAGTTATTCCCAGTACGGATGCTGGAGTCGGAGTCTCACTAAAATCATCAAGGGACTTGTCACGGAGACCCCGACGCCACTACCCGAACGAGCAACTCCCTCAATGGAGGGTTAATTTAAAAGACAAAGTTTAACGTCCCACAAAGCACATGGACGGCCGCCCCGCTCAGGTCACCCTCTCACCATTCAGTTGCCAGCCGACCTACGTCGGGTAAACTATTGAGCGGCGGAGTGTCTCAGGGGAGACGATCCCAAGCCTGGACATGCACTGCCACTGCATGCTTCTGAGCAGCGGGCCGGAGCCCAACGCTCTACCAACTGAGCTACCGGGGCATATATCACTGTTATTCTTGCAGCCACTCACAGGGAAGTCTCGGGTGCGAAGCTTTCAGGCTCGCTCTTGTTCCCTATATAAGTGTTGGCTGCAGTGGTGTGTACGGTTGCAGTACACAGCAGTGCACGGTGTATGTAGCGACTGACCGGCAGTGCCGCGGCGGCAGAACGGGGAGACGGCCCTGCACGCGGCCGCCGTCTCCGGCCGCGCCGCCGCCACCGCGCTGCTGCTGCAGGCCGGCGCCGCACCACGCGCCACAAAC
This sequence comes from Lepas anatifera, assembly GCA_034440635.1. NCBI lineage: Eukaryota > Metazoa > Arthropoda > Thecostraca > Lepadidae > Lepas > Lepas anatifera. Next base: position 378,398 of record JAOTON010000433.1, on the reverse strand, counting down.
GCCGACGGCAGCACCGCGGCACAACTGGCGCGCCGCGCCGGACACCGACGCCTGGCCGACGCCGTTGACGCACGCTGACGTCCTGGAGGCACACTGCACTGTCGACTCCTCCTGACGCCGTGGAGGCAAACTGGCAATGTCGACTCCTCCTAAAGCAGTCGACGCACACTGACGCCGTGGACTTATGCTGACTTTGTCGACTCCCCTGACGAGTGGACGCATTCTGACAGTGTTAACTCCCTCTAACGCAGACTTTCCACTCCCCTGATGAGGTGGACGCATACTGACACCTTTGAATCCTGACGCTGTGCACACAGACTGTCGACTCCCTTGACGTCGTGGACGCACATTGACGACTCCCAATGTTGTCGTGGACGCACATGGATACTGTTGACTCCTTCTGACGCCGTAGACGCATGCTGACACTCGACTACCCTCACGCCGGGACGCACACTGACACTGTCGACTCCCCTGACGTCGTGGATGCACAGTGACACTGTCGATTCCCCTGACGTCGTGAACGCACAGTGACAATTCGACTCCCCTGACGTGACGCACAGTGACACTGTCGACTCCCTGACGTCGTTGACGCACAGTGACACTTTCGAATCCCTCTGACATGGACGCACAGTGACACTGTCGGCTCCCCTGACGTGGACGCACAGTGACACTGTCGACTCCCCTGACAACGTAGACGCACAGTGACATTGTCGACTCCCCTGACGTGGACGCACAGTGACACTGTCGACTCTCCCTGACGTCGTGAACGCACAGTGACAATGTCGACTCCCCTGACGTGGACGCACAGTGACACTGTCGACTCCCCTGACGTCGTTGACGCACAGTGACACTGTCGAATCCCTCGACATGGACGCACAGTGACACTGTCGGCTCCCGACGTGGACGCACAGTGACACGTCGACTCCCCACAACAGACCCAGACACTGTCGGCCCCCACGTGACGCACAGTGACACTGTCGACTCCCCTGACATGGACGCACAGTGACACTGTCGACTCCCCTGACGTGGACGCACAGTGACACTGTCGACTCCCCGGACGTCGTGGACGCACAGTGACACTGTCGACTCCCCTGACATGGACGCACAGTAACACTGTCGACTCCCCTGACAACGTAGACGCACAGTGACACTGTCGACTCCCCTGACGTGGACGCACAGTGATACTGTCGACTCCCCTGACCTGGACGCACAGTGACACTGTCGACTCCCCTGATGCCGTGGGCACGCACAGTGACACTGTCGACTCCCTCCGACACCATGGACGCACACTGACACTGTCGACTCCCACTGACGTCGTGGACGCACAGTGACACTGCCGACTCCCCTGACGTCGTGGACTCACAGTGACACTGTCGACTCCCCTGACGCCGTGGGCGGATACTGACACTGTCAACTCCCCCCTTACGTCCACTGACACTGTCGGCTCCTCCTGACGTCGTGGGCACGCACAGTGACACTGTCGACTCCCTCCGACACCATGGACGCACACTGACACTGTCGACTCCCCTGATGTCGTGGACGCGCAGTGACACTGCCGACTCCCCTGACGTCGTGGACGCACACTGACAATGTCGACTCCCCTGACAACGTAGACGCACAGTGACACTGTCGACTCCCCTGACGTGGACGCACAGTGACACTGTCGACTCCCCTGACGTGGACGCACAGTGACACTGTCGACTCCCCTGACGTCGTAGACGCACAGTGACACTGTCGACTCTCCTGACGTCGTGGACGCACAGTGACACTGTCGACTCCCTCCGACACCATGGACGCACACCGACACTGTCGACTCCCCTGACGTCGTGGGCACGCACAGTGACACTGTCGACTCCCTCCGACACCATGGACGCACACTGACACTGTCGACTCCCCTGATGTCGTGGGCACGCACAGTGACACTGTCGACTCCCTCCGACACCATGGACGCACAATGACACTGTCGACTCCCTCTGACGTCGTGGACGCACAGTGACACTGCCGACTCCCCCTGACGTCGTGGACGCACACTGACAATGTCGACTCCCCCTGACAACGTAGACGCACAGTGACACTGTCGACTCCCCTGACGTGGACGCACATTGACACTGTCGACTCCCCTGACGTGGACGCACAGTGACACTGTCGACTCCCCTGACGTCGTAGACGCACAGTGACACTGTCGACTCCCTGACGTCGTGGACGCACAGTGACACTGTCGACTCCCCTGACATGGACGCACAGTGACACTGTCGTCTCCCCTGACATGGACGCACAGTGACACTGCGACTTCCCCTGACGTCGTGGACGCACAGTACACTGTCGACTCCCCCGACACCATGGACGCACAATGACACTGTCGACTCCCCTGACATGGACGCACAGTGACACTGTCGACTCCCCTGACGTCGTGGACGCACACTACAATGTCGACTCCCCGACAACGTAGACGCACAGTGACACTGTCGACTCCCCTGACGTGGACGCACAGTGACACTGTCGACTCCCCTGACGTGGACGCACAGTGACACTGTCGACTCCCCTGACGTCGTGGACGCACAGTGACACTGTCGACTCCCTGACGTCGTGGACGCACAGTGACACTGTCGACTCCCCTGACATGGACGCACAGTGACACTGTCGCTCCCCTGACATGGACGCACAGTGACACTGCGACTCCCCTGACGTCGTGGACGCACAGTGACACTGTCGACTCCCTCCGACACCATGGACGCACAGTGACACTGTCGACTCCCCTGACATGACGAAGTCGCCACAGACGCACAGTGACACTGTCGACTCCCCTGACGTCGTGGGCACGCACAGTGACACTGTCGACTCCCTCCGACACCATGGACGCACAATGACACTGTCGACCCCCTCTGATGTCGTGGACGCACAGTGACACTGCCGACTCCCCTGACGTCGTGGACGCACACTGACACTGTCGACTCCCCTGACAACGTAGACGCACAGTGACACTGTCGACTCCCCTGACGTGGACGCACAGTGACACTGTCGACTCCCCTGACGTGGACGCACAGTGACACTGTCGACTCCCCTGACGTCGTAGACGCACAGTGACACTGTCGACTCCCTGACGTCGTGGACGCACAGTGACAATGTCGACTCCCCTGACATGGACGCACAGTGACACTGTCGACTCCCCTGACGTGGACGCACAGTGACACTGTCGACTCCCCTGACGTGGACGCGCAGTGACACTGTCGACTCCCCGGACGTCGTGGACGCACAGTGACACTGTCGACTCCCCTGACATGGACGCACAGTGACACTGTCGACTCCCCTGACGTGGACGCACAGTGACAATGTCGACTCCCCGACGTCGTGGACGCACAGTGACACTGTCGACTCCCCGACATGGACGCACATGACACTGTCGACTCCCCTGACGTGGACGCACGTACACTGTCGACTCCCCTGACGTGGACGCGCAGTGACACTGTCGACTCCCCGGACGTCGTGGACGCACAGTGACACTGTCGACTCCCCTGACATGGACGCACAGTGACACTGTCGACTCCCCTGACGTGGTGACGCACAGTGACAATGTCGACTCCCACGTGACGTGGACGCACAGTGACACTGTCGACTCCCCTGACATGGACGCACAGTGACACTGTCGACTCCCCTGACATGGACGCACAGTGACACTGTCGACTCCCCTGACAACGTAGACGCACAGTGACACTGTCGACTCCTCCTGACGTGGACGCACAGTGACACTGTCGACTCCCCCTGATGCCGTGGGCACGCACAGTGACACTGTCGACTCCCTCCGACACCATGGACGCACACTGGCACTGTCGACTCCCCTGACGTCGTGGGCACGCACAGTGACACTGTCGACTCCCTCCGACACCATGGACGCACAGTGACAATGTCGACTCCCCGGACGTCGTGGACGCACAGTGACACTGTCGACTCCCCTGACATGGACGCACAGTGACACTGTCGACTCCCCTGACATGGACGCACAGTGACACTGTCGACTCCTCCTGACGTGGACGCACAGTGACACTGTCGACTCCCCTGATGCCGTGGGCACGCACAGTGACACTGTCGACTCCTCCGGACGTCGTGGACGCACAGTGACACTGTCGACTCCTCCTGACGTGGACGCACAGTGACACTGTCGACTCCCCTGATGCCGTGGGCACGCACAGTGACACTGTCGACTCCCCGGACGTCGTGGACGCACAGTGACACTGTCGACTCCCCTGACGTGGACGCACAGTGACACTGTCGACTCCCCTGACGTGGACGCACAGTGACACTGTCGACTCCCCTGACGTCGTGGACGCACAGTGATACTGTCGACTCCCCTGACGCCGTGGACGCACAGTGACACTGTCGACTCCCCTGACGCCGTGGGACGCACAGTGACACTGTCGACTCCCCTGACGTCGTGGACGCACAGTGACACTGTCGACTCCCCTAACGTGGACGCTCAGTGACACTGTCGACTCCCCGGACGTCGTGGACGCTCAGTGACACTGTCGACTCCCCTGACGTCGTGGGCACGCACAGTGACACTGTCGACTCCCCTGACGCCATGGGCACGCACAGTGACATTGCCGACTCCCCTGACGTCGTGGACGCACAGTGACACTGTCGACTCCCCTAACGTGGATGCTCAGTGACACTGTCGACTCCCCTGACGTCGTGGGCACGCACAGTGACACTGTTGACTCCCCTGACGCCGTGGTCACGCACAGTGACACTGCCGACTCCCCCTGACGTCGTGGACGCACAGTGACAATGTTGACTCCCCTAACGTGGACGCTCAGGGACACTGTCGACTTCCCCTGACGTCGTTGACGCACAGTGACACTGTCGAATCCCTCTGACATGGACGCACACTGACACTGTCGACTCCCCTAACGTGGATGCTCAGTGACACTGTCGACTCCCCTGACGTCGTGGGCACGCACAGTGACACTGTCGACTTCCCTGACGCCGTGGGCACGCACAGTGAACTGCCGACTCCCCTGACGTCGTGGACGCACACTGACACTGTCGACTCCCCTAACGTGGATGCTCAGTGACACTGTCGACTCCCCTGACGTCGTGGGCACGCACAGTGACACTGTCGATTCCCCTGACGTCGTGGACGCACAGTGACACTGTTGACTCCTTTTCACTCCCCTTGGGCCCTCTGATACTGCCCACTCTCGCTCTGACGCTGCGGGACCCCGCTGACGATGTGGGCGCAGAGTGTTCCCTGCCTTTAACGCTGTGGACGGCTAGTGGGGGCCATTTCACAGACGCTTTGGACTCCCCTTGTCTCTATTTACTTCCTGTGATGCTAGGGACCCCCTCTAACAGAACTATGTGAAACTGACAAGTACACTCTGATGTCCTTTCTTGGCACTGTCCGTAACTAAAACGCTAAGCACAGCGACACATTTCCCTGTTTATGCATTTAGATCGGGCATTTCATACGTAAAAACTCGATCTCTAGCCCAAAAACGATTACTGTGGGAGCAGACGGAAGCTGCATTGCAAACCATCAACAGAACATGGGACCTCATTCACCGGTTCCTTGGCTATTCACCCGCTGTTGAAGACGGTGTGCGAGATATGGCGCAATCAAAGCCGTCAGTGGTCCCGGACGCTTAGTCGAACGGTTGCGGCGGAGAAATGATCGGAATAGCGACAGAGGGGCGGCGCGGCACCGAAAGCCAAGTGCCAGCGTGGCCGCTTGGTGTGTCGACGGTGACAATGGAAGTGACTCTCCGGGCACACGAAGACGCGGAGGGAAGCTGCGTTAGTCCGGTGTCGCTTGGATCTGTATCCTCCGGGAGAGTCCTGGCACGGGCGAGCAACGCGTGCGCCCAGCAACACAACACTGTTATTGTTACGCACTGTTACGAAGCCTTGTATTTTATCCTGTACAATTTCAAATACAATGCAATGTATTCATGACGCATTCTAACTTGGCATGGTGAAGGAAAAACAGAATAATTTAATAAGCCACAGTGTAACAACGCGGTCTCCACAACAATGAAGAGTCGACGGAGCGGCGCCCGTCGGGTGATACAGCCGACTGGCCGGTCAGCAAATGCATCAGTAACGACTCCGCCCAGTGGCTGGGCAGCGGGGCCGCCTGTTCAGGGCCCAGCAGCGGGGGCCGCCTGTTCAGGGCCCAGCGGCGGGGACCGTCTGTTCAGGGCCCAGCGGCGGGGACCGCCTGTTCAGGGCCCAGCAGCGGGGCCGCCTGTTCAGGGCCCAGCGGCGGGGGCCGTCTGTTCAGGGCCCAGCGGCGGGGACCGCCTGTTCAGGGCCCAGCAGCGGGGGCCGCCTGTTCAGGGCCCAGCGGCGGGGGCCGCTAGTTCAGGGCCCAGCGGCGGGGACCGTCTGTTCAGGGCACAATGGCGGGGGCCGCTAGTTCAGGGCCCAGCGGCGGGGACCGTCTGTTCAGGGCACAACGGCGGGGGCCGCTAGTTCAGGGCCCAGCGGTGGGGACCGCCAGTTCAGGGCACAATGGCGGGGCCGCCTGTTCAGAGCACAACGGCGGTCCAACGCGACCCCCTGGTCCCAGCCAAGTCACGGCCCAGTCCTTCAAACCACCCCACAAAAAACCGATGGAAAATGTTAAATATTTGCAAACATGTACAGGTCAGGTGGGCCTTGTGATTCAGCCACTCGCGCGCTGGCACTGTGCACCGGGCGGCCACGAGTGCTGGGCGGCGGCTAAGCTCGGGGCGGCGCCTCACGAGTTAGCGGCGCCGGCGGTGCCGGGCTGAGGACCCGGCGACAGGATAGGCGAGCTGGGCAGACCGCTGCTCACCACCGAGTTGGCCGTCAGCGCTGCCGACAGCGGCGTCGGCGACGACGACATCGACTGCTGGCGCGCCGAGTCCTTCACGATCGGGTCTGCGGGAGACGGCAGTCGGGTCAGAGCCGAGCCGAGTCATTGACCTTGACGATCGGGTCTGCGGGAGACGGCAGTCGGGTCAGAGCCGAGCCGAGTCATTGACCTTGACGATCGGGTCTGCGGGAGACGGCAGTCGGGTCAGAGTCGCGCCGAGTCCTTGACACGGGCTGGGACGGCAGTCGGGTCAGAGCCGGGCCGAGTCCTACGATCGGGTCGCGGGGCGGCAGTCGGGTCGGGTCGCGCCGAGTCCTACGATCAGGTCTGCGGACGGCAGTCGGGTCGAGCTGGGCCGAGTCCCGACCTGACGATCGGGTCTGCGGGAGACGGCAGTCGGGTCAGAGTCGCGCCGAGTCCTACGATCGGGTCTGCGGGAACGGCAGTCGGGTCAGAGCCGAGCCGAGTCCTGACGATCGGGTCTGCGGGACGGCATCGGGCGGGCCGAGCCGAGTCCTGACGATCGGGTCTGCGGGAGACGGCAGTCGGGTCAGAGCCGGGCCGAGTCCTTGACCTTGACGATCGGGTCTGCGGGAGACGGCAGTCGGGTCAGAGTCGCGCCGAGTCCTTGACGATCGGGTCTGCGGGAGACGGCAGTCGGGTCAGAGCCGAGCCGAGTCCTTGACGATCGGGTCTGCGGGGACGGCAGTCGGGTCAGAGCCGAGCCGAGTCATTGACCTTGACGATCGGGTCTGCGGGAGACGGCAGTCGGGTCAGAGTCGCGCCGAGTCCTTGACGATCGGGTCTGTGGGAGACGGCAGTCGGGTCAGAGCCGGGCCGAGTCCTTGACGATCGGGTCTGCGGGAGACGGCAGTCGGGTCGGAGTCGCGCCGAGTCCTTGACGATCAGGTCTGCGGGAGACGGCAGTCGGGTCAGAGCTGGGCCGAGTCCTTGACCTTGACGATCGGGTCTGCGGGAGACGGCAGTCGGGTCAGAGTCGCGCCGAGTCCTTGACGATCAGGTCTGCGGGAGACGGCAGTCGGGTCAGAGCCGGGCCGAGTCCTTGACCTTGACGATCGGGTCTGCGGGAGACGGCAGTCGGGTCAGAGTCGCGCCGAGTCCTTGACCTGACGATCGGGTCTGCGGGAGACGGCAGTCGGGTCAGAGTCGCGCCGAGTCCTTGACCTTGACGATCGGGTCTGCGGGAGACGGCAGTCGGGTCAGAGTCGCGCCGAGTCCTTGACCTTGACGATCGGGTCTGCGGGAGACGGCAGTCGGGTCAGAGTCGCGCCGAGTCCTTGACCTTGACGATCGGGTCTGCGGGAGACGGCAGTCGGGTCAGAGTCGCGCCGAGTCCTTGACCTTGACGATCGGGTCTGTGGGAGACGGCAGTCGGGTCAGAGCCGAGCCGAGGCTGGGAGAGCGACGGAGTGGCACGTAACATAACAAGTTCTCGGAAGGTCTGCTGCAGATAGTGTGCCATAAACCGCAGTGTTGTGGGAATGACATAGGGCCCCAAAAATATGATAAAACAGAAGACAGTAAAAAACACTAAAAGACAAGGTTTTTGCCTTGTCTTTTAGTGCTTTTGAGTCTTCTGTTTTGTCTTCTTTATAGGGTCCCAGGTCATTCTCACAACATTGTACAACATAACATCGGCACCAGCCCCGTCACAAATCGCGGAACACCAGCGCGCCTGCAACAAACTCACGTGCCCGTAGCAGGTTACGCTGCGAACTCAGAACAATGGCAGCGAACCGTTCAAACCAGCACCGTGTTCCGTTTTCATTCTCTCGGCCTTCCCACAAGGTAAGTTATAGACGTTTCAACGTGCAATAGGTCAAATCATGGGTAATTGGCGGCCGCGGAACTTTGCATATCACAAACACAATTTTTCGAACCACATCACACACCGATACTAAGTTGGAAGACCGGCTGATTTCATCTCATGATACCAAACTAATAATATGAGGTCATTCCAGGACAAACAGCACAGAAATTAGCACTTTTGAGACCGACCCCTCTCATTTTCTTGAGAATTTGTAGGCGTAGGCGACCTATTCCATGCCTATTCCCGGAATTTTAGCCCGGTGTGAACTTTAGATCAATTTCACAGGTCACACATGGGAATTTCCTGTACACTACAGAAATCAAACGTCTCCAACCATCCCTAAAACTGGGTTTTCTAAAATGCATTTTGTCAAAGTTGCTGCGCGTTCGGTTTTTGGATGGATTTGTCACCGAGACCTCAGCCCCACCACTCGAACGAGCAACTCCCACAAGGAAGGGTTGATTTAGAAGTCAAAGCTTAATGTCCCACAAAGCACAGGGACGACCGCCCCACTCAGCTCACCCTCTCACCAGTCAGTTAGCAGCCGACCTACGCCAGCCAAATATTGAGCGCCGGAGCGCTGAGCGTGCACATGCACTGCCACTGCACGCTCCTGAGCAGCGGACCGGAGCCCAACGCTCTAGCAACTGAGCTACCGGGGCGGTTTGCTAGATACGCCTCTACTGTGTCTGAGCCAGGCAATATTTGTCCAACGACCTCAATTTCGAGCCTGAAGAGGTCAGTCAAATAAGTAATTGAGCTTCGACGAGGTTTCAGTACTTTAGACTTCCTCGAAACTTTTGATGTCAGTTTTTATCCATGGGGACCAAAACAACATAAAAAGCTGATGGGAACAAGAGCTATGACAACTACGGCCTAACGGTTTTTGAACCGGGACATGTTATTTCATTGTCCTTCATCCGAGAAATATTGGTCTGGTATGCATATCTCTCTGTTGGCCTGATTAAGCCTACAAGTAGGATATTGGCACCTGGGCCTCTCAGAGGTCATCCGAGGTCACTTGAGGGAGTTGTGACGTTCAGGAAATAACTTCACACTAAATTGAGCTAGGACGGCCATTCTGATGGAACTGTGTTCATGTTGCCACGACAGAGCGCTCGATATGCATCATAAGCTTGATATGGTGTCAGGTTATGTCATATCTACCATCGGATCTATCATAGTGATATCATACAACATTCTGCTTATCATCGAGACAAGATTTCGACGATGTCGAAATTTCTGCTATAACGGTACCCAGTGAGAATTATTTGTACAAAACAAGCTATATCCTGTTATAACTGCATTTAACTCCCTTGACCTCTGCTGACCCGAAAATGTGTCCGACGTAAGAGCAGCTAATATAAACTCGATCCATCCGATTCAGAGTTTTGTACTGACATTAAAATTAGCTCAGATTCCCCAAGGAACCGATATAGATACCAAGGGGATGAAGGTACGGGACCCCACAGGACGCATCACAACGGAGATTCAGATACAGATGTGCTCTGAACCTGAATCGTGGCCATGGCAGGACTACGTATCTCAGTGTCGAACAGTTCGTTCCCCAGCAACCCACACTTCCTCAGGAACTCCATAGCTGTCCCGAGATCCGCCCGCTACGTCACCAGTTTATTGGATAGCGCGCTTCTTCAGTTATGCGAAAGGGAGCACCCAGTGGCATGAAGACCGTGGCCAAAGAAGTGCAATCTTACGTCCTCCAATTTTCCCTAAGGATGTTTAGTTTTTACTTCGAAATTGATACTTTTTGCATTGATTTCTGCAAAACACCCGAACTTGGACAGAACAATTTGAAACTTAGGACTTGAATAATTTTGAGGGAGGAGCTCTTGTGGAACCTGCGCAGAACATACAGACCGGGACATTTCACACTTCCTCACCATTAACACAACGATAGTGGCTAACAGTTAACTAGAGCTGAAAGATCTATCATTTAACCACCAGACAACAGCGGAGAGAGACCCCATATCCCCCACACTTGGCAGCAAGCAGGCACCAGCAGAGCAGTTCCTCCGCTGCTCGGCCCGGCGCCAGACTCGACTCACAGAAGTACTGGTGCTCCATGGCCTCGCGGGCCGTCAGCCGCTCCTGGTGGTCGTACCGCAGCAGTTTGTCCAGAAAGTCGAGCGCCTCGGCCGACACCAGGTGCTGGTTGTCGGCGTGCACGAACCGCTCCCAGCGTTTCCGCGAGTGCCTGTCCAGGACACCAACACCGGCTCAGACGCACATACTGTAGTCCCACCCGATGGAAACATCTACGGCCCTCGCGCTGTTCCCTGGCTTTGGTGGGGGAATTGGTGCTGTGCAAAGACGCCGCTTTTTTGCCTGACAGCCCAGGTGTATTTTGGAGTTTGCTTTGGAGGCACCAGGTGTATTTCAAGTTCAGAATAATCATCAGACAGGCGAGCACTGACACGGCCTAGATTTTGTTGTATGTTCCAATGCTCTTGAATATGTTGACAAATACATGGCGATCATGTAATCCCTGGTGCTCTAGTGCAATTTCAGATCATCCACCATATTTATGTCAGTTCAGAAAGCGGAGGCACCTTCGCCTGTCTGATGATAATCCTGAACTGGAAATAACCTGGTGCCTCCAAAGTAAACTCCGAAATACATCGAACAAATCGCGAGACCAGTCACACCAACCGATACGGAAACATAAACTACATCAAACTCCAGATTTTCATGAGAGCTAAGCCTTATCCGACAACTTGGTCCCGAGTACAGCTACCGACAGGTTGAAGCCCACCTGCCCAGGATGTCGTTGAAGCGCGGGTCCAGCTCGATCTGGTACTTGTCCAGGTACTCGAACAGCTCCTCGGTGCCCAGCACTTTGGCGATGCGCACCAGCTGGTCGTAGTTGTCGTGGCCGTGGAAGAAGGGCTCCTTCCGGAAGATCATCGAGGCCAGCATGCAGCCCAGAGACCACAGGTCTAGCGAGTAGTCGTACATCTGAAAAGGAAGGACGAGCTGAGGTTCAACACATGGTCTCAACAAGCAGCACGGCCAGCTGCATAAAACTGCCCTGAACGATTCCATGCTGGTCCGTCAGCACATCAACATCTGCCACCCTTTAGTTTGTCCAACTCCTCAGCAGGCGCCAAATTACCTGGTAGTCTACCAACAATTCGGGGCCCTTGAAGTAGCGCGAGGCCACGCGCACGTTGTACTCCTGTCCGGGGTGGTAGAACTCGGCCAGACCCCAGTCGATGAGGCGCAGCTTCCTGTTCTCGTGGTCGATCATCACGTTGTGAGGCTTGACGTCCCGGTGCATGATTCCCATACTGTGACAGTAGTCCAGCGCCTGGCGGACACCAAGATACCTTTACTTGAAGGTACGTTCAAGAGGGATTCCTCCGCGCCCGGGTGACGTCACACGGGCGTGGAGGAATTCCTTCACCTATGGGCCGTGTGCTAAACTGCTGCTAATGGCACTGCCCGCTTACGAATTTGTAAGAATACACAGCAATCAGGTTTATCCCAAATGCAACAAATAATAATTCAATCTTTGATCCTGGGCCTCTGTTTGAAAAAAATGGATATTTTGTCATTTAATTTTCCAATGTTATATGCTACGAGGTGTGAAGTCACATCCGGTGATCTGCGCTTGCTGTTGGAGGGGGCTGGGCGGCCACGGCAGAGACATGTACTTGGCAGCACAATTTTGGACTGCACAGGACACCTGAGTAAGAGGTTCATATCTAAAACAATAATTAACCCCAATTCAATTACACCCAATCGAATTCAATTACACCTATTTTAGTTACAACTCGACGATTTTCCCATAGCTGAACAAAGCGAACCATAGCCGTATTCACGCACACTATGTATAAGGGTGAAGACGTATACAGTCAACGTCGAACAGGCTTTGGGAATGGGGGCGTGGCCTAGCTTGATTGGAAGATGGGTATGACGTCATACCCCTGCGTACGATGTGCACGGCTGGAACGCATGCATATGAAAAAACGCTCCACTAACGGCGCACCTGAGACAATTTCCCCTGTGTTACTGGTATATCTTAAGACTGCACCGATTTTCCAGTATGTACACGTTTTCTGTTCACGGAGCGTTCACAGGGCATGACGTCACCACGTAGACGGGTCTAGATTACATAGCCTGAGGCATGTTTAGGTCCACGCTTAACACAGGTGCCGCGAATAGGGCTCACACACTAAAACGATGAGAAACACATACGCATAAAGACATATAGTAGGAGTTCGTGTTCCTGTCTTCCCTTCTTAAATCGTATAAATATTTAAGTACTTGCAAAGACAGTCAACAGTTGATGCATGAAAACAAGCTCTGAAATAAGAAAAGCGCACACTGTTCAAACATCACCACTGCAGAATGAGATCAGTGAGGCCTACGTTTTAATTACCACTGTTTCAGAAATCAAAGTCGTGTGCCAAGACCAACCACTCCAATTGGACACTATCCGACCCTACCTTCAGGAGTTCGTAGAGGTAGTACCGAATATCATAGTCATTGAGCGTCTGGTAGAGCTGTTTGAAGTCTGTGTTGTTGACATACTCGAATATGAGCGCGGGTGTCCGCGACACAGGGTCCTTCACTACCGCCTGCAAACTGATCACGTTCGTCCCTCCCACGCAGATTCTCCAGAATCTTTATCTCGCGCTTTATCTTCTTCTTTTTGACCGGCTTGAGAATTTTGACCACACATTTCTCTTTGTTAGTGATGTTGATGGCTTCGAACACCTCGCTGTATTTACCGCGGCCGAGCTTGCGCACCAGCTGGTAGTCATCCTGCTGACCCCAGTTGACCACGTGCGACTCGTAGTCCCAGTACTCGCGCGGCCGGTGCGAGTTCACGTCGGCGTACACGCGCGCGGGCTCACTAGCGGCATGGCGACGGCTGCGGCGGCAGCGGCGGGCGGCTGAGAGGCCACCGGGCGGCCGGGGGCGGCCGGCACGGACGGCCCGAAGGCGCAGACGGCGAGCGCCGCTGGAGCGCAGCGCAGGGAGAGCGGCTGGCGCAGCAGGCGGAGCGAGGGAGCCCACACTGCCAGACTTCAGCCCTGCAGTGGCGCCACCTTCTGCACAGCTGAGCTGTCTCGCCTCACCTGCTGAGAGAGAGGGAGGGGTTCCGGCTGAGGTAGCAGACATTGATAGCTAGCAAAAGGAGGCATTGAGGTGTATTGAGCAGGTGTTACTAGAAGTTGACAACCATCGTCCCTAGTTGTGCCGAGGTTATAGCCTACAACAGCTGTACAAAGCTCAACCATTTAGCAGAAAGATAATCACTTTTGGAATTTGACCTGGAACACTTATAACATCAAATATTAATTATTGTAATACTCAGTCATACATACAATACCCAATTCTGTCAACACATATTCAAAAAATTGTCTGCATCTGAGAGCAGTTAATAAACATACCTACTAACCTTGGATGTGCTTCCCCTGACATCAAAGGGTCCACAAGTTTGATACAGTTTTCAATTTGAAAAACCCAGTCTAAATATTCAGAGCTACTTTCCCTATTATGTGCTCTAACAGCAATCATCTAAACTTCACAGAAAACTTACTTCTCCATTTAGTACACAAGTCATTAGATAAAGAACTTCTTATCTACATATTATCTACTCTTTATGCCAAAACATATGCTTAAACCAAAATACTGTCAAACAGCTCCATACAAAAACTTAGGGAGCAGCATAATAATACAACTACATTGTCCCATCTATCAGAGAGTAACTGTCAATCATCAAACTACATAGAAAAGATGTCAAGTAGCATACCAAAGCAAAATTTCATACAACATTTTGGGAGCACCAAGATAAAAAGCACATTGTCTATGCAATGTGGTGCACCTGAAATACATGTATGGAAGTAATAAGAGGATCTGTGATTGTGCCCCCTTCCCAAAAATGAGAATAGCTTGAAGGAGGCTAGAAGAGGGGCACAAATTTGCCTGACAAATTGGTTTTGGGAAAAGCCATTTGAAGCTAACCAACCACACCATAAGGGGGCCTCTGCAACTATGTGGAGCAAAATAAATTCAACAAAGCCTCTCAGGCTATCTTTTCAGGCTCACACACACTCACACTCGCAAGCTGGCGCCCACCTGCATATATATAAATATATATATATATATATATATATATATATATATATATATATATATATATATATATATATATATATATATATAGTACATGTATATATTTAAATATAGACATATGCTGAGCACACTGATAAAGATTAACAAACAAGTCTGTGGCAGCAAATATATCATTTTTATAATAAAGGTGTTTTCTAATCATCCAAATTCCTCTGAAAAATACTAGGTACTCCCCATTCAGAATGATATTGGAGGAAGTTTGAGCAAGGAGTACAAGATTAAAGGGAATGTGGCACCTAGGTCACATCCTGGAAATTTAGTGTAATAGGGGAAACTTTTTAGCTGAAAATCATGCAAGCGTCTATGATTTCTCTGAATAATGTACAATAAGCTCAATATTTGGATGTTTAAAATGCTCCTCTAAGGAAAGAAAGAAATATCTTCCTGTGGTCTATGTCATGATCTGGCAGCCACTATCATATTCTATAGGCTTCAAGGGCTTTGATTGGCTGATACTGTGACATTAGCATATGTTGTCACACCAACAACTGACAACTGTGGACAGCTGCTTAAGGTACATGTAGGGTACAGTTCAGTTAGTTTTTAGCTTTTCTCTACTGAAATTTTGAGTTTCAAGACAAATAATATATATAGTACCAGGTTTTCTGGCCTGCTTTACAACTTTGATATCTCAGTTAAAATCACATTATAAAGGTGCCACATTCCCTTTAAGGAGCTTCCAGTGATTTGGAAAAGGTACAGGAGCACACAACAACAGTTTATATGAATGAATAGGAGGTAAGAGTAGGTGCAGGAACAGATAAATGAACATGACTGAGCAGTACATACCTTGTGTTAATAAAAAGGGTTAATACCAAACACTCTAGTACAGCAAGATTTGGTCACTGCAGCCAAGAAATCTGACCATCAAATACCAAACCAAGGTTAAGCAGGTACTTCCCAATAGGCTTTATCTCCAGGTAGCTATACAACCAGCATTCCAGTGTATTTGAAAACAAATAAATGACTAGTTTTATTTCAACAATACTGCTTATGCTGGACAAATTGACACACAAAAGGCAATAATGGCGCTTAAAAAATGCGGGGCTAACGGCAAGTATGCGGCCTTCTCCAACTCTCAGTACTTACGGACAAACTAACCTATCTGGTTACTACAAAGGCCTTATATACAGTTATCTCGTCTTAAGTTATTAGCGGAAATAAAAAGGAAACAAAACTATGATGTATTTATTGCGAGACACCACGCCGCATCCTCGCCAACCACCGGGACCAATTATCGCTTCCATTTATAGCATGCCGATAATATTTTTACCTCAATTTTATCGATACAACGGATAATTTGTTATTCGAAGGTGGTTAAAAATAGACTTAAAAGAAACAAATCGAATTAAGACATTTGAGAAAACATGTTTGCCTTTCCTGCATACCTTTTCGGAAAAGAGGGCGCTAGTAAAATAAATTTACCAGAATGATAGCAAAGTTTTGTTCACGTTCCAAGAAAGCAGCTTTGATGTTTTGATTTAACGGAATCAAAAGACAGAATTATATGACGTCATAAGTTATATAACAATCATTGGCTGAATTTTTCTGCTTTTGCTGAAAATTAACAATATCCAGGGGGTTACCCAAGATAACTTGAGTGGCTCGAGTTACTCGAGTGGATGTATTATACAAATAGTGCAACGAGATAGAGCGTGTGTGTGTTGTTGCGGCGGATGTGTTGTGTGCTGCGGTACTATAACAGGGTTGAGGCGTAGGTGATTTAATTTGATTTATTTACAAGGTCTTTGTAGCCTTAGGTTTACAAGCAAGTTTGGCAGAGTTTTTTTCTATTGGAGAGGGCCAATTCCAGCACCAATCGACCAGCCAAATGGCAAATCTACACGGTACCTCTTCGATTTTCTTCAAAATAATTTTATAGGGTTCTCATGGGCCGTAAAGACGAATCTGAAAGTTTTAGCTCGATTGGAGTAAAACTTTAGAAGTTATTGCCTCAGGCATTTTTTGAAAATCTGCTTACAGTGCATTTTTTAGGTGATCATAAAACCCACAGAGACTGATGAAATATGCTTAAAGTATATATTTTCCTGTCTGAAATGCGCCAAGAACTCGAATCTGAAGTCTGTTTGACCCTAGGCCACTTGTGAAAAAAGTTGTGATTTGACCTTGACCTAGGGTCACATTCAAAATTTGCTGGTACACCTTTTGTTCAAAGTGGCATATTCCAAATTAAAGATTGAACTTTTCTCCTTCCATTAAAATAGGTTAGAACATCCGTTTTTTATATCTACTAGTGTTTTTAACACGCTTAGTGGAGGGTAGCCTGGCATCAACACGTAATGAAGGGGTCCCGAAATGCCTCCCCTGAGATTTCACCAATTAAGAGGGTTAGCAAAACGAGTGTTGCGGGTTTTGTGAGGGCTGTAGAATGTGTTTTTTAGGCTAGATTTCATGGACCTAGACCAGTATCCTCAAGGTCAAATGAGGTCATAGAGGTCAAATGTAGGCCGTACCTGACACTTAGCGAAATGCCGTTACTGTGCGAAACAAAGTCGCGAATACACTTTGAGCGGGCAAATTTCATAAAGAGAAGATATAAATTGTTCTCTGGAATATTTAGGTCGAGGTCGGTCAAGGTAATTGACAATGACACCACAACGTGAGATATTTCCATAATGGATGCACATAGGTTGAAGCTTGCATAGAAGCAACCATTAAGCAATCAATGAGTTTGACCTTGACCCACGGTCTTTGGCCTGTGACCTGGAACTTATCATTCTGTAACCTCAGCTGTAACACAAAAACATCATACACGTATTGCCAGGGAACGTCATGTGACCGAAAGCTGTGCGATCAACAATTGCGATAATGTTTATATGACCTTGGTCTGTAACCTATGATCTAGTGAAATGATCTTAACATACAACTCTGACGATGCTACGTTTGCCGCATCGCCAGGTCTGCAATGCATTTGAACTGGTGTGACCGCACATAGGCGTCGGAAAAGAAGGCCAGGGGCCTGGCCCCACTTTTTGGCCCAAAATTTCCTTATCTCAGTCAAAATGGGAGAAAACCTGAAATTTACATAAACGTTAACTGTGGAGGGCATCGAGGAGCCCAAATTTGAACAGTTTTTGGTCATATCATGGAAAGGTTTTTGTCAGCATCAGGTTTAAGTTTGACTGGCCCCACTTTTTTCCGGTGGCGGTGCTTATGTGACCGCAGATTATGGCTATTTAGAAATATACATCTGATTTTGTAAGCCTTTAGGTCAGTCAGTGCGTAAACATAGAGGACAGATTTTCAAAGTTCTTTCCAAAATTAACTCGCTCATCGATGTTGTTTTTCTGCCATGAAGGGTTTCCTGCCACCTTGGGTAATTATGCTTAAGCCCTGTCCGACTGCGTGTTAATGCTCATTACAGTGCTTTAAAGGATGATGATAACTCGTCGCTGGGGCTTCGACAGCATATTGGAAAGGTAGTGGGACAAAATGGTGATACAATAGGAACAGTGCTAGAAGTCTGAAGAAAGCCAAATAAGGCAATCGTGGTTTCCCGTGTTCATATATAGAACTCGCCTATCGCGTCGATTCAAATAAGTTTTTTCTGCATCGGACCGAAGCAAGTATTTTCCACTCGCGAGTTAGTACTAGAGCAATACTCTCTCCTTGACGATATCTTTGCGCGATTTTACTCTCCTTGAAGTTAAAGGAAGCAAGCATTTGTCAACACGTGGAAAAATATGTATGTATGTACACCGGACACCGGTTTGCAACAATGCACCGAAATACGGGAGCCGGCGCCTCCATGAGCTGTCTTTGTGCTGAGCTGACCTTACGCTGTCACAGTAGGCAGCTCTGTTCCGTCCAGTGGCGGATCCAGGGGGAAGCTAAAACGGCATGTCCCCCAAATGGAAAGCTAGGGGCAAAACTATGTTTTTGCCCCCCTCCCCAAGCGGTCGACCTGCTTTATGCCCCGACTCATTTTTAATTTACAAGCAAGATTTCGGTGCTTCAACTCTCAACTTCAAACAGAACCAGCTAAGTTCAGTGTAAATATTGGGTCTTGGATAGAAAAAAGTATTTTGTGCCCATACTTTTTCACCCCGTGACGTTTTTTTGCCTTTTGGCTCAAATATCCCAAATCCTACTGTCAAATCATATTATTGTAGCACAATTTTCACTGCGTGACGTTTTTTCTCTTTTTTCCTTTTTGACTTTGGTTTGCTCCTCCCAAACCGACCGGCTAGATCTGCCACTGGTTCCGTCGATGTCTTCAGAGAGCTCTCGCACCTGCATGGTGTTCAGGTTTACGGGTGTGAAACGATGAAACCGTTGGGTGCCCTTGATCTTCAACGCCGAGCTGTACCACTGTATCAGTCGTTTTGACATTTCAAAGACCTCCTCTCTACTGACAAACGCGAAATGGATTGTGGTGTCGAAGTATTGCGTCAGAAAAGAGAACATCAATAGAAGATCCAAGATCTGATCCTTTTCTTCTCTCCTTTACCTTGCTTACCTTGGCTGTTCTTCTTCTAACTTTACCGCCAACTCCGTCACAGGCGTTCTTCCCGTGGCTGGTAGCAAAAAGCGTTATTCACATGGTATTTGAAAGTCTGTCTGGATGATAACAAGCATTGATAAAGGGAAAATTGTTTTTGTATTGGCCACCGCACCCGTCTGATACGTAATGTGTTTTCTTCAAACTTGGCATGGGGTGCGTAGCCAAGGTACGGGTTTGTGCTGCAAGATATGAGCCATGACGTGAGAGTGCTTTAAGTCGTCACTTAAAAAACTTCTACTGCACCGGACTCCATCCTCAATCCAGTATGGAACAAAAAGGTGTACAGTCACCTGCTTTGCAGACCAGTGATACGACTGAGCAGCATTTTGCGCAGCACATGTATTATTTTCTGATAAGTCATCGATGACTACGGCTTTCCCCCTTTGGTGCCTTTTCCTTCCAGTTTGCTATATAATGCCCTTGAGTCATATATATGTAGTGGTGATGGGTTAGGTTACATACATTCTCACTCAGGGGATCAACAAATCGCTCTATATTATCCACGCAATCCGAACGCGTCGATTCTCTCTGATTTTGACCATTCTTTGAACGTAATATCTTCAGAAGCCATTTGCACGGAGTCAAAAGAGTATAAATACTCCCTAACCTCCTCCTATCTGGGGCTCCTTTGACGTGAGGGTGTCCACTGTCACCGTACTGTTATATTTTTCAATATCACTGTTTCAATGTATCACTGTTATATATTTCAAACGTTTCGCAACTTTTTCCGTATAATCACGGCACTTCACTAAAGGTGTCCGGTATGACGTACATACATTTAACATATATGACCTGATTTGACCTTAAAGATATAGATATAAGTCCATACAATTGAGCTCAAATAAAACAATTTACAGGCCTCACAAATCCCGGAACATGCGTTTTCCTAACCCTCTTAATTGGCAAGATTTCAGGGGAGGCATTTGGGACCCCCCTTCATTACGTGTTGACACCAGACCATCCTCCACTGTGCGTGTTAAAAACACTAGTAGATATAAAAAACGGATGTTCTAACCTATTTTATTGGACGGAAAAAGTTCAATCTTAAATTTGAGATATTCCATTTTGAAAACAAGGTGTACCAGCAAATTTGGGACATGACCTTAGGTCAAGGTCAAATCATAATTATTTTCACAAGTGACCTAGGGTCAAACGGACTTCAGATTCGAGTTTTTCGGTTCATTTCAGACAGGAAAAGGTATATTTAATACATAGTTCATCAGTCTCTGTGGGTTGTATGGTCATCTAAAAAATGCACTGTAAGCAGATTTTCAAAAAATGCCTGAGGCAATAACTTCTAAAGTTTTATTCCGATTGAGCTGAAACTCTCAGATTCAGCTTCGGGGTCCATAAGAACCCTATATACCAATTTTAAAGAAAATCGGAGAGGTACCGTGTAGGCCTTGGTCGATTGGTGCTGGAATTGCCCAGAGGAAGGGCGAGCGAAATAAGAAATCGGAAGAGATATGAATGCAGCTTCTGCTGCAGATTAGGTATGTGACTGTAAATATTCCTGGCCATTAAATTGCCAGTTTGATTAAACATGCTGAAAATGATGCTCATGAAAGCCCTCAAACTGCACCATATAAACATAAGCCATGTCATTCTGCCGGCAGAACGCATACTAGTATGCGTTCTGCCGGGCGGAATAACGGCTATTTATTCTCATCCGGTTTAAATGTTTTTGCAGATCAGGATGGTATTATGGTAGTAGGCAGATCACATCTCGCGGTTCAAAAGGATCACGTCAGAAGGTCCACTGATCAAAGGGTCTGATGTTCATAGGCTCTACGCTTTGAAAGTTAGACCTTTTGAATAATAAGTCCAACATTCAAAAGGTCCAAAAAGGCGTGCGCAGATGCTTGAGCTTGGGGTGTATGATGCCGCAGAGGCGTGCTAAGACACATGATTATAGGAGGAAATGAGGGTTAGGTTAGGTTAGGTTAGGTTAGGTTAGGTTAGGTTAGGTTAGGTTAGGTTAGGTTAGGTTAGGTTAGGTTAGGTTAGGTTAGGTTAGGTTAGGTTAGGTTAGGTTAGGTTAGGTTAGGTTAGGTTAGGTTAGGTTAGGTTAGGTTAGGTTAGGTTAGGTTAGAGTAGGTTAGAGTAGGTTAGGTTAGGTTAGGTTAGGTTAGGTTAGGTTAGGTTAGGTTAGGTTAGGTTAGGTTAGGTTAGGTTAGGTTAGGTTAGGTTAGGTTAGGTTAGGTTAGGTTAGGTTAGGTTAGGTTAGGTTAGGTTAGGTTAGGTTAGGTCAGGTTAGGTCAGGTCAGGTCAGGTCAGGTCAGGTCAGGTCAGGTCAGGTCAGTTATGTATGCCCTTGGTCCCTATTTCCTAGTCTGGGGATATCACCCCTCTTTCCAGATTCTGAGCACGGCTCTGGTCTGGGTACCACTTTGGGAAATGTTTTAGAAATATCCCCACATTTTGCAAGAAAATCCCTAGAGGTGAAACAGACGGAAGGAGGGAGGGTTTGAGTAGTGGTAAGTGGTACCCAGACCAGAGGTGCACTCAGATTCTGGAAAGAGGGGTGATATCCCCAGACTAGGAAATAGGGACCAAGAGGCATACACAACTGACCTGACCTGACCTGAACAGAACAGACCTGACCTGACCTGACCTGACCTGACCTGACCTGACCTAACCTAACCTAACCTAACCTTACCTAACCTAACCTAACCTAACCTAACCCTCACCCTCATTGCCTCCTATTATCAGGTGTCTTAGCACGCCTCTGCAGCATCATGCACCCAACTCTCATGCATCTGAGCACGCCTCTTTGGACCTTTTGAACGTTGGACTTATTATTCAAAAAGTCTAACTTTCAAAGGGTAGAGCCTATGAACATTAGACCCTTTGAACGGTGGACCTTCTGATGTGAACCTTTTGAACCGAGATGTGATCTGCCTACTACCATAATACCGATCAGGATTGCTGGATGGATACAGATGTATTTACAATACGGAATTTTTGGGAAGGGAAACAGTTCCAATTCACTTCTTGTCTATCCATAGTATGCAGCCAGGTCTGGCAGCATGTGGCAGTGTGATGGAAAATGGGACTTCTGCTTGTGTGGAAACACCTACTAACACTATTGTTCATGTGTTAGTACCCTGCATGAGTTGAGTCCCAGAAGATGGGCACAGAACATTGTGCATGTACACTGGAGGAGGGGGGGCAACAGACAAGCAAGCCATGGACAGATGCTTAAGCTGAAGGTGACTGCACAGTGGTTGCCAGCCTCTGTCGCCACAGCAGCTCTGGGGCGGTGGGGTCGCTGGGTGTCAGTCCCTTGGCGTCCCACACCTTAGGGTGTTTGAGCTTCATTTGGTTGACCTCTGGGTTTGCTGCCCGGGGGCCCGGAGCACGTGGGGTTGTCCTCGATGTCTGGGGCAGGCGACCGTGCGTCCGTCCACTGTCCACTGCAGGGAAGCAGAGGTTGTTGGACGGAAAGTCTTCCTACTGTGGGTCCCCGCCCACTGTGGGCTACCTGGGAATGAAACTGCAGATGTGCTGGCCAAAGGGGCCTCCAGCCTCCTACAGGGGGATACCAGTGTGGAGGTCAGCAGCTTTCCCTGAGCTGTCGACCGCTCTGCCTCTGAGGCCTAGCGCTGCCGCTGGTCCGACAGCCTGTTCAGGCGAGTATAGGGGACCGGATGCCAGCTCCGGTCCTCACTGACGTGCGGGAAGACGCCGTTAATGTCCACCAACTGCGGGCAGGTCACTGGAGTGACTCAAGACAGAACTTGCACCGCATCGGCCGCCTCCCAACAGTTTCTCAACCGGGAGTGTCCCGCTACACGAAGCATCGTGTGCCGAGAGGGGCCGGACACCTCCAAAGCATGTTCTGCTCCAGTGCTCCCGCCTGGCAGGAGCGAGGCTTCGCCTTTTCGGCAGCATCTACCCCGACCCGACGCTGCTCCAGGACGGCGGGACCGTGGCGGCCCTGGCTCGCGGTTATTTGAGTCACCAAGAGCCCTTGGGCTACGGCCGGGCTAAGGCCAACCCACGGGAACTAAAAACAATAACAACAGCCACGGACGGAGCGTAGGAGGCCGACGACCGACGCGTGGAGGAGGGGGAGGGAGGGCGCAACGTAAAAGTCAGCCATGGACGGATTATAGGAGACCGACGATCGACTCTTATAGCTGGCTCGCCTCCTTGTTGAGGGGGCGCGCTTTCCTTTCCTGGGGTCTCTACATGTCCGCTTCTGGCTCAGTTAAAATGTTTATTTTATTGCCTCTAAATTCTGCTGCCCAAGTGCCATCATTTCTTCATTTGTCTTGTATACTAGGAGGCACTTGCATGTGTATCCTGTGTATGTTTGTGTGCTTTGCCTTGCAACCAACATGTACGGACGCAATTCGCCAAATGGAATGGTTGTTTCACTGGCTCTTATGCTATTTTTGTGTTTCAGTATTACTGCATCTAGCCAAATGTCGCAAGATTTTTTAAGCTCAGAGCTGGATACGTTGAGTGATGTCATTGGCCTCACCCCGTCAGATCCTCTCAACACTTTTGCAGGTAAGCAGATATGTATCTAGTATTTAACATGTGCATTGACAGAGGTCTGAGCCACCTTCGCTTTGATGGGGGGGCGGGTACCCGCCCACCCCCCTAAGGTCTTGAGAACCACAGTAGGTAGCGAAAAATGGTAAACGGCGTTCGGTAGCCCATCCACTTCTCCATGGAAAATATTTGAACCATTTTTTGTCAGGTCACATTTAAGGTCACGAGAAAACATGCTGTCATAGGGATAACATGTAAATGAAGGTTTTCGGCCATTACGTCTAAGCAAGTTAAGATAGAGCAAAACGACTTGAACTATATGAATCCTCGCAGCAAGCCGAATCGAGGATTCATATAGTTCAAGTCGGTTTGCTCTATCTTAAGGTCAGGTCAAGGGCAAATTATGTAAAATGCATATCATTAGAACTGCAAAGACAAGGCGAGTCTAATGCAGTCAAAATAAAAGCTCTATCACCATCTGTTACTGAGTTATTCAGTCAAAACCATTTTTCCCATGTATTTCCAATGGAGAGGTCATGGCTCGTACCTGACCTTAGGTCATCGATATAAAAAATACCGGAACGTATTTCAGAGACACCCCAGGAGGTTTATCTCCGACCCCTCCTAGCAGACAATGACATTTTTCCAAAAGCTACCGCCTGGAGTTAAGACTCCATTTGCAGATGAGTCGCTATTGGAAATCCACCCGGTCGACACCAGGCGCGCAGCAACCAGAATTCAAAACCGCGACTACCGAATGCAGGGTGTCTCGACGACATCCATGCTTGGTGCAATCAATGGGTCTATCACTCCGGCCGAAAAGTCATCAGTCGAGTCTTTGCCAGGCCAGGTGGAGACACGCTGTTCCTCAGCCCAAATCCAGGCAAACCCATTGAATGCGCGAAAGCTTCAAATTCTTAGGCGTCATCCTGATACCCGCCTTAGTTTTAACGAGCATATTACCAAAGTCGTCTCTAGCTGTCAAAAACGAGTCAACATCCTCCGCATGCTCGGCGGAACGAGTACGACGGGGATCGAAAGACCCGCTCATGCTCTACAAGTCCCGATCCGGCCCATACTGAATATAATTCGTCGTCTACTCAACGAACAACACTAATAAGCTAAAGCCAGAGCGCATCCAAAACGCAAGTATCCGGCAGCCACAGGCGCGCTCAGAGAATCCCCCATCACCAGTTTGTTAGGGACAGTGGGCGGCCCTCTCCAAACAAGACGCCACTCCCAGCTTATCTCTTACTATATCAAGGTCCAACTACCGAAAATCACCCGGCGAAACAATGTTTCGCCCACCCTGACGTGTATCAAAAACTAATCGGACAACCTGGCCTCCATTTAAGAATAGAGTAGCAAGACCCGAAACCCTGAACCTTGCGATTCCAGAAGCAAAGGCAAACCCCCACTCTCCCGCTTTGGACTCGCAAACAGCCCAAAGTCGAGTTTCTTTTCACCACACGCAAAGACAACCTCACCACAGAGGAGATCCCCAGAAATTTTAGAGTTCCAGTCCAACAACACTGGCAAAACCTTCATTTTCACCACGGCCTAAAATAGGCGAAAAGTAGGCCTCGGCATCTGGGGCAAAAATTTGCCTCCAAAACGACTTCCGGACAACTGCTCAATCTTTACGCCGAGGCTGTCGCCATTCTAGATACACTAGTCCAGATCAGAACCCAAATATTAATTCAGCCGTCATCTGTTCAGACTCTAAATCGTCTTGCAAGCTATCAATAACGTAGTCAACCCCAGCCATCACGAATAGCAGACATCCAGAAGGGTATCGACGATATCCCAGATGTCTCCTTTCTTGGATCCCAGGCCACTGCAAAATTCTCGGAAACGAAAAAGCCGACGAACAGGCCAAAAGTCTCTGAACTCAGAGAGGTCGCACCTCCAAATGGTCCGAACGATAGCAAAGCCTCCCCAGAACCATATCCGGAAGTACATCCAAAATACTGGACCACTAACCACAGCGCCCATTTATTCCATATCAAGCCTAACATCGGCTACGGCCCAGCTCCAACCAAAACAGTCGTCGGCGTGAGGTCATCCCGACCAACCAGAAGCGGACACACCAAATTAAATGCCTATGGGCGTGTAGGTACCGTGGTACCGCCTGCCATGGAAAATCCCTACCATATCCTCATCGACGTCCCCAGCACGACGCCCATAGGCAGCCCATGCTAGATTATTGCCGCATCAGAAACATCCCAGTAAACCTTTCCACTCTTCTCGGCAATGATCACCCTGAGCTGCGGACAAGCTCTTACATTCCTGAAGGCTTCTAGGCCGAGAGCTTTATCTGAACGTCATGGTGGCAGGTATGGAAAATACCTGCATCCGGATAGCACCCCTCATATTAGAAATAATTACACTAGAAACGTCCCTCTGACAAATTTAAACAATAGGTCTTCAAACCAGGTTTTAACTGTCTGGTCCTAAGGTATGGTAGACCAGAATAACTCCCACCATATGAAAAAAACAAAACAAAACCAAAAAAAGTTCAACCAACCAACTAACCCTACCTAACCATCCGTTCATATTTGCTAACCAACTAACCCTAACTTAAGGACTACTAACTATACTAACAACATCTAAGACTAACAACTAACCAACTCACACCCCCCCTAACACTCTATCTGTTCTATTACCCTTCTCTCTTCCTCTATGCGGCGCTACCCAGCCAGAGAGGGTGCTGTAACCTCACCTCCTGGTTGCAGGATAAAGACCCGCGGCATCACGTCATGGTGATTGCGGGTATTTCTAATAACCCAAAATTATTCTTTTCAATGGAGGAACTCGAGTAACGTAAGCAAACGGTTATTCGATAACAAGGAACAAAATTCAAAAAACTAATCTTTACGCTGGCAAGACTCTTCACGACCCTTTTAAATCCTACCTGTGCCCCAGGCTCGGCATCTCTGCCGTAGCAACCCCTTCCCTCGCAAGTGTTGCTACACTTCGCGACCCATTCCTTGAAATAAGATTCGTCCCTTTGTTCTGCGACATTAAAGTAAACACCCCTCCCGGAAAATTCTCCCCACACTTTAGAGGCGGGCAAAGGTGCTTTGCACAGAACGCCTTATAAAAAGCCCTTAACTAACTAACTAATTTCAGAGAACTCGGTGGGTCCATTGTGTGATATGAGTTTCAATGGGATAAGTTCACACTGTTCCGACTTATGCTATCTTAAGCTTTTTTAAGGTCAGGTCACGACCTGTACTGGTGACGTGACCTGAGATGACCTAACCTTAAAATGTTCACAGAAGTTGTAAAAATGATGAGAGAAAAGGCATGCCAAGTACGGCGGTGCGTAGCTCCGCCGTTTTTATGCTATCTCCGAAAAACCCGAGGGTGCGGGTACCCGCCCTCCCCGTCAATGCGCGTGTTAACTGTGTTAACATCAAATCAACGCCTTGTTTTTTTGGGTCTTAGTTCCTTGTTTTGAATAATGTCAAGACACCTAAAATTTCAGTAGTAACTAGAATAACACTTATCACCTGAACACTCAGCACCTACAAAGAATCTAATATAGGATCCCAGATTGGACTGATTGTGATGTTTCCTCGGTCGCGATTTATATCGGCCTCTCGAAGCCTAATTTCCATCGCCTCTCTTACTGACTGGCAGTCAAGCTTTGGTTCTATTGCCAGAGTCTTTACATGCATTGGGTTCAAATATTTCCTTTAACTATGCACATGACATGGAACATCTGATTTGGAAAACCATCCGTTCCGAATGTCTCCTATGTGATCTTCCACCCTTACCCCCAGTGACCTTCCCGATTCCTCTACGTATTTTGACCCGCATTCGCTTTTTTTACACACTACCCCTCTTTTTTCCTCTTTGACTAAAGGATCCTTTACATGTGTTAACATAAGCCCTGTTCCAGCTGTACAGTTTTGTCAGCAGGACCTCTAACCTCTCCTCCAGAAAAGTAACATCAGTGCCATAATCGCCTCTTGTTTGTGCTAAGCAAAGGGAAGTTAATCCTTCATACCATTTAAAAATATTAGGCTGCCACTTCGTGCACTTACTATTTTTCATCAGCACAAACAGCAGGCCATTAGCCTGTAAAACCTCTAGAACTAGTTCCCGGGGAGAGGTTACAATCCTGTGACGTAGGCGCAACGCGACCCGCTGATTGGTGCTGACAAAACTGTGCTGACAGCTGGAACAGGGCTATAGTCTTTAAGATTGTCTTAGAACTATGACCCACTTTCGTCCCATAGGTCTAGTGCCCTACCGATTCTCTCGCTGACCCCTTTTAGATAGGTTATGAATAGTCATTGTGCCGCGGCAGCGCCCCCTGCGGTTTTTGTCCTGGTTCCTGCTCTTGCCCTCTTTGTTGACTCGGCTGATCTTGCCCCCGGTCTTGCTCCTGCTGGCCGATGTGTATTAACATTAGTTTATTGCATTTTGATTCATCAGTTTTAAGATATTCAAAGCACATACATGACACTTAATTGAGCTTGAATAGCCTTGACATCTTTGGAAACAAGGTATTATCTCATGGGCTTACTTGGAGCTCTCAGTTATTTAGTGGCCTTCTTTAGACAAATTTGTTTTAATAGCAAGGATTAAAATTGTTCATGATCTCTTCTAGCAGTGTGAATAACACCTGGTCTCTGTCACCTTATATGAATTTGGTCTGTCGCTGGTATTTGAAATATGGCCTTTAATTCAATTCCAAAAAGAATACAAAGAAAGGTTTGCTAATTAATGTTTTGGAAACCGTCTGTCTAAATAGCATATTATCATGAGAAAATAATGAAACACATATGTTACCCTTTCCACAAGTTCAGATCGTTGGTACTCCTCAAGATGCGAGGTTTTCATGCTACGTCAATGCATAAATAAAAGTAAGGGTAATAAAGTAAAACATAAACAATCACAACACCCCAACCGTCACCACGTAAACTCACAACACGTTAACAGCTCCCCCAAATAATTGGTGGGCGTGTTGTCTCGCACAACAACGTACCAAGTCGCGCTCCACATTAGTTCAACTCGGGGTATCTGAAGCGTCCTATCGTCGGTAGAGAAATGGAACGATAAACATCGTGCTCAAGTCGTTGTACATGTAAGAAGCACATCTAGCAAACATAGTGACGATATGAGGTCAGTGAGATGCAGATAAAACCCTAAGCGCGAACATCGGATATGTGGTCGACCCCGCCGGTAATATCCCACAAAAATGATAGCTTCGTACCATGGAGTTGCGTTGTGCAGCACGCCGTAAATGGAAATCAGTAACGAATCGAAGATAACTAACGCGTTGATACTGGTTTCAGACAGATCGAGTAAAACATGACTAGCATTTCTCAGTCCTATCAACATGCCTGTGCAGCAGCTAAGTGCAATGTTGTTGGTATGTCAATGATCTGTCCATGAGAGTCCTAGGTTTTACTGCCCTACTCCGGTCACGACAACATTGCCAACGCGAATGCAACTTTGCAGATTTTTAGCATTGCCCGTGCCAAACAATGAGTTGACTTTGAGGCATTTAATTTCAGCGAGTGAGCAAACCAATCGAGCAAACAAAACCATCTTCTAGGTCAGCAATCATTCGAAAAATGGCCTGTTTCGCCGAATGAGTATCTGGGTGTCGTCACGAACGAACAATTTGCCTTTGTATACAGACCAGTTCGTTAGTAAGACCGAAAACAAACAGAGTCCACCTATAACGCCCATCGTGTTGAAGAGATTTACCAGATTTACCCCCTTAGTGTAATTTGACCTCTGCGGTGCTGTCTCAAGTAGTCGAAAACCAATGATTTCCACTCCGTAGGCATGTAATTTCTCGAGTAATTAGTATGGTTGATCACATCGAAGCATTTGAGAGATCCAAAGTAGAAAAGTGAAATTTTCCATTATCCATGGCCTGGTAGATCTCATCGGTTAGGGTGAGGGCTGTTTCAGTGAATGGTTGTGTCGTATCCGTTTGGGCATTTAGTACAGTTTGTGCTCATTCAGGTCGCATTCAATAGTGTGGACAGTCTTTCAGTAATTTCAGATCGCAGGCAAAGTGTACAGGTCTCAGTTCGATGGCCAGATAAAGTACCTCCCTTGGAGCGGAACCACAAACCACTTCCACTTTGTGGTACAACCCGGTGATTAAACTAGAATGATAATGTCGAGTAAAACGTGGTGTTGCCATAAAAGAACTTTTAAACAATGAAACCTAAAACCAGTACTGTCAACAGATGAAGATGGTTTCAGATCCCACAGTGATACACAAGTCATCCGGTGTCACCGGCCTCACTCAAGCCACAGGAGGGACGCGGCAGCCGGGTGGTTGGCGCGGCTACGGTGGTGTCACACAGCGCGTTCTGGGCCCACATTCACGAAATACTCATTAATAGCACAGGTGAACACTAGGCACACTACTAGTTGTTTTCCGACTGCCAATTATGGTCCAATACGTGAAACATTTTGCTGGGGCCAGCTTCCACGAGCGACGTTGCAGGTGTTCACGCGTGTCCCTCCGTATTGCGTACGGCACCGCCTGTTGACATCTTTAGTCCGCCCGCCTGCCCCGATCCCACGCAGCGGGCGCGGCGGCCAGCAGGTGCTGGTCGGGCCGGTCACGTGGGTGCAGAGGGCGGGCAGCCGCCTCGTCGCACAGTGCTACAGCGTCAAGTGTGATGTAAATCCGGCGGAACTCGTCCCACTTGGCGGCAGGTCCAGGTGCTCGTAGACGAGTCCCAGTTTGTAGCCCCAACGTCAGGTTG
Source organism: Lepas anatifera (assembly GCA_034440635.1). Classification (NCBI taxonomy): domain Eukaryota; kingdom Metazoa; phylum Arthropoda; class Thecostraca; family Lepadidae; genus Lepas; species Lepas anatifera. Next base: position 347,790 of record JAOTON010000433.1, on the reverse strand, counting down.
AAAGCAGTCTTGTCTATCCGGTTAAGGCGTCGTGTCTCGATCATTGGTTGTGGATTGTATTTTCGAGCCGTACTGCATACACACGGGTAAAATCGTGGCCCTCCGTAGTGGCATCGCGACACCACTCTTCAGTATCCACTCTGGTCGGTTCGTTAAAATCACGTCGATGAGTGTCTTGCCGGTCGTAGGTCGGACGGTGATACACGCGCGTAGCCATATGTAGTATTATCGACGTAGTTTAGGTAGCACTGTTTGCGTTATCGTCATCTTGAGGAACAGCATTCAGGCACCAGAATAATCAGTTTGTACCAGGGTGAGCGCAATCACGTATTGATCGGTCCAAGATCTTCAAAGTCGGCCGTCAGTTGCTGTACCGTGTTTGTTGGGTGGCGATATGCCGATGCCACGATCAAACGCTTGGATTTTCCCGGTCGCATGAGTGCCCATAGATCCGAGATTGGGCGCATGCTGTGTAGTTACTGGGTTGGTCAATATTTCGACGTCAAAGTCTTCCGTATTAGTAGCGCGACTCCTCCATGGCCCTAGGCAACTTGCGTTTTGGGCATCGCTGCGGTAAATCGTTAGCCATTAACATTCAGGAGTCGTGATGGGATGCTGGTCGTTAACCATGTCTCTGCAAGTGCAAGAACATGGTACGCTGAATGTCAGATAAATCGTGGCGTAGGTCTGGTAGTTTCGATCGTATAGACTGGATATTAAGGTGACCAATCATCAAGTTCCCGGGAAATCCCCCGGTCCTGTCCATCTGCTGCCGCCTCTGCTGCCGCCTCTGCTGCCTCGAGCGCAGACCGCCTGCCCCTCCTGGATCGCGGCGACCCGTCTCCCCGCTGTCGGCTGCAGTACCCATTGTCCCGGCGATCATTTCTGACGCAGCGGTCCTCAGCTCACCCGTCTGGTCAGGCGTATGGGCGGAGCCTCGCCCAGTGGTCCTGTGTCTATGCCCTGGGGGCATTTCGGACGGACTGGCCAGGGCCTGGTAGCTGGTTGAGCACACGAACAATGATTTGCAATACAGCGAGCAGGACTAGATGGCGTAGCACATCGCGATGGACCATGATTGGTTTTCAATCGCACAGTGATGAAACTATCTGTGAATCAGTCGTTGCTTGTTTGTTGTAACACGTCGATCAGCTGGGAGAGCTCCGGTTCGGTTGCACGGTTGCAAGATGACGTGAGAGGCAGGGGCACCCCAGTTAGATTCAGCTACAGTCAATCTCACCATACACTTACACAGCTTCACGTGAAAGGGCTCTGGTGTGGTAGGTCGGGAGAGCTCAGCAGCACGTCCTGCCACTGGCGCCGCGCGCACTAACGACCTACCTCAGTTTGATATTAAAAGGGGCTTCATTTAACTTCTTCTCGTCCTGTGAAAAATCATGTCTTTTCTCGCAGAGGAAACCTTTGGAAAACATTGTACTTTTACTGCAAGACCACGTTATCAGAATATTGCACAGTACAACCCAAGAAAAAAACTGTCATCAAATGTAATATAATACATATTCTTGAATCCGCGACCTCCATGGCCCCCTTCCCACTCAGGGGTGCAAGGAGGAGGAGGGGCACGGGAGGCACCCCTTCTCCATCGGCTCCGATGTACCTCTCGACCGTTGAGTGATATACCCCCGTTTTGCCTTTGCCCCTCGGCCTAAGGTGCCGTGCGTCGGTTAATTTGGATGCAATCTGTACAATCCACTAGTGATCTTGTCCAAAGTAGAAATATTCGGAGTAACAACGTCCATTCTGATAGGAAATTTGGTGAATCAATCGAAATAAGGCGACGAGTACCCCTGGCCGTTGATGCAAGCCGTTCAGGTTGATTTTAACTTTCGCCCCAACGGGGGCCATCAATGGCCCCCTAAGGTTGTTTTCAGAATAGCAGACAAAGACGAGGCGCAGCATCGCGGTTGAGGGGTCTGCCTCTCACGCCATAATTTTCCCACTCTCCCTGATTTTTTATCCCGGGCTAGGCTAGGTCAGGTCACCAGGCGAGGTCAACCAAGGTCACCTCACTTCAAATTTTGAGCTCTACCATAGCTACATTTCTAAGCCGATCGATTTGAAACTTTCTACACTGGATGACCAATCCCTTTGTGTCTGGTCTACAAAATGTATATCCGCGATTTTTTCGATTTGGTGACCTGAGGTCAGGTCACAAGGTGACTGCTCTCATAGAAAAAGCATGGGTTAAAGCTGTCTTATGATCTGAAAGTCACAAAAATTATTGCAAATGCTCAGATTTCTCATAAAAACCATTCGTGACCACCCTTTGACGGATTCCAGGGAAGATATTTGCTCGTTGACCTATCCGAGGTCATCGCAGGTCACCAGGGGTGAAAAAGTATTTTAACAACAACTGTTGACCTAATCAAGCTATATCAAGGATATATGGCAAGGTCTCTTTCTGACCTTCCGTGACCTCAGGTCATGTTAGGTCGAGAGGTGCCCTCTGGAGGTCAAAACACTGGTGGGAGGTCGTTGGTTCCACATAGTGGAGAAATCCCGTGCATTTTGCTATCAAATGTAGTTTACAATATGTTAACAGTCTAATGGCCTGGGAGCTATGCCCGGGATTCTTATTGCATTGCATATTTTAGTGGAAATAGCCTATAGTGACCCAACTTAACGTCTGGGGACAAACCATTGACCTGAGCGCTTAAACATGCAGAGCAAAATTATACTGCATTCACACGAGCTTTCCAACTGTAGATTTGCGCTAGCCCCCTTATTTTCGGAGTAAGAGAGGGGGGTGGCGCCGCCGGAGCCCTCGATGGGGCGCGGGTTAATCAGGTATTACTTTGGACCATGTTCTTTTGACATCTTCTCAACCATTGTATGTATGGGAGGGGGTTGTAATGGATTCATCAACATGTTTTGTATATCCTGTGATGACTGGTTTTTCTTCGGGCGCGTTTTCCAAATTGTTGACAATGGAGTCGTGTGTTAAAAGGCGGTGCGTAATGCCAATATTTTCGTGGGCTGTTAACTCGCGCTATGGTGGCAGTGCTATTTTTCTTCCATCCGCTATTCCTATGCAAGTATCTACCGCCCATTAACCTCCCTGAAGATATTACTCCAAGTAGCTGTTCTTTTGGGATTTTAACGCCATTCTTGACAAACGGAAAGTAAGTACCTTGCCGACTTTTTGTTTAAAGCGAATCTAAGTGAGACGAGGTTCGCGGCTTTCTGCTCGCGCCTGGCAGCAGCGACGTGCCGGCGCGGCGGACGTGGCGGCGCCGTGTTTGGGATGATAACTGCTGGGTTTATTTAAAACAACTAGCTTAGGTCTGCCTAATTGGATATCATGGACGAAACATATACGAACAGAGAACAAATTGATTGATGAATCCTTTGAGATCCCCTAAGGCATATTAGAGAGCCCACAATTAAAGTCCTCACTCGGTTAACTGGATGATGTTTTCAGCTGTGCCGGTAGGGCGTGTAACTCCCCGGGTGCCGGCAGAGCGAGGGTTTGAGGAGGAAAACACTGTTGTTTCTGATATCTATCGGACCTATGTGTGAATTTCAATCGCATGTACCTATTCTATGTTACTATGCAATTCCGTGGAAGGAGTATGTTTGAAATATGGTTTGATAAAACTGGTTGGTGTTTTTGTACCAGCGGGGATAAGGGCATATCTGACCTACTGCAATCAACGAAATATGCTGTAGACTGCAGCACTGTGCAGTATTTCTCGTCTCCGTGACCATGCCTTCCTTGGTTTCAGAGATGTGGTACCAGGTGTTCCTGTGGGCCCTGTTCTCCTCCATGTTCATCCACATCATTGCTGCAGCGATAGCATTTTTCACCCTCAGAAAACACATGATTGGGAAGTAAGTATATTGCCCTTGTTCTCTCTTTTTTATTAACCGTCCTGGGATTTAAAACTAGAGTCCCAGCAGCAGCGGTGAATGATGCTGATTGTTTCTTAACCATGTTGGATAGCTTGTTGATACGGACTGGGCATAGTTCTGCTGTATCCCTACAAATCAATTCGGATCTAGGATTTTGCTAAGTGTAGGGTAAAGCCACAATTGATGACAACGTGCCACATGAATTCACCTTTGTAGAATGTTGGGACGTGCCCATGCATCGCCAATTTTTTTGGCTATGTTGGCAGCGGGAGTGGCTATTCTACACTTACAAGTATCACGGGGTAGACTGCAATGGATCGATTTTGTGACATAATTATCAGGTTTGCCACGGTCTTGAGAAGCACAACCAACAACGGAGAAAACGACCCACTGAACCATTTTTGCCGTGTGGTACGTGTCTCGTATGATGTGTCTGTGAGTACATATGATCCGGTACCGTGATTTTGTTGTTAGTTTCGTGCTAGTACTGCGCTTAATGGTAGGCAGGGACCGCACCTGATGCCCCGGCCTTCGGAAGCCAGTCTCTAGTTTTTATTCGGCAGGCCCTGTTGGTCAACAAGCTTATGTCGAGTTGGTCAACAAGCTTAAAGGGAATGTGGCACCTTTATAACGTGATTTTAACCGAGATAGCCAAGTTGTAAAGCATGCCGGAAAACCCGGTACTCTATGTATCATTTGTCTTGAAACTCAAATTGTCGTAGAGAAAAGCTAAAAATTACCGGAAATGTACCTCACATGTGCCCTTAGCAGCTGGCCACAGTTGTCAGCTGTTGGTGTGACGACATATGTTGACGTCACGTTGAGTATCAGCCAATCGAAGCCCTTGAAGCCTATTGAATATTGCAGTGGTTGCCTGATCATGACGTCATCCACAGGCAGATATTTCTTTCTTGCCCTAAAGGAGCATTTTCAAAAATGAAAGTATTGAGCTTATCGTACATTGCTCAGAGAAATTACGGACACTTCCATGATTTTCGGCTAAATGTTCCCCTAATCACACTAAATTTCAGGATTCAACCAAGGTGCCACATTCCCTTTAAGTCGGGATTGTCGACACACCTTGTTGGTTAACGGGCTTAAGTCGATTTCGTCTGCAGGCCTTGTTGGTCAACAGGCTGGAGTCGAGCTGCTCGACAGGCTTACGTCCAGTTTGTTGGCAGACCAGTGCCGAGTTTGTCGGTAGGTCAGCACCGAGTTTGTCAGCAGGCTTATTTTTGTTTGCAGTTTTATTCCGTCTTGACTGCGTGGTCATTTCGCGCCCAACCAGGCTACGCCTTGGTTGTCGGCTGGTCCTTGTGCTTATCGCTAGGCCGATACTGTGTTTGTGGGCAGGCCGATGCCACGGCCATGTCTGTATCATGTTCGTCGGCAGGCCGTTGCCGCCGCGTGTTTAGATGGCATCGCTGACACGGTGCTCTCCGGCAGGCTGGTGCCGCCTCTGATGCTGGTGATCGGCGTGGCCGGGCCCCTGACGGCCGGCGTGGTGACCAGCGCCACTGTAGCCTTTGTGTATCGCGCGTCTGCCTTCAGTATGCCCCCTTCTACGCGCTGATGTGGGGCGTCGGACAGACCGTCGCCGGTGTCTGTCTTTCTTTCAGTCGAATTTTGGCCACGCTCTGAGCGAGCAGTGGGCTCAGCTTGTCCTGTTGTATATATGAATGAGCTGTGGTGCGGTGGAGATTGACCTTGATTCTTTGGTGCGCTCGACGGATATCGGGATATGACCTTTATGTCATACTTTTATCTAGAAGCTGTGTTGCTGGTGTTTTTGATGGATCTCGCGTGTAATGAAATGTGCAGTCTGTGATATTGCGTTGTTTTGAAAATGTCTATCGGGAGGCGCTTTGCAACACAGGACGTCGGTTGACGCTAAGTCCCAACGATGTTAATTGTGATATAGAACGATATACGTGTTGATGTTGCATGACACTAGTGTACTGATAACTCCCCCTGTGTATAAATGATATTTGTCGTTACGACCTGGCTTTATGCACGCGGCTTGGTGTCCCTTCCCAGTTAAAAACTCTGTCGGTATCTGCCGGGTTCAGAGTTCTGTCCAACGTCACGCAGCTGGAAGACTGACTCAGCGAAAGTGGTAGTACTGCGAAGCTAGGGAATCACAGAAGTACAAGCACATTCGCCACGATGCAACGATGGCTATTTTGTGCCCTCTCTTTCGTCAAGGCATTGCTTCACGGTAGTCGGATCTGCGAATGCTCTTCACTGACATCTGATTGCCGATCCGTTAGTAATGTGCGATGAAGATGTTGACGGCCAATCGACTTTTCAGGTTTCAAGCCCGTGCTAACAATACACTAGTCTGTCGACCACCCAAATTGCACGTCCCGCCTCCCCCCCAGGAGGAGAGACAGACATGGGGTTTCCCCAAAACTCGGTCTGCGGCCGCCTCTGCCCCCCAGGATACAAAAATTAGAGCCCGTCCACGGGGTTTGGCGCCCACCTGAGTTTTCCCGGCCAAATCGATGACGCTTGGTCTGGATGGTGCGCCCCTCCTCCGTGAGGGTGCCACACCCCGATTGTCAATCCTGGATCCGCTTATGCTACCTGCAAAACGGCTAAAAAGTGCGCGCAGGTGGGCGTGACGGGCTTTCTAAATGTCTAGAGGAAAAATGAAGGCTCCTGTAAATAAGCAGATGCCGTACCAGATTTTCTAGAGGGATTAATTTTATTGAATCTTGCACAATGCCTTCGTGGCAAAACTAGCGCAGTCACCGTTGTTTCTCTCTTGCTTCACGTTAGCCTTACTCTTTTACCTTGCATTTAGCTAAAAGACCGAATCTTCTTTTATTGGCTGCTCCACCAAGGGTAATAAGAAACATCCATTTAATCCAATTCAACCTATTCATTTGTTACTTACTATGCCCTAAGTTTTAGTGAGAATAGCTTAGCTAGGTAATTTATTGCTATTGTTGAGACAAATATTTTTATTGCTTTTCAATGATACAAAAATACTATCACAGCCAAACGTGAAGTTTCTGATCATAGGGATCCAAATCCTCATGCATGTCATCACTCCTTTACAACCATGCATGGAGATTTTAAGATATGAATTTTAAATTTTACCACTTGAAAACTGATACATTGGCCCCTTCCGGTATATTGTGACTTGTGTCCACCTCACATGTCGGTCTGCTTGGAGTCTTTTAAAAGGCTGTTTTTATGTGTCATTCATTTTTAATCCATGTCTGTGTCAATCCATGCATGTATGCATATATGTGTATTATTCATCCATTTGTGTGAAGTACATGTATGTAGGTAAATGTATTACATTGACATGGTGTAGCACACTATAGACAATGAAAAATATACAAGCATGCTCATAACTTGCTCATAGGTATATGTGCCATATATGAATCCATACATGTGTGTTAAATATACATACACAGTTAAAAATGATGAAAGGTAAAAAATAAGGATGACTGTTGCTGAACTGCTGAGCAGTCAGCTGTTCAGACGTGTTCACAGGAGCTCCTCTTAATCATAAAGTTTTAAAATTATTTCTGGTGATTTGAGTCTAGGTGTTATGTTCATTTTGTAGATTAATTCATTTTGTGACTGTGTTAGGGAATTCTCATCCATCGGTCTACTAGCTGAAGACTACGAAGAGGTTGAAGGTTTCGGTTGTTCGAGTTTTCCAGTCAGAGTAAGCAAAAATCTGTGCAGCGATCTCGGTGTTGTCCATGAAACTGATAAAAACATCCAATTCTGCTTTGATTTTGGAGAACGTGGCGTTGTGCTGAGAGGTACTCTACGAGAACATTTCTTAGTCCCCACGCTTTGCAGCCATCGTGAAGAACGTGACGATGTGAAGGCCACTCTTTCACTTAAAGGTAGTTAAATGTTGAACCACAGAAACAAAACCAACTCTTTTTGGTAGATCATGGGAAAAGTTTAAGTGACGTTTTTGGCTAGAAAATAAATTGACTCAAGAAAAGGAAATACCTGAATAATTACTGTTGTTCCCAATCCATCTGTCCGATTCATATCGTGGCTTTCTGTTCATTAAATAGGTGAAGCATCACATCATCAATGCAGTCATGAATCTTTCTTACCTGGTATTCTTACCTGGTAAGTTTCCTTTGATGCAGAGACAGGAAGGTTGAGTAAGATCCGAGGAGGAAAAAGGAAACCAGGCTTAGAGACGCGCCAGTCCAACACTGAGATAGAGCACAGGTACTTCAATTGAGTGACTGGAATTAAGCGTCTTCCTTGAGAACTTCCGAGTGCTAGGCACTAACATTGTGAATATTCTAAAAGTATCAGTTTCAGTGTTATTCTTAATATTATTGTTTACAGGAAATGTACTTAATAGCAGGACTGATGTAGGGCTGCCTCCCAGCAGCCAGACAGAGTGGGAGAGGTTTCAATTTCATCCTGGCATTATATTCGTCAAGTCAAGCACCGAACTGAAACATCTTTACAACGCTGCAGAGAAAAGGATGTCTAAGTATCACCTGATGTACTTATTCTCTCTTCTGTTGCTAAACCTCTCCGACTGTCATCCCAATCCAGGCCCATCAGGCCAGGCATCTCAAAATATGACTGAACAAGTTATCCGAACGCCTAGTCATGTTGATGCTCCAACACCGACATCAAGCGATCAGCCTAACCGCCTAGGACTAGTCTCCCCAACACTCAGTCACCAGCCAATGAAAGTCTTGGTTATTAATTTTCAAAGTCTTTTGGGAAAACGTGAATCGTTCTGGAATTTTATAGAGCGAGTCCAGCCTGACATTGTGCTGGGGAGTGAGACATGGATGACCACAAACATGACCGAAAGTTAAATGCTGCCTCCAGCGTACAAGTTCGCCGCACGACGAGATCGCCCTGGGAGTGCCCATGGAGGAGTTGCGATTTTTACAAAATCATCCCTCGAAACATCAGAGATCCAGACCAGAAGTTTCGACATGTTGAACTAGTTGCCGCATCCATCCAGACGAGGACCAAGCCGGTCGTTGTGTGCAGTCTGTACCGGCCAACAGATAACAACACCGACTACTCACAGCGGCTGTGCGATGCCATCATCGACTTACATGCAAAGCATAAAAACCACGTCATCTGGATAGGTGGAGATGCAAACCTCCCCGACATCAACTGGCAACATGAAACAATTACTGGTCATCAATATCTCCATGCAATTAACACCAATTTCATCGAAACACTGAGGGATGCAGGCTGTCAGCAGCTGGTAGATTTCCCGACACGAATCAACAATACCCTTGATATATTCGCCTCCAACCGACCGTCGCTCACCACGCGGTGTTCTCGTCTTCCCGGCCTCAGTGATCACGATATCGTGGTGGTGGAGACCAGCGTCGCACCAAAGCCGCGAAGACCTGTCAGCCGACGCATTTTTCTATGGTCCCGAGCGGATATGCAGGGAATGAAGAGAGAGCTGGCGGCATACGTCACCAATGCCCGGCACAGACCGTCGAGTGCTAAAACAAACTCTATTGAGGGCATCTTGTGTTTTTGGCGCGTCACGGCCCGGTCATTTGCGCCCAAAACCTATTGAGGGCATGTGTACAAGTTTCAGGGATGCATGCACCGCAGCGATCGAACGTCATGTCCCGTGCAAGCAAACATCGATCAGGTTTAGCCAACCGTGGTGCAATACGGAGGTGAAACGGCGTTGTCGCAGAAAAAAGAGGGCACATCAAAAGGTACGAAGGACCACCAGCTTGGATGACTGGGAGCGCTATCGGCGGCTACAGAAGGAGGCAAGAACGGCTTGTCGAACAGCCTACAATGACTTTGTAGCCAACATGATAACGGAGGACACCACCAACAAGAAGCTCTATTCCTTCATCAAGAGCAAGAAGTCGGACGGTTGAGAAGTAAGCCCTCTCCGAGAAGATAACATACTACGCTCAACACCTCTAGAGAAGGCAGAGATTCTCAACCGACAGTTTTGCTCTGTTTTTACTGAAGAAGACCTCACAAATATTCCGAGTATGGGCCCACTACTCAATCAGGAGGTAAACCAGGTTCAGGCAATACTCAAGTCAGGCAAATCAGGAGGCATAGAAAAACTCCTCAGAAATCTTAATCCCCACAAGGCCACAGGACCGGACCAGATCTCCAGCAGATTTCTACATGCTATGTCTGCTGTACTGGCACCAGCACTTACCATCATCTTTCAAGAGTCTCTGGAGAGAGGACAGATTCCGGAAGATGGAAGAAGGCTTACGTCGCACCTATGTTTAAAAAAGGAGACAAGGCTGCTGCTTCCAACTACAGGCCAGTGAGCTTAACATCCATCTGCTGTAAAGTGCTGGAGCATATCATTCACAGCCATCTCATGAACCACCTGGAGATCAACAACTTTATCGTAAACCAACAGCATGGTTCAGAAAGCGGCGGTCGTAGTCACAACTCATCATCACTGTAGACGATCTTGCGCGGGACTAAATCAACATCAGCAAATCGACGCTATTATTCTAGATTTTAGTAAAGCTTCCGACAAAGTGCCCCACAATAGACTTGCCATCAAATTGCAGCATTACAGCATCACCGGAAAAACCCTGACATGGAACCAGTGTTTCCTGCTGGGTCGCACGCAGCAGGTGGTTGTTGATGGCGAGCAGTCTGCTCCAGCTCCTGTGGTATCAGGAGTTCCTCAGGGAACAGTGCTGGGGCCACTGCTTTTCCTTGTCTACATTAATGACCTTCCTCAGCGAGTGACATCAACGTCAAGACTATTCGCGGACGACTGCCTTCTGTACAGGACCATCAATGCTCCATCTGACTCAGCGCAGCTGCAGCAGGACCTCGACTCACTCCAACAATGGGAAAAGGACTGGCAAATGGAATTTAATCCTGATAAATGTGAAGTTATCAGGATTACCAACAAGAAGACCATCATCATCATCACTGACAATACCATCCACGGCCAGCGCTTACATACAACCAACAAAGCGAAATACCTGGGCGTAACTATTGACAACAAGATAACATGGGCGGCGCATATTAAGAACACCACACAAAAAGCTAGTAACACGCTAGCATTCCTTCGGAGGAATATTTCTGCCTGTCCATTACACGTAAGGATGCCTGCATACAAAAGTCTAGTTCGCCCCCAGTTGGAATATGCAGGGACAGTGTAGGAAAATTCAATAAAATGCTAAACATCGGCAATCGAGACGGTCCAAAGAAGAGCTGCGCGCTTCATTACATCGGATTACAGCAGAAGGAGCAGCGTCATCTCCATGCTCCAGACACTTCACCTAGAAACGCTCAAAACACGAAGAGTGCGAGCAAGAGCAACCATATTATTCCGGTCAGTCAAGGGATTAGTAGACCTGCCAACTCATCTTCTGAGACCAGCCAACACCAACACAAGAGGCCACACTCAGAGATTTGTCAGACCGATGGGCTACGTAAATTCATACAAAGATTCATTCTACCCTGCAGCGATCGCCTCTTGGAATCAGCTGCCCCAGTCTTTCTTGGACTCTGGAAGCTTAGAAGAATTTAAACGCGGCCTGGAATTGTTTAAGATAAATTAAAATTAAAACGATAGCAAAATTTTGAGTATTGTCGGGAAATTGTATCAGTTGTTGTGACATTCACCATGACTCATCAAATGTTGTACATGTAATTTCTCCGTGCGAAAATGCTCGCAAGAGACAGGCACAATAAAGGGAGCGAGAGAGAGAGAGAGAGAGAGAGAGAGAGAGAGAGAGAGAGAGAGAGAGAGAATCAGAATCAGAATCGGTTTATTCGCAATCATCCCCGATCGTTCAAGGTTTTTCATGGTTGCACGTCAAGCACATTAAAGGAGTAAAATACACAGGTTAAAAGACAAACATAGTTAAAAAAAACTTCCACGCATACCTACCACTCAAGCAAAAAACCACAAATCACAGTCCACTTGCAAATAACCATTTAAAGCACGTTTAAAAGTATAAAAGTATAAACACCAACACAAGTATAAAGTATAAAAGTATAAAGAGAGAGAGAGAGAGAGAGAGAGAGAGAGAGAACTACTGTAACTAGAAAGGCTAGTGTGAGCAAAACCTTGTCCCATGCAGCAACAGCAGGATAAATTTCGAACACCATTTCAATGAAAAAAGAAACTGATATTTTTCCTATAATTTTGGGTGCAAGTTGCTTTGCTTGTTACCAGATGTTTACTATAAAGGCTCAAAGACGTGATAGTTGTATCAAAAAGGGCTATTGGCATGATATTTGGTTGTCTTGCTGTGACACCACCTACAATTTCCTGTACTGCCTCAGTAAATAAAGGGGTGATAGTGTAGCCTGTCACATTTGTCATTGCGGTTCTGGTGATAGGCACAGAAGTGATGAGACATTGCAGTATTTTTCACTCAGAAGTCTGTTCCTTTTATTTATTTCTGTTTTTGCGTGTTTAATTATAGTCATTAGCACTTGAATAAAGCATGTGAAATGTTTTGTCACGATAGAGGTTTTTATTTACATTTTCAAACTATGTCCCACTTTTTGGGTCATAATCTTGCTAAATGAATGCACGGCCAAATATACAAATAAGAATATGGTTATGAGCCATAGGCTCATCCAGGGGGCAAAGGGGCATGTGCCCTCCCCCACTGACCCTCGGGGCCCCTAAAATGGTCATTTCACCCCCTGAAAGGTCGATGGCACCCCCTGAAATGTCGCTTCCTCCCCAGGATGCAAAAATCGCCGCCCACCGATAGGATTTTGCGCCCACCTGATAGGTTTTGCCGGTCAAAAGTGGCGCCCCCCTGGTCTGCATGGCGGCCCCTCGGGAAGGTGCTCCCCCTGATAAGCAATCCTGAATCCACCTATGTTGTGAGCACCGTCAAGGCTGGTCCTTTCTGTTCCTGTCTCTGCCTTAGAATCTTCGTCCAGCCTTTTGGCTGTGCTTTCTCTCTTAAATGCCCCTCCTAATAAAAAACTTCAGGTTATGCCTTTAAAATTGTTTGACACTTTTTTCATTGATAAATGACATTATTATTGTTTATTGGGCATAGTCGGCGCACTGGCTAACTTTCCAATTATGTTCCTTCAGGTTTCTTGCAACTAACCTGCACCTCCTTCATCAGGGCCATTTACCGATGGATCGCTTCGAATGGAGTGATGGCTCGCTGGTTTTTGCCGAGTCGGAGCAACACCATCAAAAGAACATTCAACTCTATGATGGAGATAACAAGACAGACTTCGAAGGAGGAACGATCACAATCACAACTCATCGTGTGCTCTGGAAGCCTACGAGTGGCTCGTCCTGCTTGGCACTTTCTTTGAAATATATTATCCTGGCCGAGAAGGAGGACCACACGTTCTTCCACAGCGACAAGATCGTGCTTCACCTGTCTGCTGCAGTTTCTGGTCAGGCTGGTGGGCCCGTGAACCGCAGCAGCTACGACCACGTCAAACTGTCATTCCGCTCCGGGGGCATGCACGAGGCGTTTCAGTCGCTCGACTCAGTGATGAACCGGCAGGAGTGGACCCGGACGGGCAGCTTCGCAGCTGCTTCGTCAGGCGCTGCACAACAGCGTGGATATCGCGCCGGAATTGTCGGCATAGAGAAGAAGCTGGTGGCCGAGCAGCAGCAGCAGAATCAGTCCATCTCAGAAGCATTTCGCGATCTCAGCCAGCTGATGGAGACGGCGAAAGAGATGGTGTCACTGTCGCGCCAGATATCGACCAAGATCACCGAGAAGCAGGGCGGCATCAGCGAGGACGAGACGGTCCGCTTCCAGTCACAGCTGCTCAGTCTCGGTGTCGACGACCCCGTCACACGCGCCACGCACGGGTCCGGTGATCGGTACCACGCCGAGCTAGCCCGCCAGCTGGCGGCCACTCTCGAACCAGTCGTCCGCGAGGCGGGCGGCATGCTCACCCTCACTGACGCCTACTGCCGCATCAATCGTGCCCGCGGATTGGAGCTCATCTCTCCTGACGACCTGTTGGCGGCCGCCGGTCAGATGGAGCGGCTCTCCCTCCCTCTTCGCCTGCACGAGCTGCCGTCGGGCGTGCGCCTGCTGCAGCTGGCCGAGCTGGACCAGAATGCTGTGGCGGAGAAGACGCGTGCTAAACTGGAGGAAGAGGGCTGCCTCACCCCGCCCCAGCTGGCTCAGATGGAAGGGATTAGTGTTCTTCTGGCCAAACAGAGGCTGCTGTATCTGGAGACGAAGGCAGGGGCATGTAGGGACGAGTCGGTGCAGGGATTGGTGTTCTATAGAAACCGATTTTTGGAGGAAGAGGCGGCATAGTGTTCTGTGTTTTCTTGCTTTCTAAGATTAAAGAACATAAAGGTCTGTTTTTTTACGTTGAATGACATAGCTTGGTGATTTATTGTGAACTTTTTTCATGCACCGGAGCACATGATAGTGTTTATTTCGTCAACGGTCATGTAGTCATTTACTCCGTGTTAGCTTAGTAAGACTATGTGGATATGAGGTTAAACATCGCTCTGTTGTGTGAGCTTGGATATTTTAAAGCCTCGTGGTTGGTGTGATGCCTTAATATGTGTATATATGCTTGCAAGCTTGATTTCATACTGTGCTGAAAACTGACGATGTAGAACTTATATATGGCGCTGAGATTGTTATGGACGTGTGTGTCTTTGTGGTGGGAGCTGAGCCAAATGAGTATTATCGTTCAGTGTGAACAGACTAGCACCACCGAACGCTATTTTTAAAGGGAATGTGGCACCTTGGTCAAATCCTGGAATTTAGTGTAATTAGGTGTACTTGTAGCTGAAAATAATGAAACCACTCATGATTTCTCTGAAAAATGTACAATGAGCTCAATATTTTGATCTCTAAAATACTCCTCTAGGAAAAGAAATAAATATCTACCTGTGGATGATGTCATGATCTGGCAACCACTACCATAATCGAAACGCTTCAAGGACTTGGATTGGCTGATGCTCATCGTGACGTCAGCATATGTCGTCACACCAGTAGCTCACAACAATGGCCGCCTGGTGAGAGGTACATTTCGGGTAGGTTTTAGCCTTTTTCTACGGAAATATCGAGTTCCAAGACAAATGATATATAGAGTACCGGGTTTTCCGACTTGCTTTACAACTTAGCTATCTCAGTTAAAATCACGGTCCACATTCCCTTTAAGGCATGAAATGAAGCGCCCCTATCAAGGAAGACAGTACGAACAGTTGGTGTCATGGTCGATGTGAGATTTCATAGCTCGTATAAAACGGTATTTCTATTCTGATGATGCTTCGTTGCATTGCTTAATTTTACGGGGTTGACGATTTTTGGTGATATACAGGGTGCGGGTCCATACTGCAAATCACTACTTTGTGGAATAGAATCGCTCAGAATTCCTTC
Organism: Lepas anatifera; assembly: GCA_034440635.1. NCBI lineage: Eukaryota > Metazoa > Arthropoda > Thecostraca > Lepadidae > Lepas > Lepas anatifera. Next base: position 332,578 of record JAOTON010000433.1, on the reverse strand, counting down.
TGAAGAAAAATTGGCATTCCTCGATGAGCACGAGCCACGTACCAAGTAGAATCTCGAATGCACATTGAAAATAATTTGAATATATTTGGAAACTGAATTCCTAGCTGTCAAAACTTGTCGTCATATGCCGCTTTGTTTCCAAGGTACAGCGGCGTCAACTTTGCGACAATTATGTCATATCTTTGAAACGTTAAGCACCTTATGGAGAATCCAAAGCAACGTGTTAAATCCAAGTGGGTCTTCTAACCGTGATCCAGGTCTACTGTTATCTATGGTTTTAAAATGCGAGAAAAGGAAACAGCTCAATAGGAGGGATATGGGAGTGTGCCCCAATTTGTGGATGGTCCTGATTCAACCGCTCACTTACCCCTCCCCAGTACCTGGAGACGGCGCTGGCACCGGCACTTGGGAGACCCCTGAAGCAGCACTCATCCCCCGAAACCAGATTTGGGGGTACTCTGAGACTCCAGGGCCCCTGGAACAAACTCGGGAGGGGGCGGGGCTGAAACTGCAGAGTACTCCCTGAGACCAACTCTCAGGGCTCCCCTGAGGTAAATTCCAGGGGACCTTGGGACTAACTCCAGATGCCCCTTACACCAACACTTGGGCCCACTCCTGAGGAGACCGACTTTCGGGAGGCCTCTGATTCTAACTCGGGGGCCACCAGACTAGCTATCGGAGGCCTCCGAGACAAACCCAGGGCATCCCTGAGACTAATTTTGCGGGACTACGAGACTAGTTCTCAGGGAGGTCTGAGCAAAATTCAGCGGTACCCGAGACTAACTTTATATGCTCCCTGAGACTGAATCTCGGGGACCCTGAGACTGCAACTTTCGGGGGAGGGGGCTGAAACAGACAGTCCGGTGCAACCCTGAAACTAACTCCTGAGGCTCCCGAAATTAGCAGGCCTCCCCGTACTCGCTAGTCGGGGAGCCCATGGTCTGACTCTCAGGGTACCCGAGACGGACTCTGGGAGGGGGGAACTAGTCTGGAACTGACCTCAGGTTCTCTGAGACAGACTCCCGAGCACCTCCTGAGTTCAGCACCCAGGGGGCTATGCTAAAACCTCACCTAATCTTGTCCCGATTCAGCGAGACGGCCTGCGGCGCATCTAGCCTGCTAATCCCTCTAGCCTCCTTTTCCTCACATCCACCAGGGGCATTCTCGGTACCGCTTCGTGGGGGGCGCTCGCGTCCTCGCTGCTGGGGCGCTTCCGCTGCCGCCGCCGCTGGGGGCGCTCGTATCGCCGGTGGGGGCGCTCGCGTCGCCGGGGGCGGTCGTGTCGCCGTTGGGGGCACTGGCGGGGTGCTCGCGTCGCCGTCGGACGCGCGGCCGCCGCCGTATTCGTCGATCGAGCTCGCTCACGTCGGCCGTGCTCGGAGGCGCCGATCGCCTTCGGGCCGGCGGTGCCCGCCCCTGGGATCGCCGTCGTTGCCGCGGCGTCGATTTGCCGTGGGTCCGTCGCATTCTACCATGTCTTTGTCGGATTCCCTCACCAGTGACCGTTTCTGGTCACTTATCTCCGCCTCCATCCTGGTTTCTTCCAAAATTTAAACCCATTGTATGCAGATATCTGTGGTCAGCTGCATCTGTGTGCTCAAATACACCTGTTTGGTTCTAATTACACTTTCGCCTTCTTCGACTACCACTGCTTCTCCGCGCGGGGCCCAGAGGGCGCAGAGACGGGGGGGCAGGCAGAAGGTGGCTGCCCACCAACTTTCGGACTGGGGCAGCACCCCAAACTTTGTGCCGATCCTGGACTTTTTCTGTCGAAAATCAAGTGATAGACCGGATCATATTTGCACCGCCAACGGTGACAATTTTTGCTCCCACATCAACTTGAAAAAGTTCCTGCGCTTATGGTGAGGCCGCCTCAGGACTCAACTCTCGCATTCTGTCTCCCGATTCGTGAACATGTAAATGTTGTTTCCCTGTTGAGTTTCTCTCTCCAGGGCCTTGGTTGTGTTCCAGTTTTCATTTCCTGCGGTTGACGGCCTTGGAGGAGGTTTGGAGGAATTCAAGAGGGTTAAGTCTTAATTTTCGCATGGCATCTGGCATCTGGAATAGATTACAGCCTCCATGTTTACAGTGAAAAGACTTTTGTGTCAGGAAAAATACTGGGCGGCACACTTCCATAGCGATACTGCAAACCACAATACAAGTAGGTTATTGAACATGTGTTCTAGTAGTTTCGGGTTCCCTTCGATTTCTGAGAAAATAGTGAGTGTTCAGTCTCCTGAGTTTGGTCATGTATCATTTGTATAGAAGATGCTTTTCTAAAGTGGGTGAGCACTTTGACTTGATGAATCTGTGAAAAGGTGGATGGTAGCCGTCAAACTTTGTCATGCTAATACTTTATTTTTCCGTTTTTTTTGTTGTTGCGAAACCTGAATAAATTAGAGGAAAATACAATTATAAAATGTATTTGAACCAAACAATTTAAGTTCCCGTTTACTATGTCTGCCCTACATTAACACCGGCATGGAATATGGACTAAACTGCTTTGCTAAATGTGCAGTACATGCAAATTTATTGCTGAAAAGAGACAGAAATAGCACACCCAGCCAAAGCTAGGGCTAATCTCAAATAAGATATCCACTTTCCCGAAATATTTTCTACAGAAATGATACATTTTCAGAATCAGCAATACACCCTCTTTCCATTAAGTGAAGTCCTATAGCGCCACTCCCACTTAAACCACGATTTTCAACACTTTATTAACCTGAATGTTATAATCATGCGCTGTCCATCACCGGAAATAAACAAAACACTGGAATCGATGAAAGACAATGGCAGCTGACCGTCAGTCAGCTTATGGAAACCATGAGCTGACTGACAATCGATACCTTTGTACCAGAGGCAAGGCACTGTTGTGAATCCGTACTAAATCTTGGCTCGGTGAGCCACAGGCCGGCTTGCTAAATCGAGACATGGCTGGGCTGGACTGGGCCGGGCCGGGCCGGGCTGGGCTGATTTTTTAAAGAAATAGGAGGGAGGCGGAGACTGGTGACCAGAAGCGGTCATTGGTGAGGGATTCTGAGAGGGACGGGGCAGATATGTGACGGACCCATGGCAATGCGACCCCACGGCAATAACAGTGATTCCAGCGGCGGGCACCGCCAGACCAGAAGATGACCATTATCTCCGAGCACTGCCGACGTGAGCGGCTGCGGGCAACACCAATCCTGATCAATGAACAAGGTGGCGGCTGATGGCGACACAGGCACCCCACCAGTAACATGAGCCCCCCTCACGCAGTGACGCATGTGCCTCCCCCACAGTAGCGTGAGCGCCCCCTGCAGTGACGTGAGCACCTTCCCCCAGAGAGACGAACGTCCCCACCGGTGACACGAGCGCCCCCAGCGGCAGCGGTGTCGGAAGCGCCCCAGCAGCTTTTCATGCTCCCAGTTTGTGAGCATGTAATGCCACCAATGTTTTTTTTGCAACACAACGCAGGATGTGCACAGTCATAAGGCACACGAAAAAGCACAGAGGGCAGAGGTAATGCAGTCAACAGGGTCAGTTGGGGAGGCTCAAGTGAGGGAGAAACTTTTCAGTTGTATTCAGGGCATTTTCCATATCTTGTCATTCCAGGACTCACCTCGAGCAGGGCTTGAAACACCCAGGCACGGTATGCCTGCGCCACTGGCGCTGAAAGAGGTGACCACACAGTGGTGGACAAGGCACACAAGACAACGGCCGCTCAACTGCATCGCGCTCGGGCACTGTCAATCCACCGTTAGGCCGAGCTCGCATCATTTCCAGTGAGACCCTGTATTCCGAGACGGTGCACAAAACACGAAACGTTGCTGGTTCTGAACTTCACACACAACTAGATGGCATTCCTCACTTAAACACAAATGTTTTCTCCATGTATCAGAAGTCAGCAGGAGGAGGGCTGGCTTCTGGCCTCCTAAGAGACTGGCGAGTTGATGCAGCCAGTTTCAAAAACCAATATAAAGTGGCAAAGCTTCAAGGAATGGGAAGAGGTGATGGGACTGACCCGATACCATGCTGACAATGACCAACACTGAGTTGTACTCAGCGATTGCCAGAATGTACGTAAGCGTTTACAACAAGGAGCCTACATCCTTAGAGGAAGGTGCAGAGCGGCACCGGCAGCAAGTAACGGTATTTTGTCTCCATACGGAACTACTGCGCCCGAATTAGCCTTAACACCGAGGCTACCTGCCCCTGAGGGCGGTCCGACTTAGGAGACAACTCCTCATCATCTGATCAGCTGCCCAGCACAATCCCAGGTGCGGCCTGCATATTCTGCGGGAGTGGGATGGCCCGACAAGAGGGAGGCCCTAGGTGGTGAAGTCAGGTAACATCCAAGGAAACTAGTGCGTCTGTGACTACGTCCGACGCACGGCTTTGTGCTTTCTGCATGGTGGTGGCGGCTCCGGAGAGACTGCGACACGTGGTTCCGTCGGGCCCGGGCTATATTGGACACATAGGTCCAATTTATGACTGACAATTTTTTTATAGATTTTGTTCAAGTTGTTCCTAGTACGGCTACTGGAGTCGGAGTCTCACTAAAGTCATCAAGGGACTTGTCACGGAGACCCCGACCCCACCACCCGAACGAGCAACTCCCTCAATGGAGGGTCAATTTAGAAGCCAAAGTTTAAGGTCCCACAAAGCACAGGGACGGCCGCCCCGCTCAGGTCACCCTCTCATCAGTCAGTTGCCAGCCGACCTGTACGTCGGGTAAACTATTGAGCGCCGGAGTGTCTCAGGGGAACCGATCCCAAGCCTGGACATGCACTGCCACTGCGTGCTTCTGAGCAGCGGGCCGGAGCCCAACGCTCTACCAACTGAGCTACCGGGGCGGCTCAGTAAGCTGGAACACAGACCAGGAGATGCATCCACAGTGGATGACATCCACAATATTGATGGATGTCATCCACTCGTTGTGACGTGAATTTTTGGAGCTTCGGAAGATACCTCGACTCCTCTTCCATACCTATCTGCCTTCATTCGAATTTGGCCAATCCGCTTAGGTCTTCAAAAATGCAGCAGAGATGGCGCCAGAGGCCCGGTCCTGTTGACATCAGTTCGGAAGTCCAGATCGTGTTTAGACTCGGTAGAACGGAATCATTCCCTTATTCCAGTATCACGTAGATCGGGGACACGAAGCACGCAGCTCGGTAGCTCCCTCCAGCTCTTTGCAGCGCTCTCCTACTCATGCCGAACTGACCATGGGAGAGTATTATTTTCACGACGAAGTTGTCACTGACTATTCATCTGGTATTGTGGGTAAGGACTAGGAGTCACTAGAATATGGGTAAAAAGGAATAGAATCTATATCAAAATATCAGAATTCGCTGAAGGCTATGCAATTGCTGATTATGCTATATGCATACAATATTTTACCTTCCCCTGCACAGTCTAACTGCCTGATGCCAACCAGAAAACCAAATGAATGGCACGGCCTGCGAAATAGGAGATAGGGAGCATATTTTTTTCCGATTTGACATTTCACGACAGGAAACGAGGCCTGCATATGCTGGAGTGTGCATGGTCCACTTCGTTACTTGGGCACCCTGCTGGGGCGACGCAACACGCCCCATAGAGGCGAGAGTTAAACTGAGGCAGTCTTATTCCCCCTCCTCAGGGCGTGCTCCACTAGAGGGAGAAGATGGCAGATTCGTCGGTACGCGTGGGCCAGCGCGTGCAAGCCAAGGATGCGGTGGGCACTGTGGCCTACGTAGGCACGGCGCTGTTCGCCCCGGGAAAGTGGGTCGGCGTAGTGCTGGATGAACCCAAGGGCAAAAACAATGGCACCGTCCAGGGAAAAACGTACTTCCAGGTTAGTGCTGGTAGAGCATTGTCGTGACTCCGGAACGCCTTCGTCAAATGTACTGTTCCCTGGTGTGGAAAGAGAGTAAAGTTAGGAAAATGTGTGATGTTCCGCGATACTGACGGATTTATTTGGCTGTTTTAGGTGAATGCATGTATCCTACATGTGCCGGGAGAGTGTTGGGCTCGGACGCGAACACTTGTGCCAAATGTTCATACAATGGTGGTCAGTGCTGCGATAGCCACGGAGTTCGGTGTTTTAGTTTTGTGTTTCCTGCCGCTCTCTTTGGTGTCACATGTATGTATTGTCGTTTGACTTGCTCCTATCGCATTGTGACGCGTTCGTGTGCTGCAGCGTGACATGTATGTGCCCCAACGTGACGGGTATTTTACACAGTGTAACATATATGCGCCGTAGTGTGACGTGTATTTGCCACGGTATTACATATGTGCGGTGGTGTGACGGGTTTGTGTGCCTCAGTGTGACGTGTGTGCTGCAGTGTGACGTGTGTGTGTGCCTCAGTGTGACATGTGTGTGCCTCCATGTGACGGGTGTGTACCTCAGTGTGACGTGTGTGTGCCTCAGTGTGACGTGTGTGTGCTGCAGTGTGACGTGTGTGCCTCAGTGTGACGTGTGTGTGCTGCAGTGTGATGTGTGTGTGTGCCTCAGTGTGACATGTGTGTGCCTCAATGTGACGTGTGTACCTCAGTGTGACGTGTGTGTACCTTAGTGTGACGTGTGTGTATGTGCATCAGTGTGACGTGTGTGTGTGCCTCAGTGTGATGTGTGTGTACCTCAGTGTGACGTGTGTGTGTGCCTCAGTGTGACGTGTGTGTGCCTCAGTGTGACGTTTGTGTACCTCAGTGTGACGTGTGTGTGTGTGTGTGCATCAATGTGACGTGTGTGTGTGTGTGCCTCAGTGTGACGTGTGTACCTCAGTGTGACGTGTGTGTACCTCAGTGTGACGTGTGTGTGGCCTCAGTGTGACGTGTGTGTGCCTCAGTGTGACGTTTGTGTACCTCAGTGTGACGTGTGTGTGTGTGTGCATCAGTGTGACGTGTGTGTGCCTCAGTGTGACGTGTGTGTACCTCAGTGTGACATGTGTGTGTGCCTCAGTGTGATGTGTGTGTGCCTCAGTGTGACGTGTGTGCCTCAGTGTGACGTGTGTGTGCCTCAGTGTGACGTGTGTGTACCTCAGTGTGATGTGTGTGTGTGTGTGCCTCAGTGTGACGTGTGTGTGCCTCAGTGTGACGTGTGTGTGCCTCAGTATGATGTGTGTGTGCCTCAGTGTGACGTGTGTGTACCTCAGTGTGACGTGTGTGTGTGCCTCAGTGTGATGTGTGTGTGCCTCAGTGTGACGTGTGTGCCTCAGTGTGACGTGTGTGTGCCTCAGTGTGACGTTTGTGTACCTCAGTGTGATGTGTGTGTGTGCCTCAGTGTGACGTGTGTGCCTCAGTGTGACGTGTGTGTGCCTCAGTGTGACGTGTGTGTGCCTCAGTGTGACGTGTGTGTACCTCAGTGTGACGTGTGTGTGCTTCAGTGTGATGTGTGTGTGACTCAGTGTGACGTGTGTGTGTGTGCCTCAGTGTGACGTGTGTGTGTGCCTCAGTGTGTCGTGTGTGTGTGTGCCTCAGTGCGACGTGTGTGTGCTGCAATGTGACGTGTGTGCCTCAGTGTGACGTGTGTGTGCCTCAGTGTGACGTGTGTGTGCCTCAGTGTGACGTGTGTGTGCCTCAGTGTGACGTGTGTGTGCCTCAGTGTGACGTTTGTGTACCTCAGTGTGACGTGTGTGTGTGTGTGCATCAGTGTGACGTGTGTGTGTGTGCCTCAGTGTGACGTGTTTACCTCAGTGTGACGTGTGTGTACCTCAGTGTGACGTGTGTGTGTGCCTCAGTGTGACGTGTGTGTGCCTCAGTGTGACGTTTGTGTACCTCAGTGTGACGTGTGTGTGTGTGTGTGCATCAGTGTGACGTGTGTGTGCCTCAGTGTGACGTGTGTGTACCTCAGTGTGACATGTGTGTGTGCCTCAGTGTGATATGTGTGTGCCTCAGTGTGACGTGTGTGCCTCAGTGTGACGTGTGTGTGCCTCAGTGTGACGTGTGTGTACCTCAGTGTGATGTGTGTGTGTGCCTCAGTGTGACGTGTGTGTGCCTCAGTGTGACGTGTGTGTACCTCAGTGTGACGTGTGTGTGCTTCAGTGTGATGTGTGTGTGACTCAGTGTGACGTGTGTGTGTGTGCCTCAGTGTGACGTGTGTGTGTGCCTCAGTGTGACGTGTGTGTGTGTGCCTCAGTGCGACGTGTGTGTGCTGCAATGTGACGTGTGTGCCTCAGTGTGACGTGTGTGTGCCTCAGTGTGACGTGTGTGCCTCAGTGTGACGTGTGTGTGCCTCAGTGTGACGTGTGTGTACCTCAGTGTGACGTGTGTGTGTGGCATCAGTGTGACGTGTGTGTGCCTCAGTGTGACGTGTGTGTACCTCAGTGTGACATGTGTGTGTGCCTCAGTGCGACGTGTGTGTGTGCTGCAATGTGACGTGTGTGCCTCAGTGTGACGTGTGTGTGCCTCAGTGTGACGTGTGTGTACCTCAGTGTGACGTGTGTGTGCCTCAGTGGGACGTTTGTGTACCTCAGTGTGACGTGTGTGTGTGTGTGTGCCTCAGTGTGACGTGTGTGTGCTGCAATGTGACGTGTGTGCCTCAGTGTGACGTGTGTGTGCCTCAGTGTGACGTGTATGTACCTCAGTGTGACGTGTGTGTGCCTCAGTGTGACGTGTGTGTGCCTCAGTGTGACGTGTGTGTACCTTAGTGTGACGTGTGTGTGCCTCAGTGTGACGTGTGTGTGCTGCAATGTGACGTGTGTGCCTCAGTGTGACGTGTGTGTGCCTCAGTGTGACGTGTGTGTGCCTCAGTGTGACATGTGTGTGCCTCAGTGTGACATGTGTGTGCCCCAGTGTGACGTGTGTGTGTGTGTGTGCGTGCGTGCGTGCGTGCGTGCGTGCGTGTGTGTGCGTGTGTGTGTGTGCGCGCGAGCGCTGCAGTGTGACGTGTGTGTGTGCTGCAGTGCGCCGAGAACCACGGCGTGTTCGTGCGTTCGACTCAGCTGACAGTGCTGGAGGGCGGGTCGCCGGCCCCACCGCCGGAGAAGGCCAAGACCCGGTGAGTGCACCGCAGACCTGTCCCGTGTCGCCACCTAGCGCTGACGCACAGACAGCGGTCTGAGCCTTCTGGCGTGGCAGGCTTAACGATAACCGCGCTAGGTGTCATGGACAGGACGCTAAGCACCTAGCTTTTTTTTGTTTGTTTTGTTTTGTAATTTCACCAAGATGCTTCACTGCTTTGTGTGCCCACTCTGGATGGTGCTGCAGCCAACACAAAAAGAACAACCACAGCCAGGATAGAGAGTCTGCTTGTGATCGCCTTACTCGTACGTGCACCGGCCGACCCGATGCTTTAGGTTGGGATCACGTTTGGGGGTTGCTGGGGTCCGATAGCTGACCTGCAGGTGCAGGTGCGGCCCTCGGACCGCCTGCTGTGGCCCTGTCACCGTATGAACCTGTGCCAGTGGGCGCCGGCCCCAGCGTCACCGGTGTGTGCGTGCGCCAGCCTCAGCTCGCGACTGTCGGCGCCCTCTGGCGGCGGTGGCGCCCTCTCCCGGCTGCCGCGACTCTCCTCGGCCACCCCGGGCCGACCCACCACCCGCCTCACCCGCTCGCGCTCTGGAGACAACATGTTCAAGTAACGCCCTGCCGCCTGCTGCGCGTCCGTGGCCTGCTGCCTGTCCGGGGCTTTTCCTCAGTAGTCGTTGTCTTGTGCGCGGCCCGTCGCCGCCGCTCTCTCTCCGTCTCTCCAGCTGTTCGGCTGTCTCTTCTGGCATGTTTCTGTAGAGAGGATGTGACAGGAGTGGATACTAACCGCACCAGAACTGGCACCGGCACTGCGCCAAATGTGGCGCAGTGGCAGCACCGGCGAGTAGCGACTAACCAATGGCTGGCGGGGATTGCGTTGGTCCTTGCCTTGCCTGTCTTAGTCCGTACGGTTGTTCTCTGGGATGGTTAAGTTCTGGTTGAACTTTGTTTCCTTTGACAGGTTTTTGCTTTAAATAAGATGAACGGTTTTATGTCCCTCCACCAATCTAGGGTTTTCGGGAACCATCTAGACAATTATGAATGGTTAACCCACTCAACGAGACTCATCTTCTTTAGAAATTGTTCTTCAGTCTCTTCCGTAGTTGGTAGTTCAGTCTTTTTATAGTGAGGTAATAGCGTTCGTTTCATATTACATTAACCTTTCCCTCGTCGTTTTTATCGGATATTTTAAGAATAGAGCCTTAGTGTCCTAATTTATTACGAAACGAATCCCGAAAAGCCCTTAAAGACCACGCTCCTGTTAACCGAAGACAAACTGTGCATTATGGTTCGTGTTTTCGGCAGCTAACAGGGACTGTGGTCTGTTCCGTTCGTGACTGTAACCGCCGCCCTGGCATAGGGCACCGAGGTGTGACTAAGTGACTGTTCCAGCTGCCTGACTCAGATTTCGATAACGTTCCAACCCGCATGAATGGGCATCGTTTCAGCTATTGAACATCTAGTACGATATGTACTGGGCGTTGTGCGCATCAATCAATTTCGAGCCTTTGCATGGTCGTTATGTGGAAAACGGATTTGCGGTCCTTTCCGGGATCTTTTAAATCAGTTGTATTAACATAATTAGTAATCAAACGTTTTGCATGCATTCTCATCACCGTTGGATGTCGGGAACGATTTGGCAGATGACTAACGTTTTGCTGCAATCGTATGAACTATATTCATTATTTTTGTAGGTTTTCATGTAGTTTTTACCGGCCTGGAACTCTTGTCCGGGGTGCTGTACTACCTCTGCAATATGTGTGACCTCACCCTTTCTGTCGCGCTAAGGCTGAGTGTCCAGTCTCTCGAAATCGAACCCTGCTGTGATCGATGATGCCGTCAAAACGGAGATCTTTGCACGCCATTGTGTTGTCCTCATCAACCCAGTACGTCCAATTGTCAATAGAGCGACCCTGCGCAGGCTTTTTCAAATTCAGCGTCAAACCGTGGCCGATTAGACCTACTAACTGGTTTTAGAAACGATTTAGTTATCCGACCACTGCTAACGGTGTGTTTTAAGTACAAGTAAAGCGCCCACTGATGCGCGCTGCTGTTTTGACTAATGCTAGTTGGGGGAGCGGCGCCGGTTGTCAGTAGCTGCTGCTGTGTTGGCGCCTGTCCGTTTCCATGGTAACCGCGGCGCCCTGACCAGCGCCGTCGTTTCTTTCAGAGCTGCGGGCAGGACCCCCCTGTCCAGAAGGTAGGAGCACTCACCCTCCCTGGTGTCCGCCGCCGGTCTGTGGTGTTACTCGGGGCTTCTCTGGGACCTGTCGCCACACTCACTGTCCCCGAGACCCCCAGTAACCCACCTGTGTGTCTGCGTGAGCGAGTGGTGAGGCTGTGATTACCCGCCTGTGTGCCATCAGTCTGAGTGACTCGAGAGAGCTGGGTGTCGGAGTTCGGTTACGGGGCGGGGACGCTATCGCTTCGGTCAGCACTGCGCACTTCTCTACCCCGATGACCCCACCATGTTGGGCTGAGCTTTTGCTTAAGGCTGGGAGTTTCTGTGAAGACTGTTGATATTTATGTTTGCTACTGACATTACTGGCGGATCGGAGCGTTGGAGGTCTGTTGATCTGTGTCAACCCGCGCCGCCTCTGGCCAGTCTAACTCGCACTGCCCTCGCTGCTGTAGAGGCGCCAGCCTTAAGAAGCCCAGATACCTGTGAGTGCCACGGCCTGTGGCCTGTGGCCTGGGCGTGTCTTGTGTCCTTTCTTCCGAGGCCGGGCTGCACTGTTCCCTTCACTGGACACAGCGTTCTGATGCGTGACGTATCTAGCACTAGGTGTTGAAATTTGAAGCAGCTACATGGGCTAACTGCCAGTCTGTGAACATTTCCGGACGCTACAGCCTCAAGTCAGCCGTCTGTGAAAAGATAATAAAACATTTGCCGGCCTTCCAGTGCCTGACAGCTGTCACAGCTCCAGTCTGTTACAGCTGATGACCTGCGTCAATATTCGGCGGTGAAAACGTCAGAACGCTGGGTGCATGCGTTTCTTCGCACTGCAACTTCTGCACTGTCTATTGTATAATGTATATGTCGATAGTGATAACTGGCTTACCCCTGAATTCCGACCGCAGACTTGAACTTTCAGTTAGCTCCATGGCAGGGATGACGATACCTTCGTCTGTTATCTCGTCAAGATGACCATATTCGTCTTTACAGGAATTCCTCATGCAAGTGGCAACTTCACGAGTTGCGTGTTGTCGGCCGGACACCTGGTTTTAACCGTCACTTCAGTATCATTTGATTCGAGTTCGTTATTTGCGTTAAACAGAAAACAGGCTCTGTTTGTTATGTGTATGCGGTCGGAGTTGTTCTCCAACTCGGGGCTTTTGAAGGCGAGATGTGGGGGTGCATGTCTTGACCAGGGGCTTGGGTCGGCGTTGGATATAGGGCGCCTGGCGGGCTTAGAGATGAAAAAGCTCTAAAATACACCAAGAATACAGCTGTTCAGCGGGCCGGCCGGCGTTTGGCGTCTGCACACGGTTGGAGCCGGCGTCTCTCAGAGGTCGCGGGCTCGAATCTGACCACGGACAGATTTTGTGCCTGCCGGGCATCCTTAGCCTGGGGCGCTGTGTAACCACTGCAGTCGATGCTTCTCTAAATTTTGAGTTCACCTGCTTCAGGCAGGGAATCATTAAACTCAGAGGCCATTTCGCGGCGATGTAAGATGTGTCATATTGGATGTGTACATAACGTAGCTGCTGTTCGGTAACGCGCATCCCGCATGGTTCGTCACGGAATCCGCACCGGTAGCAACTGTTCTCGCTGTAAACGTTTATGAGTATGAAATCAGATGTTACGGCTGCTTTGAAGAGAACCATACTTTTTCTAGGCTCACCTTAATTTTCCATAGCTGCTGCATGAACTAGCCGTGTCCGACGTCGTCACCTCTCACAGTTTAATGTCGGCAATCTGTCAACTACTGCAACTGGGGTAAAATTGTATCTGCTGGAGGTACTTTTCGATGTTAGCCTCTTAGCTCAGTTCGCCGATGTTCTTCAAACAATGGTTTCTGTACCGAGAGTTCTTCGTTTGCCGCCTTCATGTGTGAGGTCTTAGAGCATTGTCACCGTTCAAGTTGACGTATCCCTATCTAGTAGGCATTTGTAAATCTTGAATCTCATTTTTGGATCAGGGACATATAGGAGCACCACCTCGTCTGCCATCAGAAGGTACGCGTTTGTTAACTCCTTCCTCCCGTGTCCCCCTCCCTCTACCCCAGGCTGCCCACGCCCAGCTCGGGCCGCCAGTCAGGCCTGTCGTCTCCGCGCGAGCCCACCAAAATCAGCCCCAAGGGCCGCAACATGCCCACCAAGAAGGCCTCCTCCACGCTGGAGATATCGCCCAAGAAGGAGAGGGCCTCCACCGGAGGCTCCACGCAGGACCTCAGCGGTGTCAAACGCTCTTCGTTTGTCGAGGTGTGTACCGTGCAGGTGATTGAGAAGAAGGCACTGACTCCCTAGTTCATTACCTTACCTTCTCTGCTATGTTGGTTGACTTGTTTATCTTGATTGGATACACTCCTGCCCTATATTCTTGCGAGAGCGACAAACGTGCGGAATGCATGTAGCTCCTGTGCTTAGTATGTTGATGCGTGGTTTGGAAGTCTAAGGAGTGGGTTCTTACAGTGTCCAACTACTTGTCCCGATAGCTGACACGGGAGGTGGCGCTGTATGGTCGTGACGCACGGGCGGATGTACATCTCGGCAGACGAACTTCGTTGAGTCGGCGGCGCAGTCTGTGGCAGCCACGCCCAGCGCCGACTCTCTGCAGGAGCTGACCTCGCTGAGAGCCGAGGTGGCCGACCTCAACGAGAAGCTGGAGACTCTGAAGGCCAAGCGGGCGCAGGACCGCGACCGGCTGAAGGAGCTGGATAAGGCGCGGATCCAGCTGGAGCAGCTGCAGGAGTTCAAGAGCAGGATGCTGGAGCAGCAGGCGCAACTGCAGAAGGAGGTGGGCGCGCCCTGGTGGTCGCTAATGGTGCAGGCTTCCCTCCCATTCCCAGCTTACTGGTTGGGAGGATGATGGGTGGGAGCCACCCTGTGTATCTCTTTGGATTGAAAGCAGCAGGTTTTTTAGAACTCTGCTAGTCTTGTTGGTACATTTCTGAATTATTACAAACTCTGTGGTTTTAAAAGGTATCCTCGATATTGCTTTAGCCGCCGTTCAGCGCACTAGATGATGAAGATATCCTCAACATTCTGGACTCAGATTTTTACCGCCTCAATATTCCTTAATTTCGTTTTTCCCATCAGTTCTCAGGAAGACCCTCCATAGGCAAAGGGGACGAAACAAATGTCTGTATGGTTTTATTTCTCGCGTCACTGCCCCATGTTCTCTCTGTTGAGGTAAGGCATAGCAATCAAAAGACTCAGGACAGCACAAATGCTAGTACATCATCATCGTCATAGTTGGGGCTTAGGGGCGCACCGATATCATCGGTCATACGGCGTCCTGACGGACCAAATGCTAGTACGTGGACAGCCGTGTAAAGGGGCTTTGACTGGCAAACTATGTCAAGGTTTCGAAATGATTAATCGAAATGTCAAAATCGTCAACGAGGTGATCAGAAAACCGGCCGTTTCTGATTGCAACTATATTATTTAGATAAAGTGAACACGAGAAGCTAAAAGCCACTTTCCAGTTCCATTTCAAATATTAAAGGGAAAGTGGCACCTTTATAATGTGATTTTAACTGAGATAGCTAAGTTGTAAAGCATGCCGGAAAACCCCGTACTCAACATATCATTTGACTTGGAACTCTAAATTTCCATAGAGAGAAGTTAAAAACCTACCTGAAATGTACCCTAAAATGGACCCAACGTAGCCGGCCGCAGTTGTCAGCTGTTGGCATGACGACATGCTGACGTCACGGCAAGTAGTCAGCCTATTGCAGCCCTTTGAATATGGTAGTAGTTGCCAGATCACGACGTCATGCATAGGCAGAGGTTTATTTCTTTCCCTAGAGGAACATTTTAAATATCAAAATATTAAGCTTATTGTACATTTTTAAGAAAAAATCATGGACATTTTCATGATTTTCGGCTAAAAATACCCCTAATTGCACTAAATTCCCGGATTCGACCAAAGTGCCGCATTCTTTTTAAGAAGAGTGTGTAAAAATATGATAACGCGAAAGCCTCGTCGCTTTCCTTTCAATGGGAAACGGTTGAGGGCAAAATTCTAGCTCTGGACAAAGGGAATGTGGCACCTTTGTTCGAATCCTGGGATTTAGTATAATTAGGCGTAGGTACTTTTAGCCGAAAATAATGAAACCACTCATGATTTCTCTGAAAAATGTACAATAAGCTCAATATTTTGATTTTTAAAATACTCCTCAAGGAAAAGAAATAAATATCTGCCTGTGGATGATGTCATGATCTGGCAACCACTACCATACTCGAAACGCTTCAAGGGCTTCGATTGGCTGATGCTCATAATGACGTCAGCATATGTCGTCACACCAGCAACTCACAACAATGGCCGCCTGGCGAGAGGTACATGAGAGGTACATTTCGGGTAGGTTTTAGTTTTTTTCTACGGAAATATCGAGTTCCAAGACAAATGATATGTAGAGTACCGGGTTTTCCGACTTGCTTTACAACTTGGCTATCTCAGTTAAAATCACGTTATAAAGGTGCCACATTCCTTTAAAGCTTCCCCTGTCTTCCTTTTGCAGCATTACGGAAAGAAACTGAGGCGTGGTGAGGCCATCAATGCTTTTCGTTTCGCTGGGCTATGAAGAAATTTATCATGAGGCCACGTCGCGAACCATTGACTATGGCCCTGTGGCACTCGACAGCTGCAAAAGAGTAAGCAGGAGCGCCAGGAGGCGGTGGAGGAGCGCCAGCGGATCCAGGAGGAGACGTCCGACGTCCAGGAGACGCTGGAGATGGCGGCGCTCGACAAGGAGATGGCCGACGAAAAGGTGCGTCCGACGCCTCCGGTGTGAGCATAGTAGTTGTTGTTGTTGTCGCGCGGTTTCCACCGGGGTATATTTACACCCTAGCTAAGTCACACTTAAATACAATGAAATTGGGCAATGCCATCACATCCCACGTAATATATATCCCGCACCCCCTATATCTTTAGTAAAATACGCACTGCTCTAATCTACACGCAGAGCATCCACTTAAAACTCACACACGTCCAACAACCAACCGACCGTCCAACCGAGCAAGTGCCGGCTAGCCACCCAAGTTAGAGCCTCATATGTGGACTTACATTCACTAACATTATCGGAAGGGTGGCTCGGCCGCTGGCCACTGCCGGAGAGTAGAGCCGCTCAGGTGTGACTTTGGCATTACAGATCCATTTACCAATCTGACACTGCTTTTTTATAATTTCAAACAAACATCTACCTGAGGTCTAATACCTGAGTAAAAAGAAATGAATGAATAAAAGGAATAAATGCATGAAATAAGGTCAAATAAAGTGAAATGAAACATTGACTTGGATATATTTCGAACATAGGAGCGCATCTGGCTTCCGCTCCCAAAAGTTGCGGTCTGTGTGGTGGCGGTCTGTGGGGACCGGCAGTGTGGGCTCCCGTCACGTTGTGGTCCTGAGCCGGTGTCTCGCCTGGGCAGGCAGAGACGCTGCAGCTGGAGCTGGACCAGGCGACGGAGCGGATCGAGGAGCTGCGGCTGGATCTGCAGATCCTGCAGGAGGAGGTGCAGCAGCGGGGCGACTCCGGACAGGCGACCGCCACCTCCTTCCAGGTCAAACAGCTGACGCAGCAGAACGAGCGGCTCAAGGAGACCCTCATCAGGTGCGGCCCACCCTCCACCGGGCTGTCAGAGCCGGACTTTCCAAAATGAAGTTGGATACCAGATCGAATGGTTTTAATGTTTCTTCTTGTTTTTAGATGTGGTTGATGGTTTGAGCTTGTATGTAATCTACGGTGCTTTTGGACTATTATTGCATCATCCCTTTCTTAAGCTGTTCTTAGTTTCTTTATTTTGACGATTTTGTTGCGACTGCTGTGTATATATTTGTCGCTGTGAAACTTTCAATGCTTTCTGTTTATACAAAAAAAATTTTATCGTAACTTCCACTTCCGCGCTTACCCAGGATATGTGGCTTAAAGGGAGGTACGCGAAAACATTTTTATTGGCTAGATCAAAAGGTCACAAAAAGTTGTTTCAGAAGTCCTATTCTCATTTTTGCGAATTCGGCCTGCAAATGCCTTAAAATTGCTCTCAAAGTCAACATTTCTAGACGACTTTACCGGTACACCTCTTATCGATGTAAGTGACGTACCCCCGGCTAAGGCTATCTAATTCTCTAAAAAACCGGTCCCATTTTTCCTAAGCAGTGACTTGAAAGTTTAAAACTATTAAATACAAGTTATTTTAAAAAATCTACAGCCAAAAATAATATTAAAACAAAAATATAGGACTTTTAAGAAATCACAATTGACCAATCAGAACGCACAGCCACCTCATAGGGGGTCACGTGACCTTTCTGTCGCAAAAGTTTCGTCATCCTGGGGCTGAAGCAGAAGACGACACAAGACCCGAGGTACGAAACGGCTGAATACTTGAGTAATTCTGTTTTTTCCGTTTTTAGGGCAAACTAATTGATTTTGTATTTTTTAAAAGCTTTGTAAAATTAATTCAAATACAAATACAGGAGAACAAACATTTTTGTTTACAAAAAAATTACTTTTCAACTTTAAATAGTTTTCGAAAAGTAAGTGATGGGTGAAAGTGTCAGCATTTTATCGGAACTGTTAACCTATTTCGATAATAAGTGAGTGGCCTCCCAAAATTTTGCCGAAGATACAAAAATAATTGACAGTTTCGTAATCAGGATTTTTCAAATAGCAAGAAACCACAATAATAATTTTTCGCGTATCTCCCTTTAATTTTTACACTCCTGCTGTGTCCCAGGTTACAAGACACCTCTAAGTTCCCGTCTTCGGGCGGTGGCAGGATTCGGGACATCTGTAACCCTTTCTTCCGCGCTTTGTCAGGATTCGGGACATCTGTGACCCTCTCCTCCGCGCTGTGCCAGGATACGGGACATCTGTGACCCTCTCCTCCGCGCTGTGCCAGGATGCGGGACATCTGTGACCCTCTCCTCCGCGCTGTGCCAGGATGCGGGACATCTGTGACCCTCTCCTCCGTGCTGTGCCAGGATGCGGGACATCTGTGACCCTCTCCTCCGCGCTGTGCCAGGATGCGGGACATCTGTGACCCTCTCCTCCGTGCTGTGCCAGGATGCGGGACATCTGTGACCCTCTCCTCCGCGCTGTGCCAGGATGCGGGACATCTGTGACCCTCTCCTCCGCGCTGTGCCAGGATGCGGGACATCTGTGACCCTCTCCTCCGTGCTGTGCCAGGATGCGGGACATCTGTGACCCTCTCCTCCGCGCTGTGCCAGGATGCGGGACGTGGCGGCGCAGGACAAGCACGAGCTGCAGCGAACTCAGAAGGAGGTGGAGCAGCTGCGGACGGAGATGACGGAGCTGGGGCGGGAGCGCGACCGCTTCAGGAGCCGCGCCGAGGAGCTGGAGGCCAGCATCGCGGATCTGCAGGAGCAGGTGGAGCAGGAGCAGCGGCTCACAGGCGCAGCTGGCCCCTGCTGATAAATCATGGCTGGACGGATTCTGGAGAGGAAAATTCCTGGGGCTTTAGAGAACAATTGTGTCTGATACTTGGAACTTTTCCAAACTTGCGAGGGCTTTGTTGAATATAAGCTGATGATTAGGAATGGTCAATGGATAATCCTTGCATTTGGGACCGCGCTGCGGTCGGTATCGTCTATAAACATTCTGCTGGTACCCTTTGAGTGGTGGCATTTGTGTAGTGACAAGGAAAGTATTCAGTTTCAGCGAGAAATGCAGTATGCAGCCATGCAGTTTCAGCGAGGTACGCTCCTACGAACATCTGTGTTGAAAGAAATCTTTAGAGTTTCGTGATGTTTAGAAAAACTGCCTTGGAACGCTGCTGTTTTAGAAACGAAAATATCTTTAAGAAACAAACAAAGCAGTTCAGTGTGGACTGTGCGCTCCCTTTTCCAGTTGGCACGTGAGAAGTACAGCTGAGATGGTGGACCTGGCCGGCAGGTGGACGCTGCCCTGGGGGCGGAGCAGATGGTGGAGCAGCTGACGCAGCGCAGCCTGGCGCAGGAGGACCGGCTGCAGGAGCTGCAGGAGACGGTGGAGACGCTGGAGGCGCTGCACGACGCCAACGAGGAGATCGCCGAGAACTTCCGCGAGGCGGAGCTGGAGCTGAAGCAGGACCTGGACATGCAGGCCAGCCACATCAGACAGGTCGGTGGTCAGCTGGACATGTCAGATAGATCAGTGGTCACCTGAACATGCAAGCTTGGTCGGCGATCTGTGTAAGATATATAAAGATTAAGATTATAAAGATTATAAGATATGTTAAGATAAGATATCAAATGTGAGATATTATTTCAGCTTATATTGTTAGGAAATTATTATAGATATACAATTAAATCATTAGGAAATATGAAGTCAGCTCTTTCGCCTGCTCTTTTCGACTGATAGTTCAGTTCCAATCCCATCAAAGGGGAACAGAATAGGGAATATCTGACGTTGAATATAGCACTACGAACCACATGAACGGCATTAGCTAGAGTGTAATAGAGACCAGCCGTGAATTGGATTCGTCAATAGCTTTCCACATGGTGTATGTTTTTCCGAGGCCGGGATTATAACAACGACGCAGGATAGCCT
The DNA here is from genome assembly GCA_034440635.1 of Lepas anatifera. NCBI lineage: Eukaryota > Metazoa > Arthropoda > Thecostraca > Lepadidae > Lepas > Lepas anatifera. The sequence continues at coordinate 312,935 of JAOTON010000433.1, read as the reverse complement.
GAGATCTGGACATAACTTTGAATACCGAATAGCAATCAGCTGTCGCCCTCCCCGCCACCAGGCTGCGGTGCGAGGAGCGCGGCAGATTCGGCTGTGAGTGCGCCCGCACGTGCTTCACAGTTGGAGCGGAGCCTGGAGGTGGCGCACGAGGTGATCGACGACCACGTGTGAGTGCACTGACGGCTGTGCACGTGCTTCACAGTCGGAGCGGAGCCTGGAGGTGGCCCACGAGGTGATCGCCGACCATCAGGCCACCATCGGCAAGTTCAGGGAGCTGGTGCAGCGACTGCAGGATCAGAACGGCGAGCTGCGCGCTAGCCTGGAGAGCGAGACCAACAAGCCGGTGGGCGTGCCTGCCGAGAAGATTGACTTCAAGGTTAGTCACGTGCTCGGGTAGAGATAGATCGCCATCAGGCTCTGCGCTTGATTACGTCACAGTAGCAACAGCAGGGCTTTATGGCTCAATGTGTATAGGTATCAAAATCACATGATCGCCTGTTGATTGTTATAAAGCTGCATGCCAAATCTCGCCGCCAACGCCCAGAGCGTTTTAAATCATCAGGTTTATATTAATATCATGTCACGGCATACTAATACAGTAATGATTGTGAAACAGTGGTCGGTGGGTCACTGCGAACGTTGTTTTCTGGTCCGGCAGAAAATGTTCGCCGAGACGAAGGCTCACGCCAAGGCGATCGAGATGGACCTGCGGAAGATAGAGGTGCAGCAGGCCAGTCGTCACGTGGAGCTGCTGGCCGGATTCCTGCCGGAGACGTTCCTGAGCCGCGGTGGTGAGTGGTGGCACACTGAAAACCGGTGGAGAACCCGTAGAGTTCTTGCACTTAACTTGCACCATATCAATAATCGGACAGCAAATTTTAAGACCTGTCAGGGTTCTCAACGAGACTGATAGGGGTTCTCATATCGAGACGTGATGCGCTTCTTTATGTTCTTCGGTGAAACGTATTTCATTTCTTTCAGGAGAATTCAAACAGTTCTCAGCTGTCTTAAGAATACTCTGTGAGTACCCTTTCCGGTTTTTAGAGTTTTCTAGAAGAAGCTGTATCCATCTTTCAAGAAGTAATAGATTGTCGAAATTCTCACGCTGCGTCTACTCTGAGAACGACTACCTTTCTTCTTGAAGACGTGCTAAGATTCTTTCATATGGTGCTTAAAGGAGGAATACCGCTAGCTTCACGTAAATTATCCGCTTATTCGTAGCACTTAGAAATTAGGTCTAAGGCCGGATGCCATGTCATATTTTTTGATAAGCTCCACTGTTGTAGTGGAGCTAATCAAAAACATGACCTCGTGTTGTAGTCTCAGCCAAATTGTTAAGCACTTAAAAAAACGGATAATTCACACAGAACTAAAGCTGAAAATGGGTATACGTAACCGTGACTTCTCCAAAAGAATGGGATGCCAAAGAAGTGAAACTGGTGTGGTGAGGCATGGAAAATCACGCCAAAGTTAATACAATGCAATGGTGTTCAATCAAATATTTATAGACTCTTAAAGATTCACTTTGCGACAAAACAACACAATGCGTTTTCTTTATATTGTAACACAAACGGATCAAAATTTTATGATGTGGCCTGCATACAGTGAAGGCACATGACGTCAGTAGGGAGGTCGAACGCCCCTATAAAGGGAGCATAACTAATGATCAGCCCCTTATGTTTGCAGATAAAAGAAGATATCTGTTCACAAACGCACAGGGCTTTGCGTGAGGCCCACTCACGTCCAGCATCTCTAAAAGCTGCTGATCTCCGAGGACTAGGCTGACCTCCTCGATTTTCAGCTTTGACGAACCACCAACCCAGCACTCCCGAGCAGGCTTTTGATGGCCGCCACTTGCTCTGCCTCTGAAAAAGGAAATGAGTCTGCTCAAAACACGCGAAAAATGGACCAAAAACACCTAAACGTTTGAGTTAATGTGGTAGAACCAGGACTTCATTTGAGAGGGGGGCTGGGAGCCTGACCCGTCAGCACCTCGGACAGCATCCAGCTATGCATTTACTATTGGGGCTCAGACATTTCTAAGAGGCAGGCCTCTTGGATCCGCCATTGGTCTGTTGTATTTGAGCATTAAGATGCCGGTTCATAAGGTATATTTTACCAGCTTTATTTTAAAAATATATCAGATAAATATGAGGGATGCATAGACCGATCTATGGGATAAAGATACTTTTTAAAGACTTTTGCCACCACTTCGCCCAACCGACTATCGATGCCCACTGAGAGATAAATGACACTTTCTGAAAGGTCAATGGGGGCCCCCATAAACGTCGCTTCCTTCCCGGGAAGCAAGAATAAGCTCTATCGCGATCGGATTTGGCGCCCAACGGATATATTTGTGTCGCCCCTGGCATTGGCGTCCCCCAGGTCTGGATGACGCCCTGAACATGTGTCTCTCCCTGATCGGAAATTCAAGACCTGCCTATGGACGGATGGACAAAACCAACCCTCGGCCCCCTCCTTCCCAAACCCTGCCTCTCAAAGGAAAACGGTAAAGTCAACCTAACTGCACATCGCCAGTGGATCCCGTGACCCTTCTTCAAAGCGCAAAGCGTTTTGTCTTTTGTTCTTCGGAAACACTACGTTTTTTTTAATTTTTTTCCAGGGCTGGCCCCATCCAAACGTTTTGCCAGGTCTGCCACAAAGGGTCGGTGGTACCACAGTTTTTTTTACAAAGATGAAAATTTTCCATAGGCCAGTAGCCACATTTAGTTACCATACACGACAGTTGTTACCAATTAACAAAGTGCCGTCACACTTACCTTAACAAAACAGGCGCCAGATGCTCCACTTCTCAACTCCCGAAGCTTCCCACTGCAAATGAACCATCCGCTGTCGCGTCGTTGTGTTGCCATGGCGACGCAGCCCAGCAGCGTCACGCACGCGCACAATCAGCTGAAACCATTCCCGAGAAGTAGTTCGAGAACGCTATCCCTTCTTTGCGTTCTTTACGAAGAAACTAAAATCGATGTATTTGAGTGCCGGTGCTCGCCTGTTCTCTTGCATGAGAACGGTCCCAATGGGTTCTCATCCGAAAGATACGTGGGGCTTCTTACACTTTCCCGCCAAAATGCAAAGAACTCAATGAGGTATTGGAATAGAACAGGGAGACACAACTGGCTTCTAATGGGAGAAGTTTGTGGCAAATTTCTCCTGAGCGGTTTTGAGTGCAGTGATGGCCAGGCATTGGTGTCAAGGGGAGGTGACTGGGGTAGCTGTTGATTGCGTTCTATCCCAGTGTCTGCGAATTCATAATTGTGGGGGAAAAATGACACCCTGCCACGCCAGTTCCTGCCTCATCAAATATATGCTGTTGTATTATTTTGCCTCTCGGAAATGTTTAAGTAGATTGTAAGGTGCCCAAGCCAGCACTGTAGATATGCTTTACATTTTGTTTTTTGCTCCCATTGACAGGAGAGTTGCGGCCTATCGCACATGCTGAAAACATGCTCATATCCAAAACTGTCGATGTTTGTCTAGCTAACGGCCTTGGTCTCTCGCTCAGCCTGTGGTGAGCGATTCTCGACTCCTAACGCTGAAACAATTTTTAATCACTGCCCTCTCGCCGGTGGTACGGGAGTCGAGGTGGGGTGCGGTGGGCCGCTGGTGGCGCCCTCTCCAGTACCATGCAGAGACCTGGACCGGGCGCTGCGCTGCCGCAGGCGACCACGACGCCGTGATAGTGCTGCTGCTGGTGGCCCGGCTCTCGCTGAAGGCCGAGGTCCTGCTGGCGCAGGTGCGCGACAAGTTCCCGCAGCCCGAGACCGTGGACAAGGCCACCGTTCTCAAGTCGCACGCGGTGGAGCAGTACTGTTTCGGCGCCCGGCTGGTGCACCTGCTGCTGGCCCTGCAGGTGAGCCTCGCCACCGGTGCCGCCGGCCAGACTCAGAACTGCAGGACACCTGCGCTTCAGTGTACATCTGCGCAGGATAGGTAGAGTGGGGTGGCGCGTGCGCGGTGCTGCAGCGGCGGCGGTGTGTAAGTTTGTGTGTGACGCGTCGTTGGCGCCGACAGACCAGCATGGAGCAGTACCGCGCCGCGCTGGAGACGGTGGATGTACCCACGCTGCTCAAGATGGGCGTGCTGTACCCGGAGATGGCGGCCCAGGAGAAGGGGCTCGACTTCTACATAGAGCTGCTGCGCCAGGACCAGGTGAAAGCCGCGGACATTTTGTTTTCTCGGGCTGACATCTGAAGGCCGGGAGACTTTACGGAGGATTTGGTGGCAGAGGTGGTCAACCGATATGTCGGCCGTTCCGGTTTTCCAAACTGTAACCTGTACGTATTACCACATTCCAATTCCCATCATTAATTAACTATGCCGTCGCTCGACTTCTTTGCCGTACGTTGTGAGATGCGTGCTGTATTTTTGTGCATTTGTCGCTGATTCCTCTGCAGTTAAATGACCGACACAGCCATTGGTTTTAGCTTCGGGTATATTCAGACCAGTCTGATCCAGTCCGATCTGAATCGTTCCTTACTGTCCGTGAAACAACCGGGCTCGAAAAATAATCACGGCCATCTGATGATGCAGCCAAAACTAGTTGTAATGAGACACTATTTCTCCAGACTACACCGCTGATCCATAAGCCTGGGAAAGCTGGCTTGGACGCAACAAATGCATCAGGAGTAGTGCAAGGCTGTCGTAATGTCTATAGATTTCCCGGAAATTTCAGACCTTTCCGATAGTCGGACTCTGTCTCCTTGCTTCCGATCGGACAGATGACCGGTGGACACTAATAGACGCAGTGGTCTCTATGCTATGCTAATATGCTTTTCAACAAGTTAAGCGTGCTCGTGGTGCAGGCTCAGGCACACTTTATTATACTCATCTGAAAATTCGGCCGGGCGTGGTAAACACTGCGACGTTTTTTGCTTTGACTGTCTGTGTTCCCGCCCGGGCCGGGTGGGGGTGGTGTGCAGAGTCCTCTGTAGAGTCGCAGTGCCCTCTGTGAGCTCTCGGCGAGCCTGACTTGGAGTACAGAGTCGCAACGCCCTCCTCCCGTCCACAGCTGGGAGAGAACGTCTCACTGGAGAACCTGGAGCGTGTGGTGCAGTACTTCGGCTCGCTCTACCCCAGCCAGCTGTCGGCGGCGCCCACCGACCACTACGGCCACCTGTTGGCGGCCGCGCGAACTTGGAGTGCCGCCTGCGCCTCCGTACAGGCTGAGGCTCGTCGGCTGCAGGTGAGCGGATGTCCGCCTGATGCCTGCGGCGGGTGTCACGCCGCTGCTGACTGTAACCGATCCACTGCACGCGCGTGGCAGGGTGTGGGAGGAGGATGAACTATGACAATGCATGGGAATGGCACGGAAGGCTGCCAAGTACTTCTTAGACACTCGACTCTTAAATCTGTGTGGATAAGAAATGTTTACCATATGATATGACGGACATGAGAACAATCAGCACAGTTATTTCTTTCTTCCTCATCTTCCGGCGACGCTTGCATCATCATCGTGAGTGGTGTTTTGGGGCGCGTTGACGGCCCGGGTCATTTGGCGCCCACTGCGGCATTTACCGAGCCGAATCTACCAACACCAGTCGACCCGGCCGTGTTCTGGTCGCTGGTTGTTGTTCGGCGGTCCCAGTGTTCACCTCCCTCACCACAGCCTTGACCTCGGCCCTCAGGTGATCTCTCAGGAGGGTGACTCGCACAAGCTGTTCGGGTGGCTGGCGGCCACGGCCGACGCCTGCGGTAAACTGGCGCAGCGCATCCGCCGCCGACTGCCGCAGGACGGCTCCGGCGCACCGGTGGCCTTCCCCGAGCAGGTGGGTCGGGTCTCAGTAGGCAGGCTCCAACACAGGACAGGCGGGCCAGGACGCGGTCCCAGCAGGTAGGCTCCAACACAGGACAGGTGAGTCGGGACGCGGTCCCAACAGGTAAGCTCCAACGCAGGGCACGTGAGGCTCAAACACAGAATAGATGAGGCTTAAACACAGTCCCAGAGGGTGGGCTCAAACACAGGACAAGTGAGGCTCAATACAGTCGGCCCGGCAAAGAGAGGCCGTGATGGGTGAGTCAGAATACAACCGTTATTCTTGAGGCGTGGGATTTGGACGCAGCTCTGATGGCTGGGCCACAAAACAGCCACGATCCAGGGAGCTGGAACCCAGAGCAGGCAGGTGCGTCAAAGAACCTCGCCAGACAATGATCACGGCTGTCTTGTCACTGATCTCGGACTGCAAACATAGTACGTGTCCGCGCAAAGGGAAACATAGAATTTGGCACGCACTCTCCGGTACTGGCAAGTACTGAAGCTTGCAGTGAACCTTTTTACGACTTACCTGTTTTTTTGTTGCGAACTTTGTTATTGTTGACTGCATGTAGAAAACCAGGACGATGCTCCACGCCACTTGCTGCCATTGAATACCGCGTATTATGCGATTTGGAGGCGGAGTTCGGGGAGAATCCGAAGGTTCGCGCGAAGCAGTGTCGGTTCCTTTGCGGTGCTGATGAATGAAATCTGACTCCCCAAGGGGCCCTAAGGGTCATATTATCATCGAATATAACGCTTCTCTTGCCCTAGCAATGTCCCGTTTAGCAACATTGAGCCGATGCTGTCACGCTGCCCCATTAAAAGGAGAAGAGTGGCGAGGAGAGCAGTCTGGCGACGGCGGTGCGAATGTGGTGGTGGCAGGGCCAGGATTTCGCTCAGGAGGGTTCGCCCCGAAAGGGCCCCGGACAGCGCCAAAGGGCCGATGGGAAGGGCCCTCTTTGTTGTTACAGAATAGAGTCCGAAGAGGGCTTAAAGGGCCCTGTCGGTATAAAATGCCAAATTTGCCACATAGTAAGGCGGGCGAGCCAGCTTCGCGCGGCTCGTGTCTCAGGGGGCCCAGGGCGCTGTCCCTGCCACCCCCCGCTACGCCCATGGGTGATAGAGCTAATCTAAAGATGTAAATGGAGTGGAGAGATGGACGGCGTTATTTGGTGAGAGAAATGAGCATTTGGTATATTTCATATCAAAATAACACCCATCGGCGGCGTTCTCCTCGCCTGCGTGGACAAGTTGCACCTCGTTTGTTATCAGTAAGTGGCTCGGACAGGATGCGCACTGAAATCGGAGTCGTGCCATGTCTCGTGGGTCTCTAGATCTCGGAGCAGCCGGTGTCCTAGGTGACATGAACCGGAGGGAGGCGGGGGAGAATGGCCCTGGTGGGGATGGCGCTGCTCAGACGGGGCTGACGATGTGAGACTGGGGGCTATAACTAGCGGCGGGGTTTCACAGGGGAGATGGATGCAGCTCATACTGCTGCAAGGGAAGTCTTATATCTGTCGGCTGGGAAACATTTAGAGTGCAAGGGAGCACACGCTCACAGCACTCGGGGACGCGATTTCTCTCGGTGGAGTTCCATCCTATACCGGACGAGAGCGGTGGGGAAGACGGGGAGGGAGACGAAACTTGAAGCGGCTCGGTGTCGACGCCGCCGTTTATGGGCACACAGTTAGCCTTACGTCACCCTCTGACAGGCGCGCACGGCTGCGAACTGAGCTATATATCTGCAGGTCTGTAATTCGTCGGGAAGTGCACGGGAAACCGGCTGCAACGGCCACACGCAAATGAAGAATGATTCGTCCCGACCTGACTAGGAGTGACGTAGCTTGATGTCTTACTCGGGATGCCGTCTCGAACTTTCGCTCGGCCACCTGTTTTATCCGTGAGAAAGCTATGTTTTGCATAATCAGTGCAGCGCTCAGAAATTCCTTTTTCCATACACTCGGCCACCTCCTGAGGGTCTGTATCTTAGTGCAGTTAACATCCAGCACTGGTGCGGTCGGAGGACAGCTCTTTCCATGCATACTTCTGGTACGCATCCACACTTGTGTCGAAGGCGTGAAACAGGTTACGCTGAGACTCTGCAGAAACTTTGAAACTCGCTGTGCTTTTATATTTTTGTTTATTTATTTCTATGTTTTTACTTTTGACACACTTTTTAGCCCCGTGAGTTGTTGAAATCCTTTTGTATAGGTCTTATTTAGTGTTATGGCCGCCGCATGACCTTCAGTGTCGGCGCGCCCTCAACCCCCAATTATGATGGTGAGATGATGGTGGCGTCCGGAAAGCTTCATGTCCATTCAAAAGCCAGGCACCATCGGTGGAATGACCTTGCATTCCACCACAAGGGAAATGCATCCGAACCTGCAAGACCATTCTGTCCCTGAAACGTGCGGCTTCCGTGCGGGTTCCTCCTAGTCTGCTGATGCCTTTTCTATTTCAATCCAGAGTTCAAACATGTCGCGTAGTCTTTGTGTGCGTCTATGACAGAAATCCGTCTCCATTGACTGGGCTTCCCAGAACGCATGGGGGATATTTGTGTATCTCTCTAGATGTGATGACTGATATTGACTGACACTTCTCGCTTCTTCGGGACGGTTGAGTGATGTGTAGCGTTGGTGTCTCAGGGCCCTGTTCTGCCAGTCCCTGAACACGCTGAGTGGCGACGTGGCGGTGGAGTGTACCGTTCTGAGTGAGCGGGGATTCTGTGCCGTCGGTGAGAGTGCTCTGCCGCCCGCCAGGTGTCGGAGGATATCGGATCGGTGCTGGTGCACCTGTACCGAGTGGGCGGAGCTCTGCGAGAGACGGGCCGCGCCTGCACCCCTCTCCTGGCTGCGCTTACCGGTAAGCCAAGACGCTGACCCTGTCCCCTCGCCCCTAATTGATGAGCCAAGACGCTGACCCTGCCCCTCGCCCCTAATCGGTGAGCCAAGACGCTGACCCTGTCCTCTCGCTCCTAATCGGTGAGCCAAGACACTGACCCTGTCCCCTCGCGCCTAATTGGTGAGCCAAGACGCTGAACGTGTCCCCTCGTCCGTAACTGGTGAGCCAAGACGCTTACCCTCCCCCTCGCCCGTAATTGGTGAGCCAAGACGCTGACCCTGTCCCTTCCTCCCTCAGACAGTGACACTGGCCGGTGAGCTAAGACGCTGTCCCTGCCCCTTCCTCCCTCAGACAGTGACACTGACCGGTGAGCTAAGACGCTGTCCCTGTCCCTTCCTCCCTCAGACAGTGACACTGGCCGGTGAGCTAAGACGCTGTCCCTGCCCCTTCCTCCCTCAGACAGTGACACTGACCGGAGAGCCAAGATGCTGTCCCTGTCCCTTCCTCCCTCAGGCAGTGACACTGGCCGGTTAGGCTGGACTATGACCTTGCCCCATCCCCTTCAAGACAGTCACAATGACCGATTGGCCAAGACCCTGATCTTGCTGTTGCCGTTCCCCACCGGGTAGCTACCCCCCCCCCCACCCACTCACTGGCAATAGCAGCCCTGTCTGAGTGTGCATTTAATGTAGCAGACTTGTTACGTATGATGGCTCCTGACCCGAATCAGACAGACCCTGTCCGGACGGCTCCGAAATTTAACCTCCGAACTTTAGCCCTGTTGCTGGGCCCACCATGTATCCAGCTAAGAGAACGTTCCCGTCTTGTGTTATAGTGATCGATCGCAGAGCTCCAAAACGGTACACCGTGACAATTTGGATACGAAGTGAGCTTGGCCAGCCTGTGGGAAGTTCGGCTGTTTTCGCTGTCAGGGTGGAAACACCGCAACCAGCCTTGTCGACGGCATGGACTGCTGAACTGGCCCGGGTGGTACGGCCAGTACCACTGAAATCGTACTTTGGTCGCAAATTTTCGTCTCTTGGATTCTGCATCGGATGGAGAAATTTTTCGGACTGGTGGAATCAAAAAAGCGATAACTCAGCCGCCCAGTCCTAACCGTCGATGTATGGGCGCACGGACAGCGGAGACAGCGAGCACCTCTGATCATCGACCCGTCCACTCTGTATGAAGAGAGTACGCCGAGACGGCGTGGCTGCGGGTTGTTTGGTTGCGGTGTTGGTGACTGGGAGGACGCTGATGCTGGCCCGCGAGGGAGGGGGAGAGGGGGCGACCCTCGTGCATTTTCATGGAAGGTTCTTCTTCCATCATTCTTGTATCGGGAGGGAGTCACCAGTCGGGCCGTCTACCGAAAGGGACATAAGTCGGACATGGTGTCGGGAGGTAGTCACCAGTGTATGGTGAGAAATCTAACTGGTTTGATACTTCATCGGAAGGCACACGTGACAGACTTGGTGTCGGGAAGGGTCTCCCCCCCTGTCGGGCGATCTGTCGGGAGCACGTCACTGCAGGCTGGTCTCGGCTTCTGCGGAGTTCAAAATTGTTTGCGCCTCTCCCCATTCATCTAGGGTTTGTATGGTTACACGTTTGGAGTATTGTGTGGACCCTGATCTTGTCTTCCGTCCCGGGCTGGGACTGTGACTTCTGGGCGATCCGGTCAGGTCTGGTGCGGACACTTCTCAGCTTCTGTGTTCACGACCTCCTTCGACGACGCTATGTGTACATATATATGTCGGAACGGAGAAGAATTTTGGTACCTCATTGGCCAAAGAATACACTGTTATCAAGCGGCAGCATGGCTTCTGCTCCTGGATGCGTCCGACGACGGTTGCCTCCGGCTCGTCGTGCGAACCGGGTGGCGTGGGGACTGCGGTGGACGGCTGTCTCCAACACCGCTCTCCACGCGCCGGATCCACCGCCAAGCTCCTCCACATCTCCTCTGGAAGAAGAAGGTCTTAGACCGGACCAAGAATATTTATCGGGGGCGAGTTTATGAAAGGCTTTAGATGACAAGGAGTGAAATGGGCGCAAAATGACCGGGCAGCTGGGCGCGCCCTGAAGCCCAAACAATAAATCAATCGGTTTCCGCCGACGTGTCCACTGGACATGGACCGGGCCCACCGCGGAGACCCACCAGGCCGAGGAGCGCTGGACCGGGCGGCCCACCCGGGGGACTGCCTGGGCCTTCTCAGACGGGAGAGTGGGGAGGTTCCGTACGGGCCTCTGCCTGCTCCTGCGGACCGGCCTAGACCCCATAACCACCTGTGAAGGTTGTGAAGAGGAGGACCCCGTGCCTGCGCGCGCTGTCCCGCCCCGAGGCGCTTTCGGGCGTGACGACCCGATCGTGTGGGAGGCGCTGGCGGACCCGCGCCGGCTGGTGGTCTTCCGACGACTGAGGCACCTCAACGAGGCGTCTATGTCTAACCACTTACAGTGTCGACATCACAACTTTTCTAAACGGCCTTCGTTTCACCGTTGACGCCATGTGACACCACTTCAGCTTTGTTGACCATCACGCCTCCCGTCTCCCAGCTCCTGTGATCATGTTTTGTGCAGCAATAACTCGATAACATCGACTTCAGTTGCGCGTCACGAGGAGTCTGAACCCAAGCCTACGAATTCGATGGAACTGTTGCCTGGACAATTATACTGTACTCATCCTAGAGGTACCTCGGTGGCAGTAAGCATGGACGTATATCTGTGTTTCCGAAGCGATTGTCACACCTGATTTCCGACAGGGGTGTAGCCAAGGGGAGGCGGCAGGGACAGCCCCCCTGAGGGCCCGAAGGGCCCCCTGAGGACACGGGTCGCGCGAAGTGCGGTTCGCCCGCACTATGCTCTGTGGCCAAATTTGAAATTTCCTACCAGACAAGGCCCTCTTAGCCCTCTTCAGCACTCTTCTGTAACAAGCAGGACCCTTTTTACCCATCAGGACCCTTTTGGCGCTGTCGCAAGGGCCCTTTTCGGGGCGCTGCCCCCCCTTGAGCGAAATCCTAGCTACGCCCCTGATTTCAGACGATTCGACACCTCTCTTACTTTGAAGGGCTATTCTTTCCAGGCCTCGAAACAACAAAGTGGAAATACGTTGCAGTCTGGAAGTTCGGGTTGTTAGTTTTAATCCCACGCCTGTCACCTGTATAGTCCCTTCCCGCGGGGCAAGTTTAGTGATGCAAAGTGATTTAAGTAGTCTTTGCGTCGTCAAACCCCGAACAGATGGGTCATCGAACTTCGGAGATGTGACGCAACCTTGGTGCAACCTCGGCATTTGGGAGTGACTGGTTAGACACCCCGTATTGTGGTCGGATGTTTGTGTAAGTATTGGGGACTGGCTATTGGTTCAGAGGGAGGGGGGCTATGTCGCGGGAGCGGAATTTCTTTACTACCGAGAGCGTATCAGGGTGAACCCGTTACGAGTTTATTGTGCCCACCAACATCCAGCGGTAGAGTACTCGACAATGCCATCTACCCATTGTTGATGTGATGATGATGATGATGATGATCTAACTGGTTGGATATGCGTTTGGGAGATCGTTATATTCGGATGGTTGGAAGGTTTGTGGGAAATATTTAGCGTTCTACGGACGTGATTGGTTCTTGCGCATTCATGTCGTATCTACATTATTGGGCAGTGCAAGATATTTTGTGGGAGAATATAGATGGCGCTAAGCTGTAACTTAAAGTATCGAATACGAACGATAGATGTCGCGCCAAGCGGCTACGCGCAATCCTGGAGCTAAAGTAATGCAAATTTTTAATGTTCTAAGAGTGCCCAAGGGTATTGTCGGAGGGAAAAAATGCCGGCGGACGACCCTTGCGTGCGGATATGGAAGCGAATAAGAAGTCATGAAGTCTTCGAAAGGGAGAGGTTAGGCGAATGACAGGACCAAAATCGGCGTTAAACGGTTTGAGAGACCTTGCAGTGTCACGTGTGCCCTGGCCTCGCGCGGTTGGAAGCGGTGCTTGGAGACTTGCGGACATCGATCGCTCATTGCTGATCTGTTCCGTCCCCTTTGCATCACGAACACGTGCTGGGAGCACCCGTGGCCTCGCGCCCGGTTGTCGCTCCACCCCAAAATTGGGTTCAAATTCCTCATCCTGGTAGAACCTAAATTGGGGGTATGAATAACGGTACTGCGCTTCCATATATCCCGGCCCTGCGCGTGGCAGGCTGCCTCTTTTGTTACTCTATCTTGTTTTGTCATGTCGTAGGAGCCGCGGCGGCGTGGGAAGGTGGAGTGTTTGCGGGGGACAGGGGTCGGGAAATCGGTGTTTTGCGTGGATGAGTTGACTTTTTGTTCAGTTGAAACCCTGATGATGAGGCGGTGAAAGGTGCACTTGGCGTCAATTGTTCATTGCTCATATAATGCCAGGCAGGGCTTTTTAAAGTAAAATTACTGGTGTGTTTTTCGAGCTACCCAGTTTTTCCTACCCCCATCCCCAGTCGTCACTAGGACAGAGTCCGCAAGCGCGTATCCAGGATTTCGGTGCGGGGGCGCGACTTCGCTGGAGGGGGGAGGAAGGCGCCAACTAACCGCGCGCTGGCGCTTTCAGCCGGGCGAGCGCTTCGGGCGCGCCTTGCGGGCCCACGGGGGAAGGACACGCCCCCGCTTCCCCCTAGATCCGTGCCCGGTCCGTACCCACAGAAACAAAATATTGACGGGGTCAAAGATGCTGATATGAAATGCAAGTTTTAATTTCATCCCAAAATGAAGCCAAGGCCATTTTTCACGTATACCTGAAAGGAAATGGGGCACCCCCGTGGGCTTCGAACAGAGCTATCTTAAGCGTAGAGCATACCGAAACACATCTAAGTGCGTTCTTCTGAGTGCGTCCTGAGTGAGTGCATCTGTGTGCGTCCATCTGAGTGCTTCTGAGTGCGAAACACTTCTGAGTGCGTCCTGAGTGAGTGCATCTGTGTGCGTCCATCTGAGTGCTTCTGAGTGCGTCCCTCTGTGAGCCGACAGGCCGCGCGGCGCGTCGGCGGTGGTGGCGATGGCCGCGAGATCCGGGACTGCGACCAGATACCTCCGCTTTTTATACACATTGGAGTCTGTAGTCATTTCACCGGTACAGAGGCGTGCCATTAACGCGTCTCTAAGCCGGACGAGTAACTGCGTAAGAATCGTTTCCAGCGTGGTCTGCAGTCCCACGGGGCTGGCAGAGATATGGCTTGTTATTTAGTTTCCGTTCAGGTGACTCAGAGTTTTGATTGGCTGCGAACTGTGTTCAGCTTTGCGATTTGTACGTGGCAAGACTGCGGGACTTTCTCGCATCTCGAGTTTTGCTCCATGTTCGTACGTTGGAGTAGGCAGACACGGCCAGGAATTCTATAGCATGCAGTTTTTATGGATTGTCATTGCAGGACATCCAAAGCAAAATTAGTTTAGATGGGTGGTGTTCATTGGCGGACGCAGGGGGCATTCCGGCCATGGCCCCCAAAGCACTGGAGGGGGCAAACTACCTTTTGGCCCCCTCAAACGCTGGAGAAATTTGTGAAAAAAGGTGTTTACAATAGGTCTGTGGAGCAAAAAAATCTTCGCTCCCCTAGGAGAGCGATCATGCACTTGGACAGGTAGCTTACACTAGGTCTGTCGAGCACCCAAATTGCACGTCCCTCCCCAGGACCAGAGGCAGACATGGTTTGGCCCCCCCAAACTCGAGTCTGCGTCCGCCCCTGGTGGTGTTCTGTTTTGTTGTCCATTTTTGCATGATCTTACATTTTCCACACTTCTAGGCCAATCATTTGAGTCTTTCACTGGGAAGGGGCCATTGTCCGTTACTGGGGGATTTCTGTCGAAGGTGGGGGCACTTTTCCGCAGTTAATACGTCAAAACCCCCTGTTGCCAGAGGTGTGGGAGCTTTGCTCATATAAAGGAAGCCAAGCTGCAATGTTCGGGGTGGGGGCAACCCTGCTTCGTAACTTGGATTTGTGTGGGTATAAACCACGTCTTTGCGTGGACTCAGAACGGCTTCAGAATTGGGGGTATGCGCAGGGGAGAAATGGTGAGCAACATAACTGAGAACCCCTGCGTTTGAAGAAGAAAGGCTGGCTGGAGCAGCGTAGTAGAGGGCTGGAGTCCCGACGGTGGGTACGAGGGGTTACTGCCTCCCGTGAAATTGGGGGGGGGTGGTGGGTCGCCGTAGTTCGGTCCACAGGGGAGGCGTCCAGGAACCGGGAGGAGGCAAGGGACATCGTTGCTCCATGACCCTTCTGCCGCCTACTTCTGCGTCCATGCCCCGGTTCCACTGTCCTCGAGTGGTGCAGGTGGAAGGCCGAACGCGTGCGACCTGATATCTTTCAGCTCATCCATCCCCCACTGAACTCGCACGTGCTGCTCCCTGACTGGGTGTTCAGACTCTCATCTCTCCACATCGTTCTTATTTCGGTCCACGTCTTGCGATGTTCATGGCCTCTTAACCGGTACTGAGGATGTCGCCACATTCTGGAGATGTCGCCATTTGCTGGAGATGTCGCCACATGCTGGAGATGTCGCCATTTGCTGGAGATGTCGCCACATGCTGGAGATGTCGCCATTTACTGGGAGTGTCGCCAGTCTCTGCAGACGAGCATGGATCTGTATTGATAATGGCTGAGGTCGCGGTAGAATCAATTGTTCAAACTTTTTTGAAGCAAGGTGCGGGACCGTTGGTGGTATGAAGGGAGCAGGTGAACGCCGATGCTCGCGCACACGACGCTAATAGCTGGGGAGCCTGTTGCATCCGGCAGGGCGTCGGAACTGACGCCCCGACGCCTCGTGCCGGGTGCTCTCTGCGCGGCGTTACCTGGTGGATCTTGTGGGGTGTCGGTTTTTTCAGTACAGGAGGGACTGATGATAGTAGTGTGTGCACTTCTCTGTTTGCTTTGTCATTCACCCGCACAGCGAGGTATTGACACCGAAAGGGGTAATGAGTCTCTGAATCAAGCGTTCTTCTTGTTCCAGATGGAACACTTTTAGCGACTGTACTGTTTTGGGCGCTATATGGCCTTGCGAGGCTGGTGCGCCCCTAAGCCCAAATAACCAACCTGTTGCACCCGGCAACAACGGATGCAGTCCTCAACTCCACACGCCCCTCGTAACCTGCTGCCTGTGTATCTTGTGCTCGCAAATCTTAGTTACACGAACCACTACTCTTCGTGAGGGGTCTTACAGAATATTTTGACTCGAAGGCCAGAGCAGTGAATTCTTTTGTGAAACGGCCCAGTAATTATCGTTATCGTGCGTTTTAATTCTGGTAAGGACTAAAGGGGATCAGTTAAGAATAAGGTAACATAGTATAAGCTCGTCATATAAACAAGTTTGCGGGTCATACAAGCTTATCATGTAATATCCTTTCTTTGGGCGGGGGGGGGCGGTGACTGATTAATTTCGGAAAATTGAATCTTATTTTCTTGGGGCATGGTCGTAGGATCTGGACCCTCCGAATTATTTGTATTACGAACTCGGTGACATTTTTAGGTAAAATTAACGTATAATTTTCTGTATCCCCTTGTTTCAAGTATGGGTATCGCTCACTTCAGATATTAGTCTAAATTTCGCACCCTGGTTATATTTGCAGCGTCGACCGAGTCGACTGCAAAAACACGGGTATCAGATAATTGTCTTCTTTTTCTAGATGCGAACTGGCGGTGCGCTGCGGAAAACAACATCGCTGCATGCGTCCAGAGTACGAACCGTTTACACAACACGAGCTGGCAATCATCCGAGGCAATCTTACTGTTATACGCTGTACATAGGCGGCTGAACCACAATATCTTCTTATTCACCTGCGTCAGCGATGAGGTGTTTCCGGAGAGCTTGGCCACTCAGCGCTGTTGCGCACGCCCTGCAACATCACCCTCAGCAGGATGTATCACCTCCGTCACTCCATGCTCCCTCACGTTTCACTGTGGGCAAAAGGGGCACGTGCCTACTCTGATCGAGCCTCGGCGCCCCCTGAAACGCCCTCGGCGCCCTTTAAAACGTCGGTCCCCATGGGATGCCAGTATGGGCGCCGCTACGATATGGTTTGGCACCCCCTCCCCGTTAGAGAACATGGCGCCCCTCTGGTTCGAACGGCACCCCCTGTCAGAATGTCTCGCTCAGGTCGAAAATACCGGATCCGGCTTTGCGAGAACGTGGAAACAGAGATTTGTGTTTGTTGTACAAGTATCCTTTGCCGGAATTTTCCCCAAAACCACATTCCGATGTGAGGGAATTCCCTTTCAGTATGGTCGGCCTCTTGGATACTTCCGGCAGACACACTGAGAGAAAGTGTCAAGTTGCCAATGGGGGGAGAGGGGGGGCATGCGGACCAGGGGTCCCACTTTTGACCGGCTTAACCTATCAGGTGGGCACCAGATCCTATCGGTGGGCGCCTATTTTCGCATTCTGGGGGGTGGGAAGCGACATTTCAAGGGGGCGCCATCGACCTTTCAGGGGGGCGGCGCCGTGACCATTTCAGGGGCGCCGAGGGTCGATCGGGGGAATACCTGCCCCCTTTGCCCCCCCTCGATCCGTCTGTGCGCCCCACAGCTACGAAATGCTGCGGTTGATGTGCTCTTCAAGGGCAGTCTACTCAGTCGCCGGGGTGGAGTGCTCAGTGAAATATATCACAGACTCGGAACCAGCGCGAGGTTTACCGGGAGCTGCTCGATCTTGTTCTCGTTTACGGCCAAGTGCTGGAAGACTGCCTACGATAACCAGGCGTGTTCTTCCAGGCGCTGTAGTGGCAAAGGTGGTCAAAATGAATCTGAAATGTCCGCAGGGTGTGGGGGAAGATTGACGATTCAAGGAACAGTTGCTTCCTCGATTTAATAAAAATTCACAAGCGAAAAGAAGGATCAACCACCGTACACAGGCTGGCATAGTGACTGTAGCCGTCTCCCGTCACTGGTGGAGTCCAACCTCTACACTCGCGCCGACATGCCCCCTCCCTCGGCAGACGTGGAGGCAGGCCTAACGTCACCGGCGATGCTGGAGCAGGCGGCGCGGGCGGTGGACCTCGCCTACGGCGCCGACGACAACGGCACCGAGTCGCTGCGGGGGTCGATGATGACGACCAGCGAGACGCTGTCCCGACTGGCCGACGCGCTGGAGAAGGGCGACTACGACAGCGACACGACGCCGGAGAGGGTGAGCCTGCCGCCGCCGAGTCTGGCCCGTGGTGAGGGACTGCAAACCTGCTCCGTATCGGAGGGATTATCTCAGAGTTGGCGCCCTCTGGACGCCCTCACTGACATCCGATATGTGAATAGTGAATATGTGGAGATATCTGTGACGTTTGTCTGCCCGTTCAACGTGGAGAACAATTTGTCAGTTCTCCGCCTGGTGTTTTCCCACTGCTGATTGTGCCTTTAAATTGTCATCTTTATTTAATGTCATGGAGGGACTCGTGGTCAGATCAGCGCCGGTCTGGGGATGGATTCCACAGTCTCCCCTGACCGATCCGTGGAACTG
This sequence comes from Lepas anatifera, assembly GCA_034440635.1. Taxonomy (NCBI): domain Eukaryota; kingdom Metazoa; phylum Arthropoda; class Thecostraca; family Lepadidae; genus Lepas; species Lepas anatifera. The sequence continues at coordinate 294,866 of JAOTON010000433.1, read as the reverse complement.
ATATTGTTCGGTCCGTCGAGAGGAGTGTTTGAGCCCCCTCTCCCTCCCCACGCCCAACTAAATCATTTCATTCGTTCTGCGGACCAAGGCCGCTCTAAAGCGCCGCCGTCACTTCCTACGAAATCCAGATCACCACTCCTGCTGCTGTGTCCCTCCTTACAACGTGTTAAAACTCCTGCCCAGCCTCTGTCTGCGCCCCACACCGTATCCAACGCCCTGGTCTCTGTCCGCCCCCAAACTGTACCTCCTTTTGTCAGTCCCTCCCTGGAGTGTAACTCTGTATACTTTAAGGGATGCGCGAGCACCCCTAAAAGTTTTAAAAACACCCCTAAACTTCCAAAAGCACCCCTAAAACTATTGTGCGAAATTCTAATCGGACCGCATGCCAGGATTATGCAGCAATTGAAAAGTGTCACGAGATTCTGAGCTCTCTTGTAACTATTGATCTGGAGAGATAATATCGAGCTTAAGAGACTACTTAAGTGATCTGGAGGTTTCATATTACCGCATGAGGTCATATTTAGGCGGCGGGAGTAACCATGGAAATTAGGTAACTGCCACTTGCGACCAAAGCCAAAAGAGCGCGTTCTCCAAAATGTTAACTGCCGTGTCAACGTGGTCTCAGAAGCAGTGCCATCAAGTGCAGCCAGACTCGTCGTTGCATCCTTGATAATTTCTTCCAGAAAAAAACAAAGTTCACTGCTGGACTTCTTTTCCAAAATGCCACGATGCATGCTGCAATTTCTTCCTGAATTTATTTAGGCTGTATGTAGATAAGACCTGTCCATAGCTACTATACGTACCAAAGCAGGGTTAAAAAGGCAACGTGTGGTAGCTGTGCATCTATTCAAACTTGTTTAGAAGGGGAGGGAAATCAGGGCCAATATCTGGGAAACGTAGCTAGTGCTTAATCCTCGCCCGTCCGAGAGGAGCATCGATGGGCTTCATAAGACTTCAAGTATAGCGGAAAAACTGCGGCGCTGCGCCACCGTATTTTGCATATCTCTTCCTTGATCAATTCCGCATCTTTAAAAAAACTAAGTTTGGTCATGTTAGTTCAGGTCATCAGGCCAAGGCAAGTGACTTCATCTAAAAAAATCGGATTGTGTTTGTGCAAGAGGTAAGGTAAAGTTAAGTGAAGTTACTTATAAGTAAGAACACGTTTCACCTAGCACTCCGACACTTAGGTATACACCATAATGGGCCTACCGGTGCTACAACATATATTCCGGGTTTTTGGAAATCGGTGACATAGTTTTATTTACCGGTCACCTCCTCAACGGAAATACATGGAAAAACTTTTGAATGGCTATATTTCAGTTCATATTGATTAACCCTCGTCCTTCGGGAGGCCGATTCGACGCCCCTCGCTATTTTTCGCGATGACACAAAAACAGTTTGGTTTAGCCCAATGCTGCGTGGAAATTGTATAACAAAATTAATTTGATTGACACATCTTGACCAAATTTCGAGTCAATGTCATGTCAGGTGACCGAGTTACGACGTAATTTCTAAGCCCATGTAAGGCAATTGTGGTGCTAAAAATAAGTATGAAAAACCGGGCGTTACTCGGCTTCTAGAAGAGCTAGATCACGTTTCTAAACAGCACTCGAAAGCTCCTGAAAAGGAAATCTGGAATATTACATCCATTTTGAGGCCAAGTCCATAACGAAGGCACCAGAGGTCCTCAAAGGTCAGCAAAGGCTACTGTTTTAGAAACTGTTGTTGGCTAAAACTCATGAACGGGACAAGATGCAGGAATAAATTTGGTATCATGGTGGTGAGCATCACCCAAGGCGACCTGACTTTGACCTTGACCTAAGGTTATGTTAGGTGGTCTAACGGTCAGGTTAGACCTTGACCTAAGGTCAAGGTTACGCATAGCTTTACGAGGTCATGCCGCATATTGTGGAGTTTCTTGGGTCAAGACAAACCCATTGACAATTTGACACCTTGGGCTTTACTCTAGGTCAATTGATTCCCGAATTATAAGGGATTTTCTAAATGTGTCAAAATTTCACAATTTTGTGACCTCACAAGGTCACTAGTTAACCTATAGTAAAATAAAATTGTACACCGTCGGAAAGTTCAGCTCACGGGCAGCACGCTGTGCTTTACCGCTTCTTTCCACCTCTCTTGGTTTTCAAACGGTTGCAACCGGTTGTGGGGTCGAATAGATTCTCCGGTAGGGCGAGGGGAGTAAAACACCTTCGGCAGGGCAAGGGTTAAAACAAAAACTGGGTAAAAACAAAAAAGGTCAAAAAGGGTTAAAACTGTTCTCGCAATATAAGTATATTGGGCCATCCCCAAGGTCCAGCTTGACATGTTTGATCTGTGACCTCTGTAAGGTCATTTGTGACGACTTAAGCCTTTTTCAGATATGGGTTCGCAGGAAACCCAGGCAACTTCGCAGGACAACTTGGCAGGAAATGATGATAGAGATTTTACTTTGGTGCCATTTCGCTTAGCCGTATGCATTTCGATTATGCCAGACCAGATAATGCTCTTGACCTGACCTTCGGTTAGGTCATTATTAGATTTTACCACAGCACGCTCGTACCCTGCATAATTTGATTTGCCGTAACGAGAGGATTCGCCTACATTATGGCTCTAGCTTAACACAGCTTAACGCAGTCGCCCCTCAGGGGACCGATCTTCACTTGCCGGATTCGTCCGGCAAGTAAAGATGGGAGCAACGGAGTGTAACGCGCCCGGGGCCCCAGTCAGCCTTGGGGAGGCACTTTGTCGCATCGCCGCGGATAAATCTTTTCTAGCCCTCCGACGGCCGCCGCCTCTTCCGACTGCGGTCGGTTAGAGCCGGCGTCTGTCGTCGGTGGCTCTGGTGATGAGGTCGGCGGCGATGCTGATGGCTGCCTTACGGGCCCTTTGTTACCTGGTCGGTAACCGTATTGGATCGGGTCAGTTCTGTCTTGCACCTCCCAGTTTGTAGCTCTTGTTTGCTTTTGTTCTCTTATTTTGTTGATTATTTTTAGGTCCTGCCCTCTTTTTACGCTTTAGTTATTGGTTCCACAGTTATTTGCCTTCTTCGGCATCTTATGGGTGTAAGGCGCCCACTCGAGGCCTATCTCGAGCCCCGGCGACGAGGTTGACGGGATCCTGGGGGGTTGAGGTCCCCCTCGGGCGGGTCAGTCCCGAGGGTTCCAACACGCCCCCTTTGGCCTAGATATCTCGATCCAACCGGGGGTAAGCCGTCCGTAGGCTGCCGCGGACGGCCTAGCGACGTGGCAGTGTCTACGGGCACTGTCGCTCGGTCCAGCTGGGCAGGGGGATCATGTTTCGGGCGTGCGACACGGTGCTCTTCGCGATGGGGGGCCGTGGTAGTTCTTCCCGGGCGCGACGCGGGCCGGGGTTTCGGAAACCGTAGTTTTTCGCGACTCCGGCCTGTTGTGCGCGCCTGGTGGACTGCAGTCTCCGCTGCGTGGTGGGCGTCGCGTTTTGCTTCGTCCCGATTCATGGCCCTGCCGGCCCACTGGGCTGATGGCGTCAAGGGGGTGGGTACGTTCTGATCGGAGGGGTTGTGTGAGTATCTCTCGCCCCTCTGAGACGGGCGCACCTGCCCCCGTAGGCACTTTACCAGCCCCGGGCCCAGCTATTGACAGCTGGCAACCCGGTGGGCCGAAGGTAAACTGACCTATCATGGCTTCTTTTCCTGCTTACACCCACTAAACCGACCGCACGGACTCCGACCCCCGCCTCGACACCGGCCATCTCTCGTCCACCCACTGACACCACCGCTGCGATGGAACTTTCGGAAGCTGAACCCCCGCGCGTACACGACCAGAGCTGTCTACCCCCATGACTTTTGTCATTGACTTTGAGGATAGGACGGTAAAGATCAACCCGTTCCAGATCCATGAAGCTCTGCGGATGTTCCATCCAAAACGGACCTACAGACAAGCGAAAGGACGAGTCGAGGTCGAAGTGGGAAACGAGCGCGACGCTAAAAAGCTGATCGCAACCTCCTCCTTGGAAATCCGCACAACCAGCAGGCCACTGTCTGTACCGGTCAAGGTCACGCCCCATGCGACCAAAAACAGCTGCAGAGGAATCAGCTGCAGAGACCTACGCGGTGTTCCGGAGGAGGAGATTCTGATTGTCAGATGTCAAAATAATGCTGCAGAGAGGAGAAAGCCAGGAAACAGAGAACGGCACGTTTTTGCTTGTCTTTCCCGGAACAACCCTGCCAGAGAAACTACGAATAGGCTGGATGGTCATTAAGGTCCGTTCCTTTGTTCCCAGCCCCACCAGGTGCTTCAAGTGCCAGTCATTTGGCCATATCGCTGGCAGCTGCAGAGGTAGGGAACGTTGCGGGAGGTGCTCCGAGATAGGCCACAGTTCTAAATCGTGTGAAGGAGAAAAACCTAAGTCCGCCGGATGTGGAGGCGATCATGAGGCATGGAGCAGGCTGTGCAACTAAGCAACTAAGCGAGGCTAAGAAGGGCCAGAAAAGAAAAGTTCCACCCCCTGCAAAATCGGTTCCGGCACCCGCCCCCGCAACCGCCTCAACTTCCAGGGCAAAGCCTACTTCCTCTAACCACTCTCCTTATCGAGATGCCCTATTGGGGTCTCAGCACAGTATCTCACGTGATGAAATCCGCACCGAAACACACCCTGCCCTTACCGCGGATTCCAGCATTTGCCAGTTTATGGATCTTTCCCTTTGCCAGTTTCTTGCGATTGTTTCCAAGCTTCTCCCCGATCGACGGGATGACTCTGGCAGCATATCAGTGAGCTGTGGGGAAAAAGTTGACGCAAGCGTGCAAACATCACCACCACTACAGTACCGAGACGCTGCAGTGGGCACGGACCCGGCAGAATCTCAGACATCCAGTGCCGAGTCAGCCTCTCCGGGCTGCTCAGCCAGTTATGACCCCCCACAAGCCGAAACCTCCGGTAAGCGCGCTCGGGAAGTCTCCCCAACGCCATCGCCACCTTCCCAAGGCCCAGCTGTGCCTTTCCCAACGACAGAGCACACCGCGCTTTCGCTCTCCCCTGAGCATCCTGCAGGCACGAAGGCGACCCCTTATCAGAACGAGGTTAAAGGTTCGGAGGAGGTAGACGAATCTACCCTGATGCCCCCTCCAACCAGTGCCACACCAACAAGTCAAAGATTACACACACAACAGGGCATAGAGGCTACTACTAGCACTCCAACACAACATAAGAAACGTAAGCTTACGTCTCAAACAGCAAAAGCAACAACTAGCGAAGACACAACAAAAACAACTAAACAACAGCGAACCAGGCACCCATTCCGCTCCAGCAAAGGTCTCGAACTATCGATCCCTCGAGTCGCTGTAAAAACGCCGCACCAACAAATAAAACTCAACCAAACACAGCGTGCTCAATCCATGGAGAATTTGGGGCCCGCTCAAGCTGACCTAAGGAACTCGGGAGACCTCAGGCAGCGCATACGTAGGTCCATCCCTCAAGACGACGGGAGGCCGGGATATACAGGCGATGCGTACATGGACGAGAGGCCAGTATTTGCTAGACGCTCGCCCCCAAGGGACCGCAATTACCCACCGCGAGAGTCGCGGAATTGGAACTCCTGTGTTGCCTGGAAAGAGCCGGAGATGTTCGACGGGAGGAGTTGGGAAACATGAGGAACGGCCGGGGTTCCAATCTAGGGAAGTATTTACACACTTTACTCGTACTTTCCTCAATGACTTATTTTACAATGGAGCATGCGCGGCTTCAGGGCCAACATAACGGACCTCCAAGCGCTGGTGTCCTCAAAGAACCCAGCAGTCATAGCCTTACAGGAAACAAAGCTCAAGCCTGAGCATCTCTCACTTTGCACCACTATAAAACGTTCCGTCATGATCTTCCATCCGAAACTGTCGCAAACGGTGGAACCGCGCTGTTCGTTCGTTATAGTGTTCCATCGTCACCTGTCTGCCTCCATACTGCATTGCAGGCGGTAGCAGCGAGCGTAGATTTCAGACACTTTAAATTCACAGTCGTATCAGTATACCTGCCCCCCGGTGAAGGATTCCCAGAACACGAGCTTCAGGACCTAATAAGGCAGCTTCCAACAAATCACATTATACTCGGCGATTTTAACACATACAACACTCTTTGGGGCTGCCCTCGTACAAATAGCCGGGGAAGACGCATGGAGGACATAATTAACCGCAATGACCTATGTATTCTAAATACAGGCCTGCCGACCTACATATCACTGCCGTCGGGCTCGACTTCAGCCATTGATTTGTCTCTATGCTGTTCGTCACTAGTCCATCGATTTAAATGGCGTACCCACAGTTACCCTTGCGGTAGCGACCACTACCCCGTGTGGCTTTGGTCGGAGACCTCACACCCTGGCATGAGAGCTCCGCGGTGGGACTTGCGAAAGGGCGGACTGGAACGCTTTTACAAATGACTGTGTGTTAGATTTTGAATTTGAGGAGGGTAAGACGGCCTCAACATATAGCGAGGAGATAATTGCTCAGATCACCGCATCTGCGGATGCAAACATACCGAAAACGAGCCCGCTTCCGCGCCGCGTCCCCGTCCCTTGGTGGACAGAAGATTGTGGTATCGCGATTAGGGAACGCCGACGCTGCTTTCGGATTTTTAAAAGGCGACCAACAACGGGTAACTTGATACGGTTCCGCCGCGCGCGAAGCCATTGCTAAGCGTATCGTGAAGGAAGCGAAAAGAATGTCATGGATTATATATGTAAACACAATTAATACACTCACTCCTCTAAGCACAATATGGAGACGTATAAAATGCATTTCTGGCCGAAGCTCTCCTCTACCATTACCAGTACTGACACAATCACAAACAATAACAATAACAGCTCCGTTGCAAGTGGCCAACGCCATTGGTGAAGCCTGGTCTCAGCGTTGGCGCCTTGGCACAACTGACCCTCGTTTCGTTCGACATAAAACACATACTGAAAGGGTAAGAGTTGACTTCAGCTCTCTTGAAGCTCTCCCTTATAATGATATATTTTGAATACATGAATTGAAAGGAGCGCTCTCAAAAAAAAAAAAATACTGCCGCAAGTCCAGACAATATTAACTACGACATGCTGACACGACTGGATGAACATTCACATAATGCCATTCTTTCTTTCTACAACCATATAGGGACCACACACGATTTCCCAAATGATTGGAGTGAAGCGACTATCATCCGTATACTCAAAGCCGGATAAAAATGGAACAGATCCCCTCCATTACAGACCTATCGCTCTTACGTCTTGTATTTGCAAACTTTTTGAAAGGATGGTCAACAAAAGATTGATATGGTTTTCGGAAAGCACCAGACTTCTTTCCAACGCTCAGTGTGGTTTTAGAGCAGGGAGAAGCACCATTGATCACCTTGTGTCGCTTGATACAGCTGTACGCCGTTCCTTCGCAGCAAAGCAGCACACCCTAGCACTCTTTTTGACATGGAAAAGGCGTACGATACAGCGTGGCGCCACGCGATACTTCAAAAGCTGCGACGGGCAGGGGTCAAAGGTCGTATGGGCTATTTCCTAGAAAACTTCGTAAGAAGCAGATACTTCCGAGTTAGAATCGGCAACTCCCTGTCTGGGAGGTTTGAACAGCTGAGTGGGGTGCCGCAGGGCAGTGTTTTAAGCGTGACACTCTTCGGTGTTTTAATTAACGACATATGTGACGCAATACCCTCGTCCGTGAACCGATCGCTCTTTGTTGACGATTTCGCCGTGTGCGTAACCACATCCGCTACGATATCAGCGCAGCGACAACTGCAGATATGTATTGATCGCCTGACCGATTGGAGCCTGATTAATGGGTTTAAGTTTTCAACGGAGAAAGCTACGTGTATCCATTTCTGCCGCAGGACGCGATATTGTCCAGAGGCATCACTGCGGCTCTACGGAAGACGCGTTCCGACCACCGATAGGGTTAAATACCTCGGTGTCACCTTTGAAAAACGTCTTACCTACTCTCCACACATTTCATCCCTTAAAGACAAATGTACTGGCCGCATGAATATCATTAAGATGATCTCTCGTACATCCTACGGTGGAGACCGAACCTCCATTCTGCGACTATACCATGCTTTGATAAGATCTGTGTTGGATTACGCTTCAGTGGTGTACGATGGTGCACTGACGAGCACGAAGCAACCCCTAGACGCTGTCCACTATGCATGTATTCGTATCGCAACAGGCGCCTTCCGGATATCACGAAGAGCGAGCCTTTTAGTGGAGGCCAAGGAGCCCCCGCTTGAATTGAGACGAAGTCGACTCGCTCTCACATATGCATGTAGAATCCGCCAATACCCAGCCCATCCTACGTACAAGTGGATCTTTGATAACTCATTGACGGAACTTTTCACAGACGGTAGACAGAGCTCATCCTCGGCTTTATGCACCCGGGTTGCACACTGGCTGCAGGAATCTGGTATTGACTTTGAGACCATAGCAAAGAAACGACCTGAGAGGCTGGACCCATGGCGCCGAACCACTGTTAAGTGCGATTTGGATCTGATGCAGGACGGGAAAACGACAACAGCCCCGTCGGAGTTCGTTCAACTAGCCTTAGAAAATATAAGTTAATACTCTGAATACTCTAAGTTTTACACTGACGGATCCAAGGGAGCTAGTGGTGCTGGGTGTGCCTTCACAGGCGAAGCAATCCGTCGATGTTTTGGGTCTTCCGAGAACTGTGTCGGTTTTCACCACCGAACTATATGCTATTTTACAGGTCATACGACATATCCGCCAGCTCCCCGAGAGACATCATCTGATAATCACCGATTCAGCCAGCTCGCTGGCAGCGCTCCGCTCTAGTCTATCACATCCATCATGGCTCGTACCCGCGATTTTAAAACTGTTGACCACTTCTGCAACCCACGGTATCGAAATTAAGTTCTTATGGGTCCCAAGTCATGTTGGTATACCCGGGAATGAACTGGCGGATGAAGCCGCCAAATCCGCGTCGTTGTTGAGTCCCCAGCGCAGGTTCCGGGTACCAGCGGGAGAAAGGCTGCTATTAATAATTTTTCTCCTCAAAGTGGCAGACGAAATGGGATGTTGAACCGGACTGTGCTCTGAAACGCCTCAGGACAACAATAGGTCACTGGGAATCAAGCGCCCGGCGAAATAGAAGAGAGGAGGTATGTTTGGCTAGACTACGCATCGGCCACACATTCACAACCCATGGACACTACCTTTGTGGCGCCGCACCAAACACCTGCACCCGTTGTGGCGCAAGACGTGGCGCAATGGCGCAAGACCCGTTGAGCGTCGAGCACGTTCTCTCAGACACTGATGTCTGTGCAGGGCTACGCGAAGTGCGTAACCGCTTCCTCTTTGGACAAACGATGGCGGGGATTCTTGGTAACCACCCAACAACAGACTTTAACCGCGTTTTATCATACCTGACAGATAGGTTTCCGCATCATTTACAGCCCATACAGGGTTTGAGTGAGCGACAGAGCCCGAGTCTGGGCCATTTTTAGCTGCCCGTAGGAAGCGTGACACCAACATCAAAGTATAATTCAAGACTTGACTAAACTGATCTGATAGGCGCGCTATATGGCCCTAGCAGCCGAAGCGCCCTAAAACACCAACACACACACACGCAGTTTTCGACCTCAGTTTGGCTATTAACCCTGGCCCAGGTGGGGGTGTTTGAACAACCCCCTCGGGTTTTTGCGGCGGCATGAAACAACGGCGGCGCTTTGCACCGTCGTACCTGGCACGCCTTATCCTTGATCAATTTCGCCATTTTCCCCAGAATTTCAAGGTTGGTTTATCTCAGGTTAGGTCACTAGTGCAGGTCAAGTGACCTCACCTCCAAAAATGTTGAAGGTAGCATAAGTAAAAAATGGGTGAATCTATCGGATTGAAAGGTATACCACATAATGGACCCACTGAGTGCTACAAAATTTATTCCGAGATTTTTCATATCGATGACGTAAGGTCAAGTACGGATCATGACCTCCTAATTGTAAATACATGAAAAAAACAGAAATTGGGTTGTATTTGTGTAGATCCAGCTGAGAATACCTTCCTATTATCCAAACCGTAGTATCCTGGCCCCTTCCTAGGTCCATGCTGCATTTTTGGCCTGTGACCTCTGAGAGGTCATCTGGGGCTATTCAAGTAGTTTTGAAACTTAAGTCAATAACTTGGCATGAAATGATGATACAGCTTTTATTTTGATACCATTGCGCTTGGATTGCTATTGCGAGTCGATTGATATGTATATTGACTATGCTAGGTTAAAATTAGACCTTGACCTGACCTGAGGTCAGGTCATTTGTGTTTTGACCTAACATGGTCATATCATATAGCATTCGATTCGCCGTGACAAGACGAAGGAAATTGTGCCTAAAAATGATTCGAACTAAAATCTGTCAGATGCTAGAGCCCCAAAATTTTACTCAAAATGCCACCTTCTTTCACATGTCATGGTCTAAATATTAACCTGAGCCAAAAAGTGACTGATATAGTTTATTCATGAATTTTTATGAGCTATCCACCAGCGCTTGCGTTTTTCGCTATCCCGCATAGGGGCCGAGTTCGAGGGGCAGTGTTCAAACACCCCCGACAATGGCGAAGGTGGTTCGGAGGCCCACCCGGGCGCGGGTTAAAGAACAGTCAACAACAGGCTATTAAAGAACAGTCTCCTTAAACCGAGCGCGTCGGAACGTTTTCAAAACTGGGGGGGCACATCCGGCCACGCGTTCTCAACCCTGCCAACAAGAGCTTTATGTGAACTCCTACGTGATTTTAAAGGGACCAGAAATCACGGTTTTAACTTTACATCTCGCTTATCATACAACATAAGGCTCTTACGAGAAAATGTATTGTCTATCACAAATCACGTCGGCACTTGAAGCTCCCCCTATTAAATACGTGTTCAATGCTTTGTTACAAAAAAAAGGCACAACCACCCACAAAAACTTCAACACCAAAAGAATTGGCTCCCCCCAGGGCGAAAAGTTCGGTTTCCATTTGACAGCAGATTTCCAGCCAGCCCCCGGCCCCCTTCCGACGCGATGCTTTGTTAGTCTAACAACAATGTAACACCACAGATAAACTTTAAATGGCGGCAAAATGCAACCAATACGACTTAATAGGTAGCCGGTTCTCTGCGCGCTTAAGTTTTTCGCAAAAAAACACCAAAAGCTTCTGGTTTCACCGCGTTTGCAGCTTTTTGAGCTGTGACCTTTTGATGAGCAGTAAGCTTAACACCCGCCTCGATGGGCCTCCGAGCCACCTTCCCCATGGTGGGGTGTGTTTGAACACCCTCTCGAACTCGCCCCCAAGCGGGATAGCGAAAAAAACGCGAAGGCTGGTGGATAGATCATACAAATTCATGAAGAAGCCATGTCTGTCACTTTTTGGCTCATGTTAATATTGAGATAATGACAGGTCAAAGAAGGTGGCATTTTGAGTAGTTTTTGGGCTCTAGCGTCTGACAGAGTTGAGTTAGAATCATTTTGTAGGCACCATTTCCTTCCTCTTGTCACGGAAAATCGAATGATATATGATAGACCATACTAGGTCAAACACAAAAATTACCTAACATCAGGACAGGTCAAGGTCACTCCAGCCTAGCATAGTCAATATGCATATAACTCGACTCGCAATTGCAATCCAAATGTAATGGTATCAAAATAAAACCTGTATCATCATTTCATGCAAAGTTTTTGACTTAAGTCTGAAAACTGCCTAAGTAGCCCAAAATGGCCTCTCAGAGATCACAGGTAACAAATTGCAACATGAACCTGAAAAGGGGCCCAGGATGCAATTGATATGGTCCAATTCGTGCCGATTTGAACCATATAAAAGGATTCTCAGCTTTATCTACACAAATATGTTTATGTTTTTCCATCTATTTCCAAAGCAGAGGTCATGATCCGTATTTGACCTTAGGTCATCGATATTAAAAATCCCGGAGAAAGTTTTGTAGCACTCTTTGTGCCCATTCTATGGTATAAGTTTCAATCCGATAGATCCACCCATTTCTTACTTATGCCACCTTAAACATTTTTGGAGGTGAGGTCGCTTGACCTGCATTGATGACCTGACCTGAGATGACTTAACCTTAAAGATTTGGGGAAAGCTGCGAAATTGATCAAGGATAAGATGTGCCAAGTTCAGCGGCGCTTCACGCCCCCGTTTTTTCGTGCCGCCGGAAAATCCGAGGGTGTTCAACTACCTCTCACCGGAAAGTTAGGGTTGCAGCCGCCAGCACGATTTTTGGGCGTGTGGCTTAAAGTATGTCTGCTCACTGGCGGATCCAGGCAGGCATAAGGGCCATGATCCCCTCAAACGCTCAAACCAGGGGAACAAAACATGTTTTATTCCGCGGGGGAACAGTGTGCAGTGCAAATAAATCAAGAAATATCATTAGAGATGTTTCAACAATATTGTAAAGTTGTTACCCCTTTTTAACGTTTTTCATCCCCTAACATCGCCAGCAAATTGTATGGGTTGGCTAGGAAAAAGCACCCCTAAACAATTTCACAAAGTTACACCTCTGGTCCCTGCGACTGATCCGCGTCCTCGGGATGCCCCGTGACCTTCACTTGCTGCCGCTGCAGCCTTTCCGTGTCCCGTCCACTGACCTACCCCCCTTGCGACAGCCGACGCCGCCGGTGGAGCTGCGCAGAGCCAACTGACCTACCCCCTCCCCTGCGACAGCCGACGCCGCCGGTGGAGCTGCGACAGCGTCCACTGACCTACCTCCCCCTCCCCTGCGACAGCCGACGCCGCCGGTGGAGCTGCGACAGCGTGCGCTGCGGGCCGAGCTGGCAGAGGGCGCCGGAATGAAGGCGCGCCTCAAGAACCGCGAGGAGGAGATCAAGGAGCTGAAGCTGGCGCTGAAGTTGAAGGCGGAGGAGCTGAGCGAGGCGGCGGTGCGCCGCGACCTGGCGGAGAAGAAGCTGTCGGGCTCCACCAAGGACGCGGACCTCACTATCGAGAAGTTGCAGGTGAGAGTGCTGCCCGCCTTTTCCCTTCACCCGGCTCTAGGTCTGGTGATGTCTCAAAGATCTTCTACCGTGGCCAATGCTCTCATAGGCCACCCGGCAAGACACGGGTACCCCTGAGGTCATTGACTTCTGGCGCGGGAAGAGTGATCAAGATGAACGAGAAATAGTGGGGTATTGTAAACCTAGTCCGAAACTGCCAAAAACACCCATAACAGTAACATAACATCAACGACGTGTCTGACTAGTAAACAGGAACTAAAACGTTAAAGTAAAATTTTCTTCAGCACGCCCCCCCGATGAGTGGTCATTTCCCCGGTTTGATCATCGCCTCCACATGGCTATCACTTGTCTTAAAATATAATTTATTGTTTAAAGCGGCTCATTTACTTTCTTCTCACCCCGTGGAAACCACATTTACGTGGCGGATTGCGTTTTTGTGCCTTTGTCGTGGCGGGTCTTTGTATTGTAGGCGCTCCAGACGCTGTGCACTGGAGTGCCCTCCGGGCATTAACAATAGGGCCGACCGGCGGGGATGTCTGCCGAGGCGCTGGCTCCGTGGCTTCTCTTTGATAGCGGGATCCGTCGGCTGTTTCGGCCAGTGGTTGGAAGGGTCACTGCCCTGAGAGTGCAGATGGTAAAGTTTGTGGTACCGGTATCGGGCTTTGTTTCTTATCCATTGACGTTCAGTGGCTGACGGCTTAGGCACGGGTACAAACGGCGTACTGATGGCGGAGCTGCTGGTACTGGTATCGGTCTTTGTTTCTACTGGACCGGCCTTGAGCGGCAGGTCTGGGCAGCTCGCGCAGGCCGACGGTTCAGTTGTCGAATACCTGCTTGCCTAATAGACCGTCCAGCATCAGAGTCACGCTAGGTCTTCTGAATAAGTACTGGAACTCCCCCTACGCCTTTATCCAGGATGAGAAGTGGCTATGTCATTGGGATTTTTTAACAGTCAATGTATGGTTTCATCTCAAAATCAACTCCAGTATTCAAGCACAAGAGCTCCGCGTAGCGAGGTGCCACCGCATCGTATCCTGTGTTCCTTTAGAGATGACTTCAGCTCTGAACGCCGTAACCCCTGCTACGGAAAAGCGCGTGCGAATGCCCCCTCCCACCCAAATGCATTTATCGGAAGGCTGGCGCGGATCAGCAGTACTGCTGTTAGCTCTTATCTTTCGCTGCGCTCCGTCGGAGGCGGAAACCTACCGGACTTGTGGGAACGAGCAGTACATAAACGTGCTCCTAGAGGGCAGTGCAGGCGCGTTTGGAATAAGACATCGTGTGGATCGCTCTCCAGGGCCTCATTTCATGAAAGACGTAACTTACGCTTACAGTGTAGAAGAAGCATAACGCAGCGTAGAAAGTGAATAATACACCACAATCTTGTTTCACAAAAATGCAGCGTAATATATACAACTACTTGCAAAGTTACGCTGCTCTAAACTACGCTGTACTGGAATGCACCGTAGAATATTCCTAATCTTGTTTCATATAGCAGACAACAAGTATGTTAGGCCATTTAATTAAAAAATATATTATTTTTGTCAAGTTTCGCGATTTTTCCTGTTCTATGTTCCAAGTGAAGTCAATCGGTGCCATTTCTATCGAAATCGGACAATATTTGGGTCTGCCTCATGGGACCTAAAGATATCGAGATTTCGTCAAAAATGGCTATAACGGGGACCAATACGGCTGACGCTGTAATGGTCATGATAATTCCAAACATGTTTTTTTGTTAAAGCCTGCTATTGCAAAATGTCCATACAGTCATGCTGGAGGTCATAGAATGTCGTAAACCAAGGGAGCAAGGCCTCTGTAAGTTTTGGTATAAAGAGCAATTGTCGTTTCTGAGGCCTCGACCAACGGATTCTTGAGCTCACTACTGGAAATGTTTTGGGTGATAAAATGCTTCAAAAACAGTTCCGGGCTGGACGTTATATTGCAGTTGCATATGCTGTTCGTGAAATATATTTTCAGAGTATCCTAGCTGTCTTCATGCTGTGGGCACCCCGGTAGGTCACGCGCCTTAGTGGTGAGGAAGTGCGGGTGCATGACGTTGAATAGCTTAGTAACGAATGGCGATAGAGCGTTTATTTTAGCTGCATTAGACTCGCCTTATCTTTGCTGTTCTAATGATATGCATTTTATAATATTTGACCTTGACCTGACCTCAGGCGGGGGATGGGGGTACCTGCCCCCCGTCAAAACAAAGGTGGCTCAGACCCCCGTCAATGCGCGTGTTAACCCTCGCCTAGCGGAAAAGGACCTCGTGTCAGCTTTTACAAAGCACAAACCATGGACAATCCGATATTGCTACGACGACGATAACGATACAGTCTTAATATTGCACGGATATCATCCCGCGGCATTTATAATTATCCGAGTGCGTTACATTTCAGTACTCTTACCACCTTCCGAGCAGCACCCAGTCAGGTGAGGTGGGCCACGTGGTCGCTGACCTGCGTCCAGAGCACATCACTGACAACCAATGCGGATCCAAGCCGGTCACATCTCGAATTTCCTGGAAAAATATAGTGTCGCCTTGGGGCTCTCTGTCTTACTGATTGCTTGGACCTTACGGCGTCGCCAACTCTCAACACCAAATACAGTCCATATCCGAAAAATACCGCTATATTTACAAAACTGGGAATCTGAATTCATATCCAGACGTCGACCTGCTCGAATTCCCCGGCGAATTGAATCCTATTTGGAAGCGTTTCAGTTACCCGTTTGGATTGATATCCAGCCCGCGGCGCACTAACCGAGCCGCCCTGGCCATCTGTCTGGAATGAGAGAAATCGGCTCGTGACAGCGACAGAACGTCGCCAATTACCCAAACCGCAGCCAGCTGGGACCTGGTCCTCGGCCAAACCGTAGGTAACTTTGGGGAAGGGATGCCTCAAACACATATGAATATATTTCTATCGCTTGGGATTGCCACATTACCATCTGGGACCCCCAGGACTGGAAAAAGTTTAAAGTTTTCTGCTGATCGTAGGAGCTCAGATTTATGACATGACACCAACGGGTTAAAGTTTCACGAAATGTCTAGGTGGATCAGCTTTCGTGTGGACGCTGCATGACTCCGTATTTTCAACACGTGAGCCAAAAGCTAAAAAAGCACGTGAGCTAAGACAGGAAGGCCATCGGAGTGAGGTAGGGCATACGTTCTAACCTACTCTGCAACCAGCTCGGAGTCGTACGGCCCTATCTGTAGCGAGGTCGCTGTATTGAAATTTGTACGTGGTGGCAGTTAATGACAGAGGTTGGTTTATTTTGCCAAGGTGTGCGCCAGTTCATCGTGGACGGGATGTTCATTAATTTTTAACCCTTGCCCCGGTGGCGGGTACGACCACCTTCGCCTGGTGGGGGCTAAAAACCCCCACGATCTCAAAAACTAAGAAAGCTAGAAAAAGCGCAAAACGGCAATCGAAAGCTCTTCGAAAATGATATCGAAAATACTTCGGTCATTTTTCTTGTCAGGTCAATATCAAGGTCACCAGAGGTCAAAATAGGTCAAAATCGATAATATGAGGTGTACTAAGAAAACCTCATATATCTCAGAAACTACGATAGCTAGAAACATTTTTCTAACACCATTCGAAAGCTCTTGAGATGCGCTTTCATTACAGTGGCATTCATTTTCGTGTCAGGTCAAAGCCTAGGGAGCTACAGGTCACTAAATATTGGGCATAATCTTGGGAATGTCCATAGCCACCCATGCATAAGGGCGTTTACTTTTTGGCTAATAGCTTCCAAAGCAAACAAGATACAGCCATAGTTTATGCACCATTGCAATCCTCTCGTCAATACGAATCGAATGATATATGATATTGCTATGCCAGGTAAAATTTAAGAATTTGACCTGACCCAGGTCAACGGTCTGACCCAACTTGACCTGGTATAGTCATGATGTATATCATTTGACTTGCAATGACTATACAAACACTTTGGTGACAAAATAAAAGCTCTATCTTAGTTTATTCAAAATTTATAGAAAAAACACCAAAAAATGCTTATTTGACCTAAGGTGACCTTTCAAAGGTCACAAGTCAAAAATTTTGGCATCAGCTTCAGAAATGGGCTAAGAGCAAGTCGCAACCGATGTTTGAAGTTGATTCCATCCATACTTACTGAGAAAAGCTCATTTCGTGATTTTCCCCATGTATTGACAATGGGGAGGTCATGCTCTGCACATGACCTTAGGTCACGAATATCAAAAATCCCGGAACAAATGTTGTAGCTCCTGGTGGGCCCAATATGTGGTATGAGTTTCAACTTGATCGATTAACCCTTCTTTTAGTTATGCTGTCCTAAGTATTTTTGAGGTGAGGTCACTTCACCTGGCCTGGTGACCTGACCTGATATGACCTTGAGCCAAAATTTTCAGGAAAGATGTAAAAATGATGAAGGAACAGCTAGACCAAGTTTGGCGGCGCTGCGCGCCGCCGTTTTTGGTCACTTCGAAAAACCCCGAGGGGGTCTAAAAGACCCCCCCCACCCGGGCGAAGGTTAAGCAAATAAGCCTTAAGTTCATTATCCAAGTTCAGTGTTATTAGGATATGATACTCCTTGTTACTGCTCTTATTGAAGTGGTACCCAAAATTGCAAAACTGCTCAACAATTGCTCTGGTTTGTTTATATTTCATGCTCGATTTAGTTGCAGAAAGCTCGGCATCTGTCGGCGTGCACGATTTATGAGAGCAGGCGGAGGCGTCCGGCGGAGACTCGCCACGTGCAGGGCCAGTCACTCGGCGGAGCTCCTCTGAGCATCCTGGTGCCGCCTGGTTCTTATGTATTTCAATTTCCGAGATGATTACCTGGCGTCGGCATCACGCCTTCAACACCACACCGGGACACCAGCGGTCATACTGGCACACCAGCCGTCAGACTGGCACACCAGTAGTCAGACTGGCACACCAGTGGTCAGACCGGGACACTGGTGGTTAGACCGGGACACCAGCGGTCAGACCGGCACACCAGCCGTCAGACTGGCACACCAGCGGTCAGACCGGGACACTAGTGGTCAGACCGGGACACCAGCTGTCAGATCGGCACACCAGCGGTCAGATCGGCACACCAACGGTCAGATCGGCACACCAGCACGGTCAGATCGGCACACCAGCGGTCAAATCGGCACACCAGCGGTCAGACCGGCACACCAGAGGTCAGATCGGCACATCAGCGGTCAGACCGGCATACCAGCGGTCAGAACGGGACACCAGCGGTCAGACTGGCACACCAGCTGTCAGATCGGCACACCAGCGGTCAGACCGGCACACCAGCGGTCAGATCGGCACACCAGAGGTCAGACTGGCACACCAGCAATCAGACCGGCTCACCAGCCGTCAGACTGGCAAACCAGCGGTCAGACCGGCACATCAGCGGTCAGACCGGCACATCATCGGTCAGTGCCACACCACGGACGGGAACTGCCGGGAAGTACCGTCCCACTTCACGTGCGCCGTACTCCCGCGCCAGCGTGGGAGAAAAGTGATCAGGGCGGCGGAGGAGCCTGAAATGAACGGAGGTCCGGTCTCACTGCACGTGCGCTGTACCCTCGTGTCGGGTCTGGACTGGAAGACTGAGTGTAGTGGAGGGGACAGAGAGGTCCGGTCTCACTGCACGTGCGCTGTACCCTCGTGTCGGGTCTGGACTGGAAGACTGAGTGTGGTGGAGGGGACAGAGAGGTCCGGTCTCACTGCACGTGCGCTGTACCCTCGTGTCGGGTCTGAACTGGAAGACTGAGTGTGGTGGAGGGGACAGAGAGGTCCGGTCTCACTGCACGTGCGCTGTACCCTCGTGTCGGGTCTGGACTGGAAGACTGAGTGTAATGGAGGGGACAGAGGTCCCGTCTCACTGCACGTGCGCTGTACCCTCGTGTCGGGTCTGAACTGGAAGACTGAGTGTAATGGAGGGGACAGAGGTCCCGTCTCACTGCACGTGCGCTGTACCCTCGTGTCGGGTCTGAACTGGAAGACTGAGTGTAATTGAGGGGACAGAGGTCCCGTCTCACTGCACGTGCGCTGTACCCTCGTGTCGGGTCTGAACTGGAAGACTGAGTGTAATGGAGGGGACAGAGGTCCCGTCTCACTGCACGTGCGCTGTACCCTCGTGTCGGGTCTGGACTGGAAGACTGAGTGTAATGGAGGGGACAGAGAGTCCCGTCTCACTGCACGTGCGCTGTACCCTCGTGTCGGGTCTGGACTGGAAGACTGAGTGTGATGGAGGGGACAGAGAGGTCCCGTCTCACTGCACGTGCGCTGTACCCTCGTGTCGGGTCTGGACTGGAAGACTGAGTGTGTTGGAGGGGACAGAGGGTCCCGTCTCACTGCACGTGCGCTGTACCCTCGTGTCGGGTCTGGACTGGAAGACTGAGTGTGTTGGAGGGGACAGAGAGGTCCGGTCTCACTGCACGTGCGCTGTACCCTCGTGTCGGGTCTGGACTGGAAGACTGAGTGTGATGGAGGGGACAGAGAGGTCCCGTCTCACTGCACGTGCGCTGTACCCTCGTGTCGGGGCTGAACTGGAAGACTGAGTGTGATGGAGGGGACAGAGAGGTCCGGTCTCACTGCACGTGCGCTGTACCCTCGTGTCGGGTCTGAACTGGAAGACTGAGTGTGGTGGATGGGACAGAGAGGTCCCGTCTCACTGCACGTGCGCTGTACCCTCGTGTCGGGGCTGAACTGGAAGACTGAGTGTGATGGAGGGGACAGAGAGGTCCGGTCTCACTGCACGTGCGCTGTACCCTCGTGTCGGGTCTGGACTGGAAGACTGAGTGTGATGGAGGGGACAGAGAGGTCCGGTCTCACTGCACGTGCGCTGTACCCTCGTGTCGGGTCTGAACTGGAAGACTGAGTGTGATGGAGGGGACAGAGAGGTCCGGTCTCACTGCACGTGCGCTGTACCCTCGTGTCGGGTCTGAACTGGAAGACTGAGTGTGATGGAGGGGACAGAGAGGTCCGGTCTCACTGCACGTGCGCTGTACCCTCGTGTCGGGTCTGAACTGGAAGACTGAGTGTAATGGAGGGGACAGAGAGGTCCCGTCTCACTGCACGTGCGCTGTACCCTCGTGTCGGGTCTGAACTGGAAGACTGAGTGTGATGGAGGGGACAGAGAGGTCCGGTCTCACTGCACGTGCGCTGTACCCTCGTGTCGGGTCTGAACTGGAAGACTGAGTGTGGTGGAGGGGACAGAGAGGTCCCGTCTCACTGCACGTGTGCTGTACCCTCGTGTCGGGTCTGAACTGGAAGACTGAGTGTGATGGAGGGGACAGAGAGGTCCGGTCTCACTGCACGTGCGCTGTACCCTCGTGTCGGGTCTGGACTGGAAGACTGAGTGTGATGGAGGGGACGGAGAGGTCCCGTCTCACTGCACGTGCGCTGTACCCTCGTGTCGGGCCTGGACTGGAAGACTGAGTGTGATGGAGGGGACAGAGAGGTCCGGTCTCACTGCACGTGCGCTGTACCCTCGTGTCGGGTCTGGACTGGAAGACTGAGTGTGATGGAGGGGACAGAGAGGTCCGGTCTCACTGCACGTGCGCTGTACCCTCGTGTCGGGCCTGGACTGGAAGACTGAGTGTGATGGAGGGGACAGAGAGGTCCCGTCTCACTGCACGTGCGCTGTACCCTCGTGTCGGGGCTGAACTGGAAGACTGAGTGTGATGGAGGGGACAGAGAGGTCCGGTCTCACTGCACGTGCGCTGTACCCTCGTGTCGGGTCTGAACTGGAAGACTGAGTGTGGTGGATGGGACAGAGAGGTCCCGTCTCACTGCACGTGCGCTGTACCCTCGTGTCGGGGCTGAACTGGAAGACTGAGTGTGATGGAGGGGACAGAGAGGTCCGGTCTCACTGCACGTGCGCTGTACCCTCGTGTCGGGTCTGGACTGGAAGACTGAGTGTGATGGAGGGGACAGAGAGGTCCGGTCTCACTGCACGTGCGCTGTACCCTCGTGTCGGGTCTGAACTGGAAGACTGAGTGTGATGGAGGGGACAGAGAGGTCCGGTCTCACTGCACGTGCGCTGTACCCTCGTGTCGGGTCTGAACTGGAAGACTGAGTGTGATGGAGGGGACAGAGAGGTCCGGTCTCACTGCACGTGCGCTGTACCCTCGTGTCGGGTCTGAACTGGAAGACTGAGTGTAATGGAGGGGACAGAGGTCCCGTCTCACTGCACGTGCGCTGTACCCTCGTGTCGGGTCTGAACTGGAAGACTGAGTGTGATGGAGGGGACAGAGAGGTCCGGTCTCACTGCACGTGCGCTGTACCCTCGTGTCGGGTCTGAACTGGAAGACTGAGTGTGGTGGAGGGGACAGAGAGGTCCCGTCTCACTGCACGTGTGCTGTACCCTCGTGTCGGGTCTGGACTGGAAGACTGAGTGTGATGGAGGGGACAGAGAGGTCCGGTCTCACTGCACGTGCGCTGTACCCTCGTGTCGGGTCTGAACTGGAAGACTGAGTGTGGTGGAGGGGACAGAGAGGTCCCGTCTCACTGCACGTGCGCTGTACCCTCGTGTCGGGTCTGGACTGGAAGACTGAGTGTGATGGAGGGGACAGAGAGGTTCCGTCTCACTGCACGTGCGCTGTACCCTCGTGTCGGGTCTGGACTGGAAGACTGAGTGTAATGGAGGGGACAGAGGTCCCGTCTCACTGCACGTGCGCTGTACCCTCGTGTCGGGTCTGAACTGGAAGACTGAGTGTAATGGTAGAGTTAGAAATGGATGGAGGTCATATTGATGGGCGCGATATGGCATAGACGCTGAAGCGCCCTAAAACCACAAAACACACCGGGCCGCGATGTCGGCCGGTGCCGCGGTGTCGTCGCTGGGTGCTACCACGGAGTCGTCCTCTGACCTGTGACCCGGCCCCAACGACATGTAGCCCCATCTCTTTGACCTGTTGTCGTGCCCCTCGAAGCTGTGACCTGGTCTCATAAATCAGTGACTAGGCCTATGTAACCCGTGACTGGTATGTGACCTGCCCCGCCTACCCGTGGCCTCTTTCCCATTGACCTGTGACCCGTTCCCACTGACACGTGACCCGTCCCCACTGACCTGTGATCCATCCCCACTGACACGTAACCCGTTCCCACTTCCGCGTTCCCTCTGGCCGGTGAGGCCAGAGGGGCCCCGCTGACGAGCCGGCCCGAGTGACTTGACTGTCGGCTGGTGAGCTGGCGAGGTACCACGCACTTGCACCTGTACGCAAGGCAGTGTGTTTCGGGGAGCCAGAGGAGCTGGCCCGGGGATTCGTCCATGTTCGCTCTGTCCGGGAGCGCAGCACAAGGCAGGACGGTAATAACTGCGTCCCACGTTCACACACAAACATGGGCCAGCGCAGATTCTGCTCACGGGGTGCCTCCCTTTACAATGAACTGCCTGTGAAGGCTACCAATTCCAACATTGTGTCGTGCGCTCAAAAATTACATAATCACAGCCCGGGATTAAGGCATGCGTTAAGTGAGCGGTGTTGTGCGGTGTTTGTGTTTTGGTGTATGGCTATATTTTAACCCGACTTGCGTTGTTTTAACAGTGTGTGTGTGCTCCTCCCATAGTCATCTAATCGACGTGGAGTCGAAATAGCCACAATGCCTATATGTGGAGACTCTGACTAAAGTCTTTGTCTTTGTCTGTGACCCGTCCCCTCTGACCTGTGACCCGTCTTCTTTGACCTGTGACCTGGCCCCTCTGACCTGTGACCTGGCCCCTCTGACCTGTGACCCGTCCCCTCTGACCTGTGACCCGTCCCTTCTGACCGGTGACCCGTCCCCTCTGACCTGTGACCCGTCCCCTCTGACCTTTGACCCGGCGCCGACAGCGGAAGCTGGACGACGCGACGGCGCTGCTGCGGCGGAAGGAGCGCGAGTTCGACGAGACGCTGAACCACCTGCAGAACGACCTGGACAGTGTGGAGTCGGAGCGGGGCGAGCTCAAGGAGAAGCTGAAGATCATCAACAAGAAGACGCTGCTGGAGGGTCTGACGCACGCCGCCCGCGGAGGTGAGGGTGGCTTCCGTGCTCCCGAGCTGGGACCCAGGGCCGGGGCTGGCTGCGTCAGGGAGCAATGGAGAACTTCCCGCGAAATGCTCTGATATTCATAGTTCACTGTTTTTGAGCGATTTTATAATTTCGTTATTGTGGTATTCAGAAAGCTAGCATATGCTATGCACTTCATTTACTCGCATGTTTAGGTCTTAGGTAACCCATTTTTGTGAGTTTTTACCCCTGTTCCTCGTGGGACATTTTTTGAGTCCCATCTATAACGTTCAATACCCCTATGGCCGGCTCCCCCCACCTGTCCTTGCGTTATGTAATTTATGGTCGGTCCCTCAGCAAATTATGTAAATAAATGGTCAGTAAGTAGGCTGGTACGCCCTTAGAGATGTATAGCTCATTTTATTAGTCCAGCTCTGTGTGCAGCAGCATATCTAGTCCCGGCGGGGACCTACTCTTAATCGTTTGGAACAATCCAGAACCAAACCTTACCGTGACCAAGTGCTCGATTTGTTTTTTGTCATTGTAGTCTGCTGTGAGAATTGACAACATTGTTTCCAGTTACTAAACCTATGCGCAGTGTTGCTGTTCTGCTGGCCTAAGGTGACCGATCTAGATGGGAAGATTTTTTAGGGTCGCGCCACTATAATGGGCCAGATGCCAGGTTATTTCTGGTCTTTACTGATTGGGGTTTGTGAAAGCTAATCATGGGACCAATCTTGCAACTCAAGTTGCTAACGGAGGTTTCTGAATGGTTCGGTCACAATCGATTATTTTTCTGTAGCCAGGGATTTTTACCTATTTCACCAAAAGAATATAACATGCGAAACATATATTCGCCCTTGCAGTTATCAAAGTAAGACCCTAGAACGATATAGAACTCAAGCCGAAGGCAATTAGTGACGTGACAGCTTCAACAGCCTGGTAAAGCCGCTGAAAAGCAACAGGCGGTAAAAACTGCCAACCATGGGGCTTAGCTGTTGGTTCGTCCTCTCAAGCCACCCCCTCCCCCGCCCAATCTTTTAAGATACATCCCAATGTCCTGCTATAACGTTACTGCATCCTGTGATCCCAGTAGACCAGCTGCAGCTCGCGTAGCCCGGTCGGCAGCAGCTGCTCTGACCCCGAACCCTGGTCGGCAGCACCTGCTCTAACCCTGAACCCTGGTCGGGAGCAGCTGCCCTGACCCCGAACCCTGGTCGGAAGCAGCTGGCCTGACCCCGAACCCTGGTCGGAAGCAGCTGCCCTGACCCCGAACCCTGGTCGGAAGCAGCTGGCCTGACCCCGAACCCAGGTCGGCAGCAGCTGGCCTGACCCCGAACCCCGGTCGGCAGCAGCTGCCCTGACCCCGAACCCTGGTCGGAAGCAGCTGCCCTGACCCCGAACCCTGGTCGGAAGCAGCTGGCCTGACCCCGAACCCTGGTCGGAAGCAGCTGCCCTGACCCCGAACCCTGGTCGGAAGCAGCTGGCCTGACCCCGAACCCTGGTCGGAAGCAGCTGCCCTGACCCCGAACCCTGGTCGGAAGCAGCTGGCCTGACCCCGAACCCTGGTCGGAAGCAGCTGCCCTGACCCCGAACCCTGGTCGGAAGCAGCTGGCCTGACCCCGAACCCAGGTCGGCAGCAGCTGGCCTGACCCCGAACCCCGGTCGGCAGCAGCTGGCCTGACCCTCTAACCGGTCGACGGTACTTACCTTGACCCTGTGTCCGATCGGCAGCGACTGCACACTCGGGAGGCTCGGCGCCGGCGGGCGCGGTGCGGGATTCGCCGCTGCTGCTGCAGGAGATCGGGGCGCTGCAGGAGACGACGCGGCGCCAGCGCGCAGAGCTGTGCCAGCTGCGCGGCGCCGAGCTGCGCAGCCAGCTGCACTCGCTGAAGCCGCTGCAGGTGAGCCTGACGCCGCCGCAGTCCGCGCACCGTGATTCAGTGGAGTTTGGACGCTGTCGTGTGACAGGAATTGTAGTTCCCCAGGGCGGGTGGACTGGAATAGAATGTATTGTGATCTTAGGGAGATATATTGGGACAGAGTGGACGGAAAGCGTCATACGAAGCGAACAAGTTGAATTATATTAAGTGGATGGTCTAAGCGAACGGTTCGGGTCGCCTCTGTTCTCCCCAGCACTCAGTGGTCGTAGTCGCAGTGTAATGGATGTAATGAATATTGGCGTCATCTGTTCGGCTTGCATTGCTGCTTTCTTCCTTTACGAAAGTATGCAGCAATAAAAAGCCCCAGTAGTTTCAGTATTCAGTCGTCCCGAGTTTTAGTATTCAGTCCTGATGTGTGTCACTGCTTCGTTTTTCGCAGGTGCCTAAGCTGCCACTCACCATCAGCGAAGAGTCCAAGGAGCTGCACAAGAGAGCCGAAAAACTGCAGAAGGTAGGACTCGAGACAAACCCTATGGTTCATCCAGGGCTAAATTTATAAGTCGAGCAAAACAAAATATGTTTTCGTGGAATAGTGCAAAGTATAAAAAACTAACCTTTTTATGTATCGGTCTTTTCGTCGGCTAGGTATGCCATCATCATCATCATCGTTGTTGCTTTTTTTTGGGCGCACCGACAGCTGGTTCATATGGCGCCCATAAAATTAAATGAAGTATGTCTGTGAGGGCTGCAACAGGTCAGGTGTTAAAAAGGGGAGGTTATGCCTAAAAATTACTAAGCCTTTGAGTACTATCACTTGTGTCTGTCTGCTACATAAATGAAGTGAGAAAAAACTACGAGGGTGAATAAATGACATTGAATGCGATGCCCTTAAAAAAGCTGATATTGTTGCCATATCGACTGACGGCGACTTACCAATAAGGGACCCGAGTGAAACATCTGCTGGGAAGTGAGCCCTCCTCTCAATCTCAAAGTCCCGGCAGTCAGTGAGAACATGCTTAACAGTGAGGTGTTCCCCACATCGCGGGCACTCCGGTGGCTCCTCTCCTCTCAGCAGGAACGAGTGAGTGGAGTTTGTGTGTCCTATACGCAATCTGGCTAATACGACCTCGTCCGTTCTGCACCTGGCGTTGGCCGATGACCATGCGCCTATCCTGGACTTTATAAGGCGCAATTTGGAGCCCTTGGGATCATTGTCCCATCTCTGTTGCCAAGACTCGAATGCATACTGCCTGATGGCAGGGAAACAGTCAGAGTAAGGCACTTTTTCTCCTGACGGCACGATACCCCGTGACGCATTCTTCGCCGCCGTGTCGCTCAGCTCATTGCCAGGCTCTCCCACGTGGCTGGGCACTAGAGTTGCTCAGATTGCAGCTATTGTTGAGAAGTATACGGGCTCAGGGCTAATATGGTTCTCCAAAGGATTGCGAGTTCAATGATACCATTTTTATCAACATTTGAGGTGGCCTAGGGGTTCCGCAAACGGCTTGAAGTTGGGACGTTTTTCCGTTCCATTCACCCCTATGTAAGCCATGGAGCACCGTTTTACCGCGGTGGTTACTAGTGTTGTTAGGCATGATGCTTGGTTTTTCGGGCTTATTATGGCAAATGATGATTAATAGTAATGTTGAGATGGGAATTTTCAGATGAGGAGACATCAGTGGAAACAAGGGAGGGGGTAAGGGGGCCCAAACCACCCACCCCGAAATACAAAAATGCATTTAGCAGCTACATACTCGGGGTATGTTAATTGCAATGACGGGGAGGCTTCGAGCCCTGAACCCACCCCCCAACCCCCCTGGGCGCGATATAGCCTAGATGCTGAAGGCGCCCTATAAACCCCAATACAAAACAAAATACGTCTCCGTAGATCGCTACTTGGGAGGGGTTGGAAGAGTAATCATGGGAGACTAGGGTGGGGTTCGTGAAAAAACCTGCTCAAAAGCAGACATCGCCGGGTGTCAACTTCATATCACGCTGCAAAGTAATCTGGCGTAATCGAAGCAGACATTATATGCTGTCAGTTTGCATCATTTTTCATCATCAGCCTGAATTTAAAGCATTTGGCTCGTCCACTGTTCCCCCGCGATATCCTTTCTACGGTCACTGTCTAGAGCGATCCGAGAGAACGCTTGTCGAATGAGGCGATCCTCTTGCGGTGGTCCTCAACAGCCTGCAGAAGCCACTGGAGCTCCTGCTTGTTCTTTGTAGCCTGAATGAAGTGTTGAATCATTGCGACGCCTCTCTCAGCCGTATCATTGGTGACCCGTAGATCTTTAATGAACTGCTGGTACGCCTGAACCCTGGACCTTCTTTCCACTCAGTCACCGGCTGGTGGAGCCAGGGCTGTGGGTCGATTTCCGGCAGCCGGAAAACGAGCCAGGACCGCTCATCGACCAAGTGAGACAGTGTGGTGCTCTGCTAGGTAGTTGGTGCTACACTTTCGTCGCCCTCGTCTGCTGATTCCGTCTCATCGAGATGTCTTAGCATGGCCATGGCGATATCAGCTCGTTCGTCGGCGCTGACTGACTGACTTATATACTTCAGCAAGATGAAGCTGTTCGCCAGTCATATGGAGTACAGCCCGGAAGAGACAGAGAGACTGCACAGGGTCTACCTCTTCATCTGCCTGCTGTACGTTCCGGCCTGGCTCACGGCTCCGCTGGCCGCGGAAGATGCTCACAACGACCTCTGACTCCATCACAACCTACTGCGCTTTCGAGTACTCGACAAGGTCGTAGCTGATGCGGCTCTTCATACGAAGCGCCGACATCTGTCCTACCTGAAGCCAGGGACGGTGGTGTTCAGTCTCGCCCCCCCAGTCCGTCAGCGCCGACGAGCGAGCTGATATCGCCATGGTCTTGCTAAGACATCTCGATGAGACGGAATCAGCAGGCGAGGGCGACGAAAGTGTAGCAGCCACTATCGAGCAGAGCACCACACTGTCTCACGTGGTCGAAGAGCGGTCCTGTCTCGTTTTCTGGCTGCTGGAAATCGACCCACAGCCCTGGCTCCACCAACCGGTGACTGAGTGGAAAGAAGGTCCAGGGTTCCAGGCGTACCAGCAGTTCATTAAAGATCTATGGGTCACCAATGATACGGCTGAGAGAGGCGTCGCTATGATTCAACGCTTCATTCAGGCTACAAAGAACAAGCAGGAGCTCCAATGGCTCCTGCAGGCTGTTGAGGACCACCGCAAGAGGATCGCCTCATTCGACAAGCGTTCTCTAGACAGTGAGGTAGAAAGTATATCTCAGGGGAACAGTGGACGAGCCAATTGCTATAAATTCAGGTTGATGATGAAAAATGATGCAAACTGACAGAAATATAATGTCTGCTTCGATTACGTCAGATGATTTCGCAGCGTGATATGAAGTTGACACCCATCAATGCCTGCTTTTGAGCAGGTTTTTTCACGAACCCCACCCTAGTCTCCCATGATTACTCTTCCAACCCCTCCCAAGTAGCGATCTACGGAGACGTATTTTGTTAACATTTTCATTCTTCGAGGGTGGGGGGTGGTTCCGGGAGGTTTGGGGGGTAACGGAGATTTTCGAGGGGGAGTTACGGGGGGCGCCAGGGCTCGAAGCCTCCGCCGTCATTGCAATTAACATACCCGTGCATGTAGCTGCTAAAGGCATTTTTGCATTTCGGGGTTGGGGCTTGGCCCCTTATCCCCCCCTTGTTTCTACGGATGTCCCCTCATCAACAAAAATTCCCCTCTCAACATTACTATTAATCATCATTTGCCATAATATGCCCGAAAAGCCAAGCACCATCCCTAATAAGACTAGTAACCACCGCGGTAAAACGGTGCGCTATGGCTTACATAGGGCTGAATGGAACGGAACAACGTCCCAACTTCAAGCCGTTGGCGGAACCCCTAGGCCACCTCAAATGTTGATAAAAATGGTTTCATTTAAGTCGCAATCCTTTGGAGAACCATATTAGCCTTGAGCCCGTATACTTTTCAACAAAAGCTGCAATCTGAGCAACTCTACTGGGCACCCATGCCAGTGTTAATTGTTTTTGTTGGCAGTGTGCTCTGTGCATCTTATTCGGAATAAGTTCCAGAATATATGACGTTAATGCTTGCAAAGATGACAGTGAGTCAGTAAATACAACGTATTTGCGTCTCCTCGACCGCAGCACCTGGTCTAAAACTCGGAAGATAGCGTAAAGTTCAGCAGTAAAGACGGATGCTGTCACAGGTAGTGTATAAGTTTTTCAATTCTATCACTTACATACGCACATCCGACACCGCTCTCCGTCCTAGATCCGTCTGTATAATAAATCTGAAAACCTGGATACATATCATTTACGTGTTCCCCGAAAATATGTCGGACCGCACCAGGCGGCAGATCCTTGGTCTTAACAAGCAAACTGGTGTCCATCTGAGGCTCTGGGAGAGTCCATGGTTCTGAAAAGGGATTCTGGAAAGTCTTAATCTGTTCCATAGTCAACTCCTGCTTCTCTCAGCCACGCTCCAATTCTGAGACCAGGGTGTCTGTTTCGGGATCTGTTTTCTTCCGGGTGTCTGATGTCATCAGAGAATAGCTTACTGTATGTTGGATGGTTTGGAGAGGCTAGGTATGCTATGAGATGTTAAGTGTTGAAAGGTTCATCTTTCTGAAACGGCAAAAGCGTAACAGGCAATGGGTACCAACCGTGGGAAGGTCTGAGCTGTATGAAATACATTAGTTTTGCTTTAACAACAATATCCTTGTTCAACACCTGGCGTTGGCTACGAGTGGCACACGGTGATGGCGGACCTGAAACTCTCACGTCGTGGTTCTCTAAGTGATGACATGGCACTACAAATGACACCTGGTGGTGCCCAACTTAAACTTCTGACTCCCTTGTTCTCCCAAGTGATGACGTGGGACTGTGGGTGGTATCTGGCGTTGGCGGACCGAAAACTCTGACTTTCTCGTTCTCCGACAGATGGCATAGGATACGATTGACACCTGGTGGTGCCCAACATGAACCTCTAACTCCCTTGTTCTCCAACATATGGCGTAGTACTACGAGTGACACCTAGTGGTACCCAACATGAACCTCTGACTCTCTTGTTCTCCGACAGATGACATGGGACTACGAGTGACACCTGGTGGTGCCCAACATGAACCTCCAACTCCCTCGTTCTCCGGAAGATGGCGTGGGGCTACGAATGACACCTGGTGGTGCCCAACTTTAACCTCTGACTCTCTCGTTCTCCGACAGATGACATGGGACTACGAGTGACACCTGGTGGTACCCTACATGAACCTCTGACTCCCTTGTTCTCCAACAGATGGCGTAGGATTACGATTGACACCTGGTGGTGCCCAACACGAACCTCTGACTCCCTCGTTCTCCGACAGATGGCGTGGGACTACGAGTGGCATCCGGTGGTGCCGGACCTGAGCCGTCCCAACTGGAAGGCGGAGTACGCGGCTGAGAAGGCGCGCGAGGCTGAGAGGCTGGCCACCCTCCGCAGCGAGTACGAGTGCTTCAAGAACGACTTCGGGCGCTACATGGCGCGTCACAGGGGCGCCGCCGCCTCAGACTTCGGCCTGTTCCCCTCCAAGGCCACCGTACTGGTGAGCCGGGCTCCTCCTGTTGGGCTGAGCTTACTGATTTTAGTAGAGGACCGCTGTGAATAGTATCTTTGGACGCTATAGCTACGATAGTTGGTGGTTATAATAATGCTGTAATGATTATGGCTTTTCTGATTGTGTTATAATGTTTTGTATTGCTTTATCTGGCAAAGTGCTGTGAAAGCAGCATATTCGACTCCGGTTTTGACGTTGACACGCCGCGGAGGTAAGCTGACTTTGTGGCTCCTCTGTGTCGCAGGCGCTATCCGGAGCCAGCGCGTAGGAGCTCCGCCGGCCACTGGCTCCGCTGTCCCATGGGATTGTTCTGCTCTAGATGGCCCGTCTCCCAACTCCTGCAGTCACAGCTGAGATAGAATAGACGCTCCATCGGAACGTGTTGGAGTCACACAAACGCTAGTGCTCCTTGCCGACCATTCAATGTTAACTTAGGGCTACTGAAATGAGTGCTATTTTTGACGAATGTTCGAAAAGGCCTCTGGGTCCCATGCAGGGCGCAGCGTGTAGAAGGTTCACACCTGGACCTTGTGAAAACCGCGGACTTGGACGAAACAACATTCTGAGCGCCTGTGAATTAAGTTGCGCCGTGGGTTACAACAGTTCTAACTTTAGGAAGGTATGCTTCGCGGTTCATGTGTTTAGCCAGTGAGGCTTTGCAAAGAAAGCTATGGTATGTCGCTCCGTGGTGGCTGGCTTTTTCCCCGGAGGCGTGAGTATCGTGACTGTTGTCACGTAGAACCTGTGGTCCACGTAACTGACGGGCGTCAGTGGTTGGCTAGACAGATCCGACAGATGACAGACAGACAGACAGACAGGACAGACGCCTCATCAGACGGAGGGTCTCTGCTCGTGCACACTAGAGCCCGTGCCGTTTTTGCGGTTTGTTATTAATTTCGGGCTCTCCAGTGATTTACAGGATAGCCTGTATTAATTTTTTAAGTGGAATCATCCAAAATTGACACATCTGCCTTATTTTGCTCTTTAGTTTTTTTTAGTTTATTATTATTATCCCTTATTTTGCCTAGCCGGTTTACATAAGAATCATTGTGTTGGAAAACAGTTTTATTTAAAATGTTTTGGAAAATTTCAACCTTTGGATATTTTTCCGCCGTGTTGGGAGAGACAGTGAGTAAAGTTAATCACGTCTACGATAGATCACTTGAATTGTCTCGACAAGCTCACTTAACTACAAGAAACACTGGTTGGAATGTTAAGTTGGGAGTTATTTCCATTTGAACGCTCGTTGATTGCTTTTCAGAAGGCCAAATGTGGAATTTTAAGATATATAGCAGAAAAGCGACGGCATCCCTTGCCTAAACCTCTTTAATCACTGGAAATAATTTAAGTCATCGTACGGACAGCACCAGCGCTATTTGCACACACTGTTTCATATTTTGTGAGATAACCATAAACATGGATGTTTCTATGATTCGCCACATTTAAGACGTCAAAACAAATTACTTGTGTCATACTCGCACAAACAAAAAAGTCTAGGATGGTGACGTAATGAGTAGGAGCTGCCACGCTTACATCTGAGATACTATTCCGTCCCTTTCACGCAGTTTTTAGGTTTCCCACCATTGAATATGGCTGAAAGCATTATCGCGTTGAAGGGCCAAGGCACAAAAGTTAAACAGTTTTGGGATAGCTCTGTCTTATAAAATGATTTCAGCACTCTTACGTGTTTGAATACGGATGCTGTCTCTATTATTTTAAATTGTAGATAAGTGGGTTTTCGTACCCCGTGTAAATATATGTCTTATGTTTTCCGGTCACACGATCATAATTGGAGGTGAAACCTGTTTTACGCCCCTCCCAATGGACGGATATTGTGCCGGGATTTATGGAACAGACACTGCCCTTACAACTTCCAAATCATGAAGTTTGGCTGTGGTGTAGTCACGCCTGGAGCCTGATGGATGGACGTTAGCCTAAAGATTAGCTCTTCTGGGCATTCTCAGGCCTGTTTCAGTCTCGGAGTCTGTCTGAGCCCGATGACAATGCTTCCACTTCCGTCTCTGCGCTGATGCCCCTGATGCATCTCCCAGCACACTCGTCGCGCTCCGCCGTTATTACAGAGCGGGGTCTGTTGGTCATCACGTCGTGGGCAAAGGGCATGTGGGATATGCCACCCAGTAAAACGAAGAAAAACAACGCTTCAAAAGCACATCAGCGGAAAAGCGAGAATGGAGACACGAAGTCTGTCCCGGATAAACGCCGAGGCGAAAAAAGGCCGCACGTTGTTCATCGGCGCTGGTATCCTGCGCTGGCGCGCACCAATCGGTCCCCATTTGTAACGTGGCCTACACCCAAGCCTGGTAATTCATCAGTAGTATGTTCATGTAGTAAGGGGAGTATGTTCCAGAACCCCCGTACACTGCGAGTCCGCAGGGAGGTGCGTAAAACTGATTTAAATTTCTGATATTGTTGTATAACAGGGAAATAATGACGTACTTATTTACGTGGTACAAGAGCACCAACAGCTCCCGCCGATGAAAAATCCAAGAGAGACGCGATATCCATTATTGAATGCATACGAGTTCCACCGGCATTTGATCGAGCCCTCCATCCAGTAGCTGCTCTCCAGGTGTTGTGCCACTGCCCTTCCATGCGGTGCTTCCCGTAATAATCACAAATGGTGGCTGACCAAACACTTTGTGAAATGAGACGGAGAGGTATTCTCAGTAAGCATGATGAACTCCTATAATTAGTCTTCATTGTTTTCTTGTTTGTTTATGCGCAATAAAGAAAATTCATTCTAATTTCTTAAATGCAACAAATAGCAAGAGAAAATCTTATGTTTACGGTACATCAGTGCAAAAACAACTCTCAGTTTGATTTCAGAGCAAACTTGTGGTTCCAATAATTGCTAAATATGGTGCAATATTTATGCCAATGAACGCTCAGGCTGCCTGTAAGACTGTGATATTAATAAATTACACTAAATAATTGATTTGTTAAGGCTGTGCATTAATTTCCAACCACTAACCAGCTTTATGACTGCAAAGGTCCCATCGTTTTTTCTAAAAGAGGTGTTCAATACCCCAAATTTGGAACTTTGCACGCTGCTTTACCTAATATGGTGGAAAATATAAAACAAATAAATGTGAAACCGCATTTTGGGAATAAAAGCCGATGCCCCAGTGGCATACTTTTAAGTCAAAATATTATCCACCCATGAAGTGGAAAAACGTGTGTCCATTTTCGATGAATCCGTTTGGAGAAGCCTCGACGCTGGCTAAAGCACGAGCTCTGAGTCGCCTGTAGGTGTAGGGGGAGTGAGGCGCGGCAGCGTTAGTGGTGGTGGTCTGATGCGCGGTTCTGTGTGAGAAGCTGACGTCTTCCCTCCCCATGAGGGACCGTGCTGTTCGGCACCTGGTCCAGCATTTACTAGTGACTGCGCCGCGGCCGGACTGCAGCCTATCAGAGGAGGATGATTGGTGCGTCTATCGCGCGGTGTGCTGAAGACATGATAGCCCTGTGCTACCCAGACATGATAGCCTAAACGCAACCAAGCTGTGATACCCTGGCGAAAGTTCTGTAACTTCCAAGGCAGAAAATCGGCCGCCGAATGTCCGTTTTCAGGACAAGCTCTCCAGTTTGTCAGCAGGACCAACCTCCTCCAGAAAAAAATCAGGGCCAAACCTTTGTGCTAAGCAAAGGGAACTAAGCCTTATACCATTAAAAAATAGCGCCACGCACTCGGTTTTCATCAGCACAAACAGCGGCCGTCAGCCCGTAAAACCTCAGAACAGTTCCCGGGGAGAGGCTAAGTCCGGACGAGGCCAACGCGGCCCGCTATTCACACGAACAGGGCACAGCCTCGAGAAAATTCTCCTTTAAACCTGGGCTTTCAGCCCGGGTTCAATAGGTGCTTGTCACCATGGACATCTTATAGCCTTTGTTCTCCACAAATGCGGTAGTTACATTGGGCAGGACCCGTATGTAGCGATAGATTCTGTGGGATTTTCACGCATGTGGAAAAAGAAGGAAATCACTGTTCTCACAAAATCCAAGTTTTAGGCCTGTGCCCGCGTGCCGGTCTCACCAGGGGACTCCAGTACCTAAAAGTTAACTTCTTATTTACCTTTGTTTTCCCTCTCGGGTAGTCAGTTTTTTTGTAGACACATTTAAAAGGAACACTCATTTCCTAACCTGAGGCATGAAAGGTATAGATATAGAGAGTCTCAGGCAGGAGAGGCAGGAGTGTGGTTACCGATCAAAAAGTAGATACGGGGCTGTCGTGAAACGTTGACTCTCGCTAAAAGAAAGATACTCTCTTTCAAATCTAACAAATTTTGGGGGATCTGTGCTTCTAGGCCGATTATACTATCTCCACACCCCGGGTGTTTAGTGGATAGCACCCTTCTTCTAAGCCACCGGTCCCGGGTCAAGTCCGGCGGAGCCTCGAATAAGTCAATCTGATCCCCAAAATCCTTCCAACAGGGTGAGAGTTGGCGACGCCGAGACCGGCAGTGTGCGTCGTTAAACCCCAACAATTATTATTATATCTCCACACCCCACCGCTGCCCAAACAGCCTCCGTTTACAATGGAGGGCCCAGTCGTTAACTCTGCCCGCTGGGAAAAGACTAGCGAAGACCGAGCGGGTGTTCCTATACCCAGTAGGGTCCTTGCTTAGAAGGCTTGGGTTTCCAAACTGGGAGCTGGCCCTCTCGGCTTCTCAAGTTCGTTTTCGATAGATATGTTGGGGCTGGATAATTTTTGGATGGCAGGAAGATGATACTCCCGTATTGGAGGATTACATAGGCTAACCATGTGCGTTCTGACCAGAATACGGCGCGTAGGGATTCTCCTGTAACCTTGTGTCTCGCGTCCCTTCTACTCGTGTTTCGCCTCCTTCCTTAGCGTTTCGAACATCTATTGTCTTGTAATATGGAAGTGTGAATAGTGTGAGCTGTGATACGAGTGATGGCCTTCTATGCTGCTGTAGGCATGTTCTGTGGGGAGAAGTAGCTTGTGTGGGGCTAGGGTTTTGATCTCTGTTGGTTCCAGTATTCTCCTAAGATGTTTCTGGCCTCCAACCTTTGCTTCCAACCGGCCTGTATCTCAACAGATCCACCTAGAAGCGCCCCTCCCCTGGATACTGCATATTGTCGCCGTTCCTGTCCCAGTGAGGATCTTATAAGAGGTCGCGGTCTGATCCTGTCCTGTATATTTTGAGGCTCGGACTGCTGATAATACCATGGGTGGTGCAGTTACTAGTGCTCCCTTTTGCTACAGTCGCGCTTCAAGAGTCAGGGATGAGCTCTTGCGAAAGGATAGTCACAGAGTGGGAGTTGTGCACACGTTTTGTTTCGCCGCTGCCGCACCGGATGGGGATGGGTGTGGCGCGCGGGCGGAAGTGCCCGACTTCCGGCAGCTTCTGTGGTTTGGCTTTGGGGGTCTGTCGATGTAGACTGTCATCACGGTCTGGCATGCTTTGTTGCTTAATAAATGTATTTATTTAACCGTATCAGTGGCGTTTTTTCGGCATAAGTGTGCCCGATAACGAAAACAAGAGTGCCCTTTAGACCATTGAAACCTTCCCATTGTGCCCTTATGGTGCCCTTATGGTGCCCTTATGGTGCCCTTATTGCCCTTCTCCTTCATTGGTCCTCAGTGAAATATTGAGGGAAAATGATCTGTCTGGAATGGACCCGAAAAAGCCAAAAGATCTACATCACCAACGAGGGCTTTTAAGCACCGAACTACTTTTTGAGCCTTTAAATTGTTGCTGTTAGTGTGGTGGTTTTAGTGTGACGCCGAGCCGCGTGGATAACGCACACGCGTCTTTAGACGGGAGGCCGCCGACGCGACCGCGTCGACTGCGCTACTACAGCGGCCCTGACTCTTCTACCTGAACTGCAGCGTGTCCGACGCGGGGACGCTGTCGGCGCCGGGGCCCTGCTCTAGTGCCCAGCGACCCTGTGCTTAGTGTGTAAGGAGGCGGACGCCCCGGAGCTCTGCCCACAGCGCTGTCTGTGCCTGGTGGCTGCCCGCCTCAAAACACTGGCCAATATCTCGTCTGACCTGCCCAACTCTGGTAGAATGAGGTGGTGGGCTCCTTAGCCGCCGGCCGTACGGCCTTCAAGAGTGAAACGGTTACAAGACCGTCGTTATTATTAACTTAAGTGTGCGGACATCTTATACAGAGAGCTTTCGGTGAAATTTAATATGTCAATAGTGGTTTCTCGATACGCTCGACAAACTGCTATCTCAGTTCAAAACACATTATAAAAGTGGGACGCTTTCTATAGACGGGCGCGGGGAGCAAGGACAGCAACAAATAGAAAGCAGGTGGATGAGATCCTTTATGACAATTTTCCAAACTGTATTTTGACACGGTTCGTTCAGTTCGACACGGCAACTTGTCTTTTATCTGGTTGCCGTCAGTTACTGTTTCGTATCACGACACCTATTTGAAACGAACTTTTGTAGCGCTTTACTGTTGAGCGACATCTTTATAGTTATGATGAATACAAATATGTGTGGCTCATCGATGCACCAACTGCTAGGGTTATATGGCGTCGCCAATTCTTTCCCTGTTAAAAGGGTTTCTCGGGAACCAGAAAGCTCTTTGTTCAGGGAATCTGCCGGGCCTTGAACCCGGGTTGGCCGCATGGAGTTATCATGAATTATCATGTGTGTGTGTGCAGTGCTTCTCCAAAAAGTGAGAGCACCCGCTGACGCAACATTTCGCTGCAGGTTTGAAACCACGGTACTTAATTGCGATCCGGTCCTCCAGTTGAGGATGTAAATAAAACCAAGGTGTTTTGTTGTCATGCATACACTCCGTACACCCTGCGCGCTCTGCAAGCATGCTGATATGTCTAGCACTCATCGTAAGCCGTATTTGAGCACACAGTTCACAGGTACGGAGATCGCACGAGTCATTTGTACCTACAAACTCGCATGCGGTATGCATTTTTGTATCCATGGCACTCAAGGACGAGGGGCTAGGTACAGCAGGAGGGCTGCTGTGGAACTGACTCGTTGTTAGGTGAAGCCTACTATGTGTTTTCAGGACCATTGACAAAGGTATAGAGATGCACGGCGTTTTTGAAGTTTTTATCTCGTTTTAACAATAAACATCCAAAGGCATACACCAATCGCACCCATAGCATAGGGATGCGGTGGCGTGGAGGAAGAGCATTCGACTTTCACGCCACTGACCCGGGTTCAAATCCCCGGGTGGGCATTCTGCACAAGTCTTTCCGATTCCCACCAGGCCCTCCCAACAGCGTGAGAGTCGGCGGCACCGTGTGACCTCAGAAGTCGGTGTGTCGTAAAGCCGCAAAGGTGCTTACACCCATGGAATACACGGACTTGGCTCAGTTTCATGAGCGTTTAAAACACAGCAATAATAATAATCTGTCATTATTTAAAAACAGCAATGGAAGGGAGAACCTGAGCTACTCGAAAAAGTCTTTACATTTCTAAAGGACTCTGGGCTAGAGAAGTTTCTATAAATCAACCCTCCCAGTATATATGATGGAGGGTGCATGGTGCACCCCAAAGTAGGACTGCCTATTTTCCAATCATAGATGATCCACTGCGAAATTTAAGCAGTAGTTTTGTAACCTTTAAATGGTTCATTGTAGGCTAAGGATAGGTTATGTTAGGCTAACTTTGAAATCAGGTTAGGTTAGATAGGTTAGATTTCTTCACCGCAGTGATACCTTTCACTGCGGGTCTATACTAACCACACCTATACTCTTACTAACAATCTAACTATCCTCTCACACTTCTTTTCTCTGCGCGGCGGCTGCCCAGCCGGAGAGGGAGCTGCAACTCACCTCCGGGTTGCAGGGTAAATTCGCGGCACCCTGGCCAGGTGTTTAGCGCACTTTCTAAAATACGAAATTATTGGGTTAACGGAGGTTTTCGAGTAACGTATACAAGCGGACATCATAGCTGACACAAAATTATAAATTCTAAATTCCAAATTCTAAATTTAAGGTCTTCAACCACAGAAATAACCTTCGCACTCTGCGGGTCTAAACTTATTAAAAGACCTCCCTGGCATGGCTATGCCATTGCCACGACCGTCCATTTGCAAGCTAAAACATCTTGCAACCCATTACTTGAAATAACTCCCATTGCTTTAACAGATTAACGTAGCTTGCCCTCACACAAAATTCTAAAATTCTCCCACACCTCCTTTAGAGGCGGGCAAAGGTGCTATGCACAGAACGCCTAATAAAAAGCCATTGATTGATTGGAGAACCTGGAAGGCTGCTACATCCCCGCGAACCCGTGACCGCCGCTAGGTGTCGGTCCTGACATTTGACCTTGGTAGTCCGGTCTCGACCTCGAATGGGAGCGGGCTTGCCCCGTGGCGCTGCGGTGACACGAGACTGGGTCACTAGCTTGCAGTGTTAGCTACGGAGCGGTACGTGGCGCCAGTGGACACCAGCGTGGTACCGCGCCCCACGCTGGCGGCTGCTGCAGCGGGTGCTGGTGGTGAAGGGGTCATAACCGAGCCGGCGACAGAGACTGCAGAAGAAAGCGGACGGAACATGGTGATTGCGAGATGCGCTGCTGATGGCTGCAGATGTCGAGCGAATGCTGATGCCGTGGCCGCGGTGTCGAGCTCCGTTCCGCCGCGGTGTAGCGGCTGATGGCTGCGGCGCGGGAGCCGACCGCTGCTTGCCTAGACTGGTGACGGAGCGCTGGGTCTCACCATTCCAGGTATTGCTCTGTGTAAATTTGTCTGACCCATCGTTTTATAGATTGCAAAAGATGACCGGTTACGATTTATGCAGTATTTGCATCAGTCTCCTTCGTTGATCTCTACCTGATATGTGATATACTTGTGCCAGGTTATGCTTACTTGAATTCGTCACAGCCAATCTGGATTATTACCTGTAGAAAGCATGATTCGATCGGCTTAAATTGTGAGCTCACCGGTGTGCGTCCCTGCCGCGTCCAGGTCTCATTCGTGGGGAATGCGTGACTCAGTGGATAGCGTTCCTGTCTCCTAAGCCATGGGTCCCGGGCTCAAGTCCCGGACGGGGCATCTGAATGAGTTAATCTGATCCCGCAAGTACTTTCCATCAGGGTGAGAGTTCGTGACGCCGTAAGAGCATGACAATTAGTGGGTCGTTAAACCCGAACAATTTCTAAGGCCACGTTCCATGCTTTTCATGTCTGTTTCACAAACGTTGCCTTCCTCTATATCTCACCATTTTTTGACCCAGGTCACTCTTTTTGACATGCGAACGATACGCTGATGAAAGAATCCCATCTGTTGCGCGTCCTGGGTACTTGACAAACAACTTTCAAGAACTGCACAGCTTGAGTGCATTGATGCAAAAATCTCTAGTCTGGTGCATCACCTGACGGGTCGCACCTTAAGCAATTCTGATGCTGTATTGGGCCCATCTGGCCTGAATGAAGACCACTCTTGCCGAAATGGCTCACCTCGGTCAAAATTGATGCCCCCTGACCAAAGCGAATTTCCCTATTGCAGATTCAGGATCTGCCTATTTGTACAGTCACTGATAGCTGTGATAACTGCTTTACCCAGCCGTGCAGTGACAGCCAGTCAGTATGGTTCCTTAAAGGGAATGGAACACTTTGTCGAAATTCTACAAAGAACTATTTAAGAACAAGAGAGGTCTGAAAATCAGAAAACAAAAATTTTCCCCACTTCCATAGGCTAAAAACAGAAATATCTCCTCTTTTCTAACAATAAGTGACGTCATCGAAATGACAGTTTTAACAATCAGTGAAATCCCAAGTCTTGATCATAGACTCGCTGTAAAAGCCCCTTCACAGCGTTTCCGCATGACACTATTTGAGTGCAGTACAAGAAGTACTGGTGCAAAAAGTGAACGTCAGATGTCGTTGCGGCAGCCGTGTTTATGGCGTGGTTGAACGATAATGCACATTTCTGATGTAAATAAACAATTTCAGAGTTAGATTTAAAAAAAACAATTGATACGTATTCTGACAAGTCCGGGACAGGAACAATGTGATGTGTGTTGCACTGTTGCAACTATTGGGCGCAATTTGGCCCAAATGCACATTGACTGGATGCTAACTTGCCCGAGGCTTTCGGTTCACAGGCAGTTGCATGCTGGTTCACTCGATAGCATGGTATTTTCAGCGAGTGGGTGAGGCTCAGGGCTTACGACCAATCAGATTACTGCTACCATATGGAAGGTATTCCGTCAAGGTTTGAAATAAGCCAATAAGCCCCTTTACTTTGAACTTTAAAGCTGGCGGAAATTTTATATCGAGAGCTTTGGGTGAAATTAAATATATCATTAGTGGTTTCTCAACACGCTCTACAAAACTGCTATCTCAGTTCAAAACCCATTATAAAAGTGGGACACTCCCTTTAATAGGCGTTCTGCGCTTAGCTCTTTTGTCCGCCTCCTAAAGCATCGTAGGAGAATTTAAATTCTAGACAAATTTAAAGGAAAAACAAAATGTGATTAAGAGCCTGGTTGTTTCTAATATAAACGAGTAATTTAGCCTAGTTCTGAAGCAAGTTCATTTCAAATTTAGTACTGGGTGTCTGAGGGCATAGCACCCCGGTGTGAAATTTAGGTAATTAAAACTGGAAGGCTAGCACCCCAGGATGAGTAATTTATTGAAATTTATTGAGGAGGGCATAGCACTCCTCTGAGGCTTAGAATGCCAAGGTGATTCACGAAATGGAGGGCATAACACACCGAAATTTTGTGCTGATAGTGGAGGACTTAGTACTTAGGGTGATAAATGTCGGATTTATTGATAAGATAAAGGGGGGCATATAACTTCTAATATGGATGCAAGTCGCTGCTCGTGCTAGCTTGATGGAGTATAAAAGTTAGAATCGTGAGGCATTAATTTGGAAGAAAAGCTAGGGGTGGGACTGCTTTTTAGATGTTGGCTCTGATTGCCGGCTGAAGGCCGATGCGGGGCCCAACGCTCCATGGAGTTGTGTTGCGCTTTGGGCTGAGTTTGCATCTAGAGGATTTTGTTTGGCTTTCCAATACGTGTTTTGAAAATGGTTTAGGCTGGTGCTCTGTGCAATGGACTGAGAAAGGCTATTTGTAGTCCTTGAAATAGGCAAAAGTGATTCCAAATCCTTTGTCAAATCATTCGACTTGAAAGGCGTGAACACGGCTTCATAATAAACGCTGGTACAGGGGGGGGGCGGACTCGTAAGGTTTTTCGCAGATAGCGGAAACTACATTGTATTTGTAACGTTCCCGCTGCAGCTCTGTTTCGCCCGAGAGCGGCGGTGTGAACCCACTGATTGGCCGCCTGTTGGTTGCTGGGGAGGGGTAGCGCGCGCGGTAGGTCAACCCGTGAAACCGAGACCGGCCTGCCCGCGCCGGCAGTGTGGCCCACCGGTGGGCCGGGACTGGCCTGGCCAGTGTAGGTGCTGGATATTTGTGATTGGAATTGAATGGCAGGCGGGCGTCAAGGAAGGAGAAGAGTAGAGTATGCAGACTGGACACTCCATTTGACGTTCTAAAAATATATGGAAGTTGTGTTCGGGAAAAGGCAACAGCTATTCACGATGCAGCGCAATGCCACCACTTTAAAAACAACTCACGCCGGCTCCGGGAAAGCTCGAGCTCGCACCAAAAGCATCCGGGTATGGGTTGCCCCTCCCCGCTGTCCGATTTCCTCCTATGCCATGAAAACCTAATGAATTTTTTTTTAATTGAACGTAAGCTCAAGTTTTCATGCCGATTTATAACGTCTTTGCACAATATAGTAACAAGATTAACAGAACTACTACCTTTGACACCCAATAATGCCTTCCTCCGTGTTAACTCAAATCTGTTTAGGTCATTCAAGGAGTTAAGCCAAGTATTCACCTCTCGCCAGAAACGCCATACAAAAATACACGACCAGTACTTTTTTATTACCGAAAACAATACAAACGACCAGATGGCCGCAAATGAAACGCAAAATGAAACTCCCAGATCACAAAACGTCGTTTCACGTCTGTTGTGACGCCGCTTCGCCTCGTTCCCTCCAGCACAACTACCAATACCGTTTCGAATCTCTCCGTACGCCACATATTGGCGTTGCTGTGATTTGTGACAGTTCGTGACGGCAAAACACACAATTTAACCCTCCCCCTCATACCACACAACGTAAAACGCGCCTCGCAAGCTCTCACAGCGTACCTATACGATGCATGCACGCAAGAACAACACATGCTTCTCATTTACATTACATTTCATTGAGTTACACCTCCCTTGCAACCATTCCGAACGCGCTCCATAAGTGTGTACTGGTACTCCATGAAATGGCAACAATACCGAGTACATCTACGGAGCAGAGGTATGTCCCTCAGCTGCACTATGCTCCGCATATTCATAGGCATGCATCAGTCGT
Organism: Lepas anatifera; assembly: GCA_034440635.1. Lineage (NCBI taxonomy): Eukaryota > Metazoa > Arthropoda > Thecostraca > Lepadidae > Lepas > Lepas anatifera. The sequence continues at coordinate 252,094 of JAOTON010000433.1, read as the reverse complement.
TTCTAAATAACCCTTCTAATTCCTTCCACTTCGCTTCAAGCGTGTCTCTCCTTAGATTCAAGACTGCTGCGAATTGTTCGATCTCTTTTTCAGACAGGAGAGCGGCCGTGAAATTTCGAACAGACGGCAAAGTATTTGAAATTCTTGCTTTATATAATACATCCTTTGCAATTATTATGACCAGCGTGTTAATTAAGCTACATTCTTCTAGGAAAAACTATTTTCTTGTACTGAAATCGCAGTTGTAACTATTGGCCTGTAATCTACTTTTAATGCTATCTATATAATTTTGTGTTTTTTTGGAAAAATCAAAACAAATGCGGGATGGTCTCAGTTCTTCTTTCACAGAAAGTGCATTTAGCGTTGTTCCGTATTCCAATTATGTTCAAGAAACGATTGGTGACAATTATTCTCTTTATTATCTTGAAGTGAAAAGACCTTAGTCTGATAGACCTTGTAGCTCATTTGTTGGCAATGCTGTCATATACATCCATCTCTTGCGCGAATGCTAAATTGTACGCTAGCCTTCCTATTTTTTCTGTACGACAAATCAAATCAATTTTGGCGGACAGTAAGGGTTTTAAATTTCAAGTGGTTGTTGGAGGTTTTCTAACGATCTCGGAAGTGACCTCAGAGCTTCATATTGAAGAAAGTCTATTTAAAACCTCATGAAACTTATTGCAAGCTGAGATGGAAATGTTAGATGACAGTTAGTTGGGGCTTAACAACTCACCAGCTGCTCAGGCCATATGGTGTCGCCAGCTCTCACCCTGTGGAAGAGAGTTCACCGGTGCCTTGTCTGGGGTCGAACCCACAACCTCTCGTTTACGAGTTCAGCGCTGTTCCACCGACTGCCCGGTCCCTGGGGTAGCAATAGTTGCAAGGTAAAACTATGGAACAATTACATAAACTTCTGGGGAAATATTCAAGGCATTCTAAATTTATTTTTATTTTATTTTATTTATTTTATTTGGGCCACTCCCAGCCAGCACACTTGCCCAATTACAGGGAGTATTGGCGTGGGTGTTTAAGGATCCTCTCCACCGGGTCAGATCGGACACGGAAGGCGGTTTCCCACCGTGGGGATTGAATCCACGTTAATCCATGTTATCCGATCCGAAGGCTGGCAACAAAGCCACTAGCCCACCCCGGCCCCCTTTAGTTAGTTCTAATTAGTTCCAAGTTCTAACCCTGAGCTGCTGTCCAAAACTGTTGAAATTTAGGCATCGCGGCTAGTCTCATGGGATTTCGTATGTCGTTGTCCGTGAAAAGCTGCAATTTGTTCCTGACGAAGAACAAAAGAAACGAGACCCCCAGCTCCCGCGTCACATCCTTCCGAATCTTCCACATCACAATATGCGAACGCTCCCGATCTTCAATCCTTTAGTGAAGCTTCTTTGCAAACAACACTGCACTAGCTTAACCCATTTCGGAAAGCTTAATCTGCAAAGGAATTGTGGGCGAGATAGGCACGCATTTTTATTCACGGGCGCCATAGAGACCTAGAAAAGGGAGTTTGGAAGTGGTTGATATTTGGTAAACGATGATGCGGGAGGTTTTAAGCTAGCGTAAGAGGAATTTAAGCTGTCATGGCAGGCATTCAAGAGGATTTGTCTGGTTTAGAGACCAACAGGCCATTTCAAGAGGCTGTTGATTGACCAGCCGGAAGAGAACGCCCTATACGACAGGCAATCTGGCACCGGGGTAAGGGTATTAAGCATGTCAAGTATGGGTATTGAGGTTTCTACAGCTGCCCACAGCCATAGGGCACACCTGTTGAATGTTTCATATCCTGAATTTCAGCCGTTGGATATCATACTGACGTCAGTGGGGACTATTTTGCAGGCACTTCAGCAGATTCCTGAGTAAATACTATCACGGGGAAATGTACTACCCCGAAACTGAGAGCTGGACGGGCAGGGAACAGTCGTGGCCTGAGACGCCACGCCATTAATAGCATCATCCGCAGTGGTATCTACTCTTATCTGACGCTATATCCTACTGTATGAATCAAATACGTATCGTAAACATAACGTAGAGCAGTAGATGTTTTGTGGAAGACGGCATTTTTACATAGCGTTCTTGTTCAATTACTGTAACTCAGTTGATATAAGGAAATAAACATAACACATGAAAAATAAATGCGGTAAAAATTCCGTTGCGAAGTAAACCTTTGCTTTTTTTGTGGAGAACGTTTAACGGAAAAAGAAAACTAGAAAATTTTGCACATAGATGTTGTCCAAGACAAGATGAGACTCGCTTCTGGAGCTTAAGGTCTTATGCTTAAGCGCTCTGTTTACATTATTTGGTCGCGAGCGGTTGGTAACCGAGAGCCGAACTATATTTAATTGGGTTTTCTGAAAATGATAAAGCCAAAGAAAGTCTATTTGTCTCGCGCAAAACCGTTGCGACTGAGGTATCAGATTTCCAACAGACGGCTCATCTGTCATGGCACGGTCAACCTGGCCTGGAGCCGTAGACCACGCCTGAGCTTGCACGTGGCGTTGTTAGAGTGGGTACTTGAGCCATCTCTACGCAGAGCATACATCAACTGCAATAAATTATGCTCGCCTCTTTAGCACCAAGTGTAAACATCGGAACAAGAAACGCTGATTAGGGCTTATGGAAATGTTAAGTCCGACGTCACCGTTAGCTGGTTGACATTCAGATCTTCACGAATTTTGACAGAATGTCTCGGCACGTTTTTTGTTTTGCTTTTTTTAGCCTTAGCCAGGATAAAACCATAATCTCCCAACAACAGCGTACCGTAATTCTGAAGCATAGCTTTGTTCTAATTTATGCAGCAGCATAGAGTTGTTCCATACCACGGCCGCAGCGCAGGCCGCGTGGTGGCAGGGAGGTGGAGCGATACCGCTGAAAGGTGCTCTGTGATCCATCTCCCGCTCACCGAAATATCGACAGCGCTGACTTCAAAAACCCCGGGCCTGAGTCGGCTAATGAACCAGGCTAATGAACCTGCAACCTCCTCCCTCTTCTTGAAATCAGCGGCAGGAGGCCTGCTTACCACCCAGCCATTCATTCAAGCTCCACCATCAGACATTCGTGACTCGGTTAATGACACCCATTCGTACGACTCACACGCCTAAACGGGAGATGCTCTCGTTATATAAATCTGCCGGTCGGACTTGCGAACCGTCGGCGGTCGGTGGTGCTGTCGCGACGCTATTTGCGGCGCCGACGGCAGCTCCGACAGCTCAGCTTACGCCGCGCCAGATTGCTGAAGCCGTGCTCGTCCAGCTCGCGTGTCGGTACCGACGGCACCTCTGCCCACGTCGCCTCAGTGGCAATCAGGGCCACATTACCGGAGAGCGGCGGTGCGCACGTGGGGTGTCCCGTCAGCTGATACACCCGACTGATAACCGCCGCATGGGGGGAAAACTGGACCAAAATATCCCGCAGAATCAGACTTCAAACCTTCCACGTAAGCCTACACTCGGTGCAATTGCTCCAGTTATTGCTCTGTACAATCCAATTTAAAACAGGTTAGTCTAATAATGAAACTTCCGATGCGCGCATCATGAAGGATATCTGATGCCAGCCAAGAAGTTCTATATTAGATATTGGATTTTCAGGCCATGTTTGCTTTGCTGAACATCATCAAGCTGAGACTGATATTTCTTCTGAGTGAATGAATTGATTGATCAGTTTATTAATGCGCAAATTCTCTATTCGTGAGCGTTTTATTCTGCAGTTTTGTTGCTGTGGTTGGTTTATGCTTCTTTTGTTGGATTTTTCACTTTGCACCGGGAAAGTGATCATTTACAGACTGCACCAACCAATTGCCCCCAAAATGCGTCATTATATGGGTTGAATGAGGCACGGCCTTAACGTTAATGAGGTGAGCTGTCCTACCAGGTTATCTGATTGATGCGTATGCAGGGTCGGCAAGATATTGATGAAAAATTACATGCGGATATGAATGTCGAATATATAAATCTAGACAGTTTTTCAGATGCCTGAAAAGGGGCCGGGTGGCCTGGTGGCTTTATTGCTTGCGTTCAGATTGGGACACCACAGATTGATGTGGGTTCAATGCCCACGGCGGGAAAACACTCTCCGTATTTTGTCTGGTCCGATGAAGAGGATCCTTAAATACGTCAGCAAATGCTCCCTGTAACTGGGCAAGCGTATCTTTTGGAGAAGCCCGAACAAAAACATAGGTGTTGTAAGCCAGTGGGTCCTTGAGGGCGTATCACTTTACAAATCTCATATGCGGAACATTATTTGCGCGGAAGGTTTGAGTTCACACCACATTCGCAAATCGCGAGGGTAAGGCCTGCTTTCTAAGCAGTGATATTTGCAGTATGCAGAGCAGAAATCGTTGCGTTTTTGTCAAACGGCTCAACTACAGTCTTAGCCGTCCGTAAGCCCTGACACTCTTGACTATGATGATGATGCAAAGACAAAATAACTAGCACAGATCGGGCTTCCTGGTCGGGCCTACCGTCTCTGCGCCTTGTATGGCAAACCTTGACATTGAATTATACCCGCAGACGATGAAATGGGAATGGTACAAACCAATAATCATCTTATTGTATCTCTGAACTTAATGAAGCCTAAATGAATTTCCGTATTTTCCGCTAATTCCGTAACTATGCTTTGCGTAATTCTTTTCAAGTAAACCTGCTTCTTTTTAGCTTCTTAGCTAAGTGATTGATAGCAATAGAGCCGGTTCGTTCATGGTAGAATAGTTGATAGACTCCGCAGGTTCTGTACTGTCCATGGAGTGGTCGATCAGGAATAAGGATCGGGGGTATAGGGGGGCCCAGATTTCGACCAGTGGCAAACGGAGATGAAATGCGCATTTCTTTGAGTCCTTTCAACCACCCTTCTCTACGACCAACAGCGTTTTGGCCGGTACGGCGGGGGAGCAGAAAAGACGCTGTTTTTGCTCGCAAGTACGAGAGTGTTTGGATTTTACTGGACCGTTCAGGGAAGGAGGTAAACGACACTTTTGGTTATTTGGGTTCCTAGCTCTTTTGTTCCTTTGCTTGATTCACATTTGTATCTGTACGCCTGTCACCAGTGACCTAATGGACCAAGCCATTCCACGTTCTGAAGTTGAAACACCCCCACCCGTTTGAATGGTCTCCAGACCCGGGAGGAGCCTCAGCCCCCAGGGATTGCCCGCATGCTCTGTGGAGTCGGAGGCCTCTCCATGCGCGACAGGGGCTACCGACTTGTTTGCTGCATCGTGCCGGTGTAAATGGTAGTCCCAGTAGGCGTTTATGCGGGGTGGGCCTCTGCTTGATGCAGTGATACCTTGGAGATGCTCCCCTAAACCTGCCCTTGTGAGACATGGCCTCTGTGGCTCGTAAGATTTTCTCTGTCGTACCAAGCTCTCCGAAGTACGAGGAAGGACTTGACCGGCTCGCAGCTCTGTCTTTGAATACTAATGACGCCTTGAGGCCCACACGCGCGTTGGTGCAGGATTGTTCTGATCATGGTGATGGGCGTTTGGCGCCAGTTGCGTTTAAGGCAGCAGGAGAGAAGCATGGTGCTGCGCATTCAATCACGCGCGTTGAGAGACAGTATCTGTGCAACCTAAAAAGCCGGAACAACGAGATATCTGCTTTTTCTGGTTTATTATTTTGAGGAACGTTTGGAGCACCAAAATGAAGTCAGTTTAGATCACATCTGCCAAAGGAATGATAACAACGCGGAGTGGGCCAACGGACTCGTCTATTGGTGATGGTAACACCCAAATGAGCTATAATCCGGTTTAATGAGACGAACTCCACGTCTTTCAGGTGCTTAATTCCTGGAGGATGTTCACTGAGGATGCCTGCGGTGATAATCATCAAATAGTTCCAACTTACTTCCAGGTAAGTTTGAGCCTCAGAGGCCTGAGGCACGGCGATGAATTACTCTGGTCCTGCTTGCTTTGATGAAATATAAGCCCTACTCCCAAATTACCGGGTGCTGGTTCAATAAATAAATGCCACTTTTGGTGGCAGCTGAGGAACAACCCATCGATATGGCCTAAACACTTATAGGACTGACTTAACACTTATGCTGCTTATAGGAACCAAATTGTAATGTATGTTTATTGAAACTGTAAAACATTTATTTCAACCAGCCCTTCATCAGCCAGACCTACAGGATGCCTTGTATTTTTTTTTCATTTTTTAATTTTCTCACAATCCGGTCGGTCATGCGACGCAGTAGCACCGCTCTTCGAGCATGCTGAAGCCATGAAGCCATGTATTAAATGTTCCACAAAAGGCACAATTATCCGTTATATGTGCCTACCAAAACTGGGCACCGTCACATGTTGGAGCTGGTTTGTCATGTCAGTGAGAGGTTCGTAATCTGATCTTCACCTTGTTTTTTTAGCATTGAACCAATCTGAGAAAGCGCAAGGTATTGTTCAGGTGGCACCGACGTGAAAAATCTCCGGAGCCTCGTCGACACCTTCCCTCACCGTAGATGTGAACACTGCTTTATTAACTGCATCCACTGAATCCCAAAATTACGAAACTGGAGGGATGTTTCTACTAGACTAAGCATAATGAAGTAGTTTGTTCCAACGGTGGTAATTGTCTCAGCCAGTCGTGGAGCGGCGGCCGTTTTTTCGACCGTGGCCTGTACCAGCCTGTCTGAAACCAATGCTGGTGCCACGGACTCTCTTGTCTGTTGCCATGCCGATATTACGCTGTGAGCTGCAGAAGCGGAGTCAAGTGGGCCAGCTCCCGGAAAAAACTAGCAGGGAGTGGGGAGTTTTAGTGCTTGATTACTTGATTTTTGGGCTTAAGGGCGCGCCAGCCTCTGCGGTCTTGTGGCGTGAGTTTTGAGTGGGTCCGATGCCCACTCGGTTATGCATTTCGGATGTGGCGTAACATGCCAACAGAAGCTTTCCGCAGTGGACTTTCTTTAGAAGGAAAGGCTTCATGTCGGGAACTTTGTTCATGTCGCTATTTGAAGTGGAGCAGTGCCCATTAAGCTTGAATCTTGCTTTACATCTTCCGGAAAGTGTGACTGAAGTTTGGGCTGCTATCCAGATATAATATATATATATATATATATATATATATATATATATATATATATATATATTGGGGGGTATATAGGGATAGCACAGTCATATTCGTTAACACTGAACAGTCCATAAAGATAGAACTGGGGTCAAATTGTAACACGGGGCAATTGTAACAATGGCCATATTGTCTAAACTAATTAATGATTGATCTAATGGCACAAGGAAATCCAAAGCGGCTGTAGCGAACTTCAACTGGTGTGCGGGTAAGTCAACCTATCACAATTATGTGTTTTGAGGGTGTTTGTAACTTGAAATATCAAAGTAGATTAGCTTAGTACAGCGGAAACAGTTTTAGTCATAAAGGGTGTTTAATTAGCTACGAAATGAGCATAGAATCTGTCGCCTAGCCAGCCCGTTGAGCGGCAATTTGGTTTAAAAATTGCGCGTTGCGATGACAATTAACATTGCTTGGGGTCAAATGTAACGATGTTACAATTGACCCCTATGCCTTACGACGTATTAAACTTGCTTCACTGCACAAATGCAGTAGCTAGGTTAGTGATTTTATGATCGATGCGCACCCAGGATGTTCGTTTGGGGGCTGACAAGGGACGTCAGGCCGAGAAGGGGCGCCTTTTCACCAGGCCAATCTTCATACCTGGGGAGCGATGATGAACTTTTGCTTCGCAGACCTGGTGTCAAATGTTTTTGGAGGAGACAGAACACGTTAGGGGAGGGGCAGGCCTGGATCCAGGCCGACCGTTGGGAAGTGGCCTAAAATCTGAAAAAGTGGATTTTGAAGAAAATCGACAGAAATTGGGTGATTTGGGGAATTGCTCTGTTTGCCCCTTGATCCTACAGTGGGGAGGGAGGGTCGATGTGAGGGCCCGCTGCCCCCGGGTGCGCTGCTGTTTATGATAATCACATTGCTTTCCAATGATATGCTTGTTCGTAGGCTGGTGTATGTTTCGGAAAAGTGGCAAGTGGCTGCCCTATATAATATCTCTTATATTGAAAAAATTAACGATGATAATTGGGGTTCAAGGACACATCAGCTCTAAGGCCATATGCCAAGTTGAAAATCAACGAGACTCAGTCAAATAAATACATTTTACATTGCACTCCGTGAAGATATCAGGGATACATCCGTGAACACTTGGCTCGGACGAGTACATGCCGACGCCTGAGTGTAGCAGGCTAAAGATGCAAAGTGTTCGCATTAGGATGTTTTTATGGTACAAATAAATCGCCGAAATTCATACGGCTTTAACATGGTACAATTACCGCACGTGGGGTCAATTTTAACAGCTGAAGTAAATTTTAGAAGTGAAATTACCCAATTGGTTTTATTTGAAATCTTTATACGTCTGTCACATTCAAAATCTTCAAAGTTGATGAAAATATATTTATAAATGCCAACTCAAGCAATATTTCCCAGTGCAAGAAATGGAAATTTGTTACATGACCCCAGTCTCCCTACCACCCAGAGGGGCTTATTCGAGCGGACATGGGCATCAGCAACAGTTCAGAGGGAATTGATGAACGAAAAGGAAAATATTCAGTTTACTGGCACCCCGCAGCCTTTTACCATCAGTGTTGTCAAAATCAAGGGGTTTAAGCTCTGATCGAGCCACAAAACTTCCAGTCCAGAACCAACTCCAGCATTGATATTTGAAATACATTGGGTCATTATACGAAAGCAATGTGAAGAAACCCATTGGAATTTGTCAAATCAAGTGGATGACAGTTAAGTGAACTTTAATGGCGATGATGGATTTCAAGACCCGTTTTTCCTCTACCAGAAGATGATTACGGCTCCAACAAGGGAACATGGAGCTCTCCGCCAAGGGCTTTTGATTCCATCACACTTGCCTACAAGGAAGATGACTAAGATATCCTATAGACACTAACTGAAAAGCGATGAAGAAGAGCCTGTATCCGAGAAGAAATGTCAATAGTCCTAAAAATTACCGACTTACATTCATACTATATATTGTAAGCTAAAGGGCCAGGATAATAAACATTGTCAATATTTCGAACACGATTCTTTGTCAAGTTTAGAGTGAAGAGCAAAAATTCCTTACTTTTTTGCTCTTCGCTCTAAACTTGACAAAGAATCGTGCTCGGAATATTGTTTATTATCTTGGCCCTTTTTTCTTCAATATATAGTATGAATGTAAGTATGTTATTTTTAAGACTATTCACAATGACAACATTCAACCTTTGCATCTCCAATCTTAGAAAAGGAGAAGAAATAAACAGTCCTCTCATTCCTAACTTCCAGTGGCGGATCCAGGACCTCATTTCAGTGGGACTGGTGGGCCTTTCCCGGCATTGCTTTAGAACAGCCTTTGGCTATTCAATTACTATAGGAATTCTGAAATTTCAGGGGGGGGTTAGCCCCTGGCCCCTTTGCATCCGCCACAGCTTAATTCCTTTTCTCATGCAAAGGACCACATCTCCAGGCCGTGGAAGTATTCCAGCAGTTTTCACCGAGACTAACGGGAAGTCCTACGCCAGATACACTTATACCTATAAGGGACAAAAATAATCCAGCATTTCTATACACAACGTTTTATGAAATCATAACGATAATCGGAATTTTTCTCCCCACATATTGTATTACGTAAATCTTGATTTAAGAATAAAGTCAGTTGCGAAAGAAACCGGACTTCCCTGAGCTGCTTACCACATATATCCTCCAAACACTTAACTATCTTAAATGTCGCCATTCGGTACAGCAACAGCCAGAATGCGAACAGCACGGAGGACGAATTCTTCCAGATTCTGGCCCGTCATGGAGGCAATCACCAGTAGTGTTTGAACTTGGCTGCCGCGCCTACGCAGACGGTGGATGAAGTAATGATAGCATACGGGCGCACGCCGGCTTCATACCTCAAATAGTGCACACAAAACCCGCCAAACAAGTTGAGCTGCAAGCTGTTCTGCAGAGCAAGTGTGGGCGGAAGTACACGCGTACGTTAGATGCACCAGAGAGGACGCAGTTTGGAGCCACATTGGCTGAAATCGATGCCAGAGGGCCTTAGAACCAAACTTCAAAAATGTTTTGACTTTCCGCTTCGTTTTTTCCTGTTCATTGTATCGATGAACGGTTGAAATTGTGTGCATTACAGAATCTCAGTGTCTCACACATCAGTGGGGTAAAACCTCAAACTGAACAACAAATAGCGGTCTTATCCAATCTACGTCTTAAAACTTAATCTATGTTATTTATTTTTGGAGGTAGTAGATAAAGATGATGGGTGCGATTCTCTTGCGCTGTAACATGACTTGGCAATCATACCTGGTCAGTAAATACTCAGGATGGCTGATTATGCTGAATACATTGAAGAAGGAGCGGTGCTGATGGCAATGTCGAGCTCTTGTGAAATGAGCGATGGGTTTGAACAAAAAAAAGTATTTTGCTCCTGTGTGGAATGAGTTGGCTCAGGGCTGAAGTTGTGAGAATGGCGCAGCTATGCTCACGGGTAAGTAGTACGCGCCATTGACATCGACAGTGTACTGGCGTTTGATTAGCGTGGAGGCTACTCGTTATGCGGGTGTGATGTGTTTGGCTTAGTTTGGATTGAATATGGCAGTTTTTCTCGATACTGTGATGCTTATCAACGTTTGCCTGTTAAGAGCAGATGTCGAGTGACGGATATCGCTTATGAACCCATTTAATGTGACATTGAAATATAATGGGTTAGATCTGGCTGAAGCTCGAACTTTTATCCGAACACATTTTTCTTGAAAAGGATATTCTTGTGCCTTTTTAAATGATTTCTCACAAGAAGTAGGGGATTATCTTGGTTCCGGTTACATTGTAGACCATTAGTGCAATTCTAGCACTCCCTAAAGCTGCTTCCTAGAACCATAGGCATTTTACTCGCCATTTTTGCCCAATCCGACCGTGGAATAGTACACCACATAGTATAAGAAGCATTGCCGAATTGCCGTTGACACGGGATTCACCCATCACAATCTACAGTTCAGCTGAGTGGCGAGTAATCAAAATGTTGGCGACGGTTTTACATTCAAACCGGAAAACCTACTGGTGACAAGCCGTCTCAAGGGTCATCTGTCCAGTTTGAGACCTTTGCGGTGTAAAAAGAGCTACACAAATTTGTGAATTTATTACTGAAAAGCAAGAAGACACAGTAGCATGTATGAAATAAATATATATTCAAAGTGTCCTGGCCATTTCTAAAGCAGATTTTCATTGCGTATGCCAACTCAAAACTAAATTTCAGCTGGAAGCCTGGAAACTTGCGTTCACGCTCTCGTCGTGCTCTCCGCCGTGGTTTGGACAGAAATTGATCCAGACACAAAATAAACGAAGAGATAAGTAAAAAAATGTCCGAACGTCTTCCAAACTTCAGCTTGCGCTGACTGAAGAGAGTCCGATATTTCATGTCCCAGTTCATCCAGTGTGGCTGGCCGGTTGCCGTCTAAAGAGCCTTTGCAAGCTCCTCAGGACCGGCACCACGGGCTGCCGCTGCAGGTAAAACGCCTAAATTGCATAATCATCACAGATGGCCAGCGCCAGATATCGAAGATAAGTTTTAATTGGCATATGTTCTCGGATCCTGGATGCATAATATGGCAAAAAATAGTCAGTGATCACTGATCATATATTCGAACACAGCCCTTCCTCAGCGACTTCACGAAACGCATTTGATTGGAGAAGTGCTTTGATCATGGTGTGAGCTGAGACTTCGAATTTCAATATTCACTGAATTTCAGAATAATCACTGTGTTTTTGCTTCATTCTGCATCCCGGGTTTGAAGAGCAATGAACAACTTTTCTACGCACAATCATGCTCCTCGGCGTGCACTCCGAAATCTATCTACCTTTGAAAATAGTTTTTCCCGAAGAGAAGGAAAACCTCAGGCCCTTTTCGCTTTCCGAGCACGAGATTAGTTCTTAACCAATGTGCTAGGTATACAAATGGCTTGTCATTGCGTAGTTTATATATCTTAGGGATATTATAGCTTAAATCGACTTTTTTAGATAAGTTGACGCAAAACTTGGCTCGCCGTTTTTTTGCTCATCGTCCTTTTTTGGAGCCCTTTTGGCGCTATTGCATGGGCTCTTTTCGGCGCCGCCCCTGACCTAAATCCCGGCTACGCCCGTGGTCTATTATGTGATATGAATACCAGATGAATAGACTGCACCCGCTTTCACTGGTGGCACTTGATACATTTTTAGACTTAGGGTTACTTGATCCTGGTCTAGTAACCTGACGTGCGATAAATTAAACTTAAGATTTTCGTTAAATTGGTGCGATCGATCAGGTATAAGGTGCATCACTTATGTACGGTGTAGCTTCGCGCCGCCCTATTTGGCGACGTCGGCAAAATCCGACGCGGGGAAGTGGGATGTTCAAGCATCTCCCTACTGGGGCAAGGGTCAAGCACCTCTCTATGCTCTCCACCGGGGATTAGGATAAACTGTTTCTGTGGTCGCAGCTAGAACCATTCAGGTTTGACGACATGGTGTTATCCACAGGGATGCCGCTTATACGTGTCCTCCGCTGTTAATCCCATGGTGGGGCTACAGAGGCCTGCAATGAACCCAGAAACTGGCAGGAAAAAGGCTCAGGCACAACTATCATACATGGAAAAGAGATTATGGGCCAGAAACTGGAGAAGTGACTGGGCGACCAAGTTGTGTAACAGTTTTTGAAGCGCGCTGTTATACCTAAATCGATATTGCAGTTCACAGTGGTCGTGTTGCCGGCCTTCACAGCGGTGCGTTGCCATAGCAACCGTCTATCCTCCACTGGGTATTATACAAACGGATGATTATCTGTTGGTGATAGGAATTTAGTGAGCACACGAAGGAGTATATAAGTGTGCCTGATTTTGCACCTTGTACGCGTCGGAAAAGGGGTAACATGGTACCCACCCTTCTCCTCTTTTCCTGGATACATTTCCCGATTTGTCAAATTGAAGAAGAAAAAACGGTATTTTTGTAACCACCTTTGTGAGGAGGTAGCCAAGAACCCAGATCCGAAGATTTTTGGTCCTAGAGGGAAGGTTCTTGCCAGCATAAGGCCGCAGGTCTGTAAGCTCCTTTTCATTTTTCGTCGGCGCTTATGCATCCTCCCCGTATTGTCTGAAAATTGTCCATAACACGATGAAAGGGAGAGGAGCGTTCACTGTGTAGCAATTTCAGCTTTAAGCCCTAGGTCGAAGAGAGTCTGACAGCTGATTGGCTGCTTTTTACATTCGTCAATATTGCGCTAGGTGGTCTTTGACCGAACTGGATAGCCAACTCTGATAGCTGAAAAGGGTCTGACAGTTGATCGGCCGCTTTTTCCATTCGTCAATATTGTGCTAGGTGGTCTTTGACCGAACTGGATAGCTAACTTGGCACAGAAGGACAACACCCATGCTTCTAAGACAGGCTGTGGATGGATTGAGTAGGCTGGACAATCCAAGTAAACATTTTTGCAGTGTTTCTTATTTCCTGCTCGTGCTGCTGTGCTTTTTCATACGTTCCTTGTAGAGAGTAGGTAGGTATGTGGCAGGAATTTGTTCACAAATTTTACCGTCAGATATTATCTGCCGTACTTTTACTATACAAAATTTATACCCGAAATAATTTGTTTTTATCGTTTTAAAGTTTTATCGAATGGGCGAGCGCTGGATCAAAGCCTCACTTGCTTTCCATACATGTGCTTTCAGGACTTCAGCGTAGTTTGCGTGCGAACGTTTTCGTACGTACTTTTGCCACTCAATCTTTAAACCACAGACACAGTTGCTTACGTGCTATTCTATGGGAAGGTTTTCCTATGCATTTTTGCCAGACGAACTTTGTACCATTACCGGAGGAACATTTGCGTACACTCTTCAGCTATGCGCGCCTTTGTCCTACAGCCGGTAGGGCGGACGCCGAGATCGGTGCTGCCACCTACGTAGGAATGGCAACTGACCTCAGAGTGGGGTGCGTGGGCTGAGATGGAGTCCGTTTTATTTGGACGCCTCCTTTGATACGTTGAACGTTTTAATGTAAAAGCTTTAAAAGCCAGAGAAAGCGGATTAATCACGTAAAGCCTAGTCTTGTTTACAACGAGGTACCGCATTTCGATGCAGATTTCTGAATGAGATTACTGTGGGACCATGCTGAGTACGGGAACAGTGAAATTAGGTACTTTGATAAGGATTAAAGTCGGCAGGGCTTAAGGCAATCGCATGTGGTGGATGATTTAATTTTTATTCATCGAAAGCTTTAGCAGGCATGCATCCATTAACAGGCGAGGTCGGCAGACAAATCCGCGGCGCTGATACATGAAACGTTGAAGAATCATGCAATGTGATTTCGCATTTCGATGCAATGTTTTAGTGATTACTTTTTTTAGTTTTTTCTTCATTTTTGTGATTTTGCTGCCCGTACTCAGATCGGACAGCATGGATTAACGTGGGTTCATTCCCCACGGCGGGAAACCGCCTTCCGTGTCCGATCTGACCCGGTGGAGAGGGTCCTTAAACACCCACGGCAATACTCCCTATAATTGGGCAAGTGTGCTTGTTAGGAGTGGTCTTAATAAATAACCTATCCTATCCCCTCAACTTGTTAGCCTGAGGGAATGTCTAACCCCTACCCCCACCTTTGGTACTTGAACGATGGTTCTCGTGTTTTCCTTGACTCATAAACTTGAATTTACCAAATTTTTGCAAATTTCATTGGGGTGAACTACCGCAAGAGCGTCTCCCTCGACTTCTATTAACCCTATTCCTGTTATGGGGACTAATTCTGCCCACCCCTCATGCTTTCCTCTAATATCTCCAAAGCTTTTTGTGATAGGTTTTTGAAACAACGGGAATTTTCCTACAACCGGATATTTCCAAAGCCGTTGGTGATAGGTTTTCGAAACTTTCTGAATTATCCTACAAATAAATTTGGCAGATTCTCTTAGAGTTGTCAGATCATACCTTTACCAGGGGGTGAGCTTTGCTACGGTATTTAAAGGGAATGTGGCACCTTTAGAACGTGATTTTAACTGAGATAGCCAAGATGTAGAGCATACCGGAAAGCCCGGTAGGTACCCAACGTATCATTTGTCGAGAAATTTCCGTAGGAAAAGCTAAAAACCTACCTGAACTGTACCAAAAATGTACCCAAGGAGTCGGCCACAGCTGTCAGCTTTTGGCGTGACAACATGTGGACGTCACGGTGAGTAGTCGGATTATTGAAGCCTGTTTAATATGGTAGTAGTTGCCTGATCATGTCGTCATGCACCGGCAGAAGCTTATTTCTTACCCTGGAGGAACATTTTAGATACCAAAATATTGAGATTATTGCACATTTGGCAGAAAAATCATGGATATTTTCATGATTTTCGGCTAAAAAAGTACCCCTAATTACACTAAATTCCGGGATTCGGGCAAGGTGCCACATTCCCTTTAAAGGGGAATGTGACATCAAAATATGGCATAGCCATAAAAAGTGAGCAATTTTCCGTGTCGCAGAACAGCACGCGAGCTCAGGAGACATAAGCTCTGCTTCGCCATTGACCGTACGATACGCTGAAAAACAATGACTCTCCTTATTCTTTCTCCAGATCTCTGCCAGGTTAGTCCGGCTCAGGCTCTATCTGATGTTGGATCCGGGAGTGCGGGTGGTCTATGTCGATAGCTGGGGAATTTCATACTAAACAGACAAAAAATATCGAAATAACAACGTACGCCTGAGAGAAGTGCACCACCACCCTCAATACGCGCGAAGCTCAGGGACGGATCCAGGGCGGGGGCGATGGGGCGATCGCCCCCACTTTGAACAGAAACAACAACACCTTGAACAGCGATGGGGCGATCGCCCCCACCTTGGGCCGACCTTAAGCACTGGTAAAAAAACGCCTCCCGCAACAACTGCCGGGCCCCCGTAGGGGTGCTATGAGTGAAAAGCCCTGTCTGTATATGTATATACTGACTATACAGTGCGTGCGAGCGTGTAGGTGTGGTGGTAACCTGTAAAATGATCCCGGTTTGGGCTTGGGCACCATTGTCTTTTGAAAAACTGAGTTCCATCACATTTAAAATTTTAACATTTAACGTTTCCGCGGGCCTCAATGAGTCGCGGACCCGCTCTCCAGACGACGGGCTCCGAGTCTTGAATTCGCCCCCTCCTTGAGGAAATCCTGGATCCGCCCCTGGTGAAGCTCCAACCAAGCCCCAGATGTGGAGCGCTGTCAGCGGTCAATCTATCGTGGAATTCCTCACATACCGAGCAGAAACATAGCCGGATCCGGATCCGGCGGCAGCGGCAGGATTCAGAGAGCGTCCACAGGCGACGCGGCGTCACTTTGGAGAAGGGGTGCGCTGCGACAGCGGGGCCGCTCCTCCCGGCCTGTCCGCCCCGCCCAGTTTCGATGAACTCAATGAGTGACGTGATCCGGCGTGCACGCCGCGAGAAGTGGTGGGAGGGGGCACTCAGCGACCCTGACGGCGAGTCGTGACAGTGCTGCACGCTGCGCTCTCCTGCGCTGTAGAGGCGTCACGCCGTCTGCGCCGCAGGGCCGCGCCAGCCAGAGGCGTGCCAACGACCCATAAATCAGGGGAAAACCTGGAGGCTTTCGGCCCAGATCCAGCCTATCAGCAAAAAAAGAATGATTTAATTCACACTTTGAGTGATACAGATATGTTTTTATTTCTTCTGACAAAAGTTTTCCGACGATAAGAAATTACCAATCGGGACGAGACGCCAAGCGGAAAGCGATTGAATTAGGGATTATTCATAAATAACGCCACTTTTTGGGAGGGTTTCTAGCCCCCTCCTACATCATGGTGCCACTTTTGGGTGAACCCCCTATGCCATGGAGTCGTTTTTGCGCTGACCCCAATGTCATGGCGTTAGTTTTGGATGAAATCCTCCCATTAAAGGCTCTCTGCTTGCTCTGACGTTGGTGGTGTGAAGCTGGGCTAAGAAATCAAACGTTTTGTTTACCTTCGGCCACAGTCATTATTTTTGGCAGCTCCTCCTTCTCTGTGAAACCAAATAATGGCCCAAGACTCAAGATTAAAGCACAACAAATTACTGGCGGCCAAAGCCGACCAGTACCGTGGAATGCCACTTTTCGGCCAACACCTCTCCCCTCTCGTGACTACGTCATGGCACATCATTTTCGCCCGCCCCCTCCCTCCTCCTCGGCGAGTGATGTCATTAATAAACAACGCCTTGCTGATGTCTCTAATCCCGCCGGCTGCACTTGCGGGCAGTGGAGCTCATTGGATTTGGGCTCAGTGTTGCTTTCCGCACAGGGCATTAGGGAATGTGATTGGTGTCGGGCAATTTTTCACCCTCAAAGGGCACCTCTAAATTCCCTTCTCCATGTTTCTAGTCATAGGCGTAGGAATGTCCAGAATATTGGGGGGGGCAGCGGGCATTTTGAAGTAATTTCTTTCCAGTCAACGCCATAGGGTTAATGGTTAAGAATCATGAATATTGGGGGCCATGGCCCCCCTGGCCCACCCTGTTCCTACGCCTATGTTTCTAGTCATGTGCGGATGCTTCGAAAAAGAGTCGACTTATCCAGAAAGCGGTTAAAAACTCTGCACGTGGTAGTGGAACATACCGGACATTATCAGAATGTATTTGGAGAGATGACGGAGCGATAGGAGAACGCTAAAAAAGCTGAGCTTGAATTGGTAGGTTTATATAAAAACACCAACAAAGTGTTATGAAATCGTTATGAAAACGGCAGAAAGCAGCGTGAACCCATTTGTGCAACAGAAAAATGTTCATGACCGTTCACTTGCAATCGGCTAGCGTTGTTTTGCCGTTGATAAGTTCCGTTTGCGGTCCATCGATTCCATTTCCGGTGTGTTCAAGTTACCTTTGCCCTCCAATTGAAGCTGGAGGTGCACTGCAAACCGTTTGGACCTGCCCAAAAGCTTAGCCGTTCCAAAAGGCCATTGATAAGAAAAGTTTCGATAACGTTCATTGATGTTTCATCAGTGCTCTTCCCAGGGGCGGACGCAGACTCGAGTTTTGGGAGGGGCCAAACCCAATCTTCCTCTCCTCCTGGGGGGAGGGGGGAGTGGGAGCCAATATTTTTTGCTCTGCAGACCTAGCGTAAACACCTTCTTTCAGTGCTCGGCAGACCTAGTATAAGCTACCTCTCCAAGTCCATGATCGCTCTTCGAGGGCGGGAGGGGGGGTGGGAGCGAAGTTTTTTTGCGCTACAGACCTAGTGTAAACACCTTTTTTCGAAAAATTTCCCAGCGTTTGGGGGGCCAAAAGATAGTTTGGCCCCCCCGTCCAGCGCTTTGGGGGCAGCCATGGCCAGAATGCCCCCCCGCGTCCGCCAATGGCCCTTCCCAACCTTTCACGTTATCGGACTAATCCGTGGTAGGTGTGAGAAAATTTGACATGAAAAATCAACATCTACCAAAAATATATTTTGAATGGGTTCACCACGTTAATGCTTGTCCTAGCTTGTGACGTCACTTACTAATCAATTTCGACTAAATCAGATACTTTTTTGAAAGTTGCGTGCCGAAAGCCTTGGTCTTGTAACGGGAGCACGACTATTAATAGCTAATACAAATAACCAATAACTAACTAGGATTATGTCGTCGCTCTAGTCCACGCAATTGATCAGAAAAACTAACCCACAAGTCAACTTTGGAGTCAATACATCAAAAGCTTTGAAGATGCATATATATATATATATATATATATATATATATATATATATATATATATATATGATAGATAGATAGATAGATAGATAGATAGATATATCTCGATCTTGAAAAACATTTCTGACTCGAAATGATCAACGCCAGCAACTTTGCCGACCAAGAATTTTCACTTGCTGAACTCATCTAATGAACTCGTGCTTTTACAGTGATTTCAACACCACACTAGGTACAAACAACACCTCGCCCACAACTTGACCCGCATTAGAGAATGCATCGTACAACTGTCCTCTCTGAGTTCAACGGGAGGTATAACACACGCTAGCTTGTTTAATCCGCATCAGAATAAGGCCTGTAAACGTATTCTTATGAGTCAAACATCAAGAAGATTTAGTGTTTATTTCTAATTTAAGCCATGGGACAGCTTTTCCTCTCAAAAAGTTCGCCCAGACTACATAAATGGCACGGACCCGCTTTGGCTGGGGTTCTTTTCAATGTGCTTTCACCACCACGCATAGATCTGGGCACGGATGACCGGCTGGGGGTGGTGCTGTGCTGTGCTGGATCTGTGGAAACCACTGCGTGCTCCCGGAGACCGCAACGGTGCATGCCTGGATAACACCGGTCTGACGTCACTGGTCCTCCGCTGCTCGTTAGAACACCGGTCTGATGTCACTGGTCCTCCGCTGCTCGTTAGAACACCGGTCTGACGTCACTGGTCCTCCGCTGCTCGTTAGAACACCGGTCTGACGCCACTGGTCCTCCGCTGCTCGTTAGAACACCGGTGTGACGTCACTGGTCCTCCGCTGCTTGTTAGAACACCGGTCTCACGTGTCACTGGTCCTCCGCTGCTCGTTAAAACACCGGTCTGACGTCACTGGTCCTCCGCTGCTCGTTAGAACACCGGTCTGACGTGTCACTGGTCCTCCGCTGCTCGTTAAAACACCGGTCTGACGTCACTGGTCCTCCGCTGCTCGTTAGAACACCGGTCTGACGTCACTGGTCCTCCGCTGCTCGTTAGAACACCGGTCTGACGTCACTGGTCCTCCGCTCTCGTTAGAGTACGGTGACGTCACTGGTCCTCCGCTGCTCGTTAGAACACCAGTCTGACGTCACTGGTCCTCCGCTGCTCGTTAGAACACCGGTCTGACGTCACTGGTCCTCCGCTGCTTGTTGGTGTTGTGCTCCGGACAGATACGCTGTACGTCACAAGTAGAACTGTCCCGGGACATAATATCGCCTGATAGAATATCCACACCGACTATTGGTGCCAAAACATCGCATTTGTGAGTAGCTATGATGTGAATATCATGGACGGAATATATCACGTGCAGCTATATCTTGTTTGCGATTGGTGTCGCTGTTAATATCGGCTATTGCGCTCTTATTGAGCACTCCTAGGGCTTTCAGGGGCACTTATGTAAGTGTAATGTAAGTTAAGTTCGTTGCATGCGGATCTAAAGAAACTAAGTCGTCACTGTTTAGAAAGAAGCCTAATTCGCTTTAAGTCGTCATGCATGTTACTCCACCAAACGCCACAGGTGCGGGCGCAGCCCTGACGACCGACAGATGGAGCCCTTTCCAATCTGAACATAAGGGCGAGAACCGGAACATGACCACCGCTGGCTTAGCAGCGACTCCATGTCGGAGGTCAAAGGTTAAAGTTCAAGGTCATGTCCGCACTTCCAAGGTCATTGACCCCAGTGCTTCCGATCAAATGACGTTATCCAGTCTGACGTATATTATGCTATGAAGTCATAGTAAAAGCACCTCAATGTAAAGGTCAAGGTCGAAGGCCATTGTTAAAGGTCAATCCTCATTTCCCACCGAAACAGTTGCTATAGTGTTAGTCATAGTGTACATTATAGGTAGTATACCATATTATGACCTCATAGGTCAATGACCTTGAATAAAGTTGGCCCTAAAATTTTAGAAAAGGTTCTTTGCGACATTTCCTCTATGACCCTGTTCCGCCTTTAGCTTATTCCCGCCTTTTTCCCGCATAAACACGGCATTTCCCAATAGGTCCCACTCATGGCCAATATTTGACCTTTATCACCTCGTTTGACCTTGAAGATATTGATCACTAGGTCAATGAAGGTTTGGTATGATGAAGATCCACCTTAGCCCCAGCCAGCCATCAACCGGCGTCTTTCTACGCCTCTTAGTTTCCGAGATCTTAGAGGGGCCTACCAGGCCCCCTCCAGTGCGCGTTAGTGCCAGACCTCTCTTCAGTGCGGGCGTTAGTACTGCATCACAGGGATGAAACACACAATAATATAATTTTTCAGCGAAATAAATGAGCGTGCCGTCTTCACAAACCTTCGTATTTCTTATGTTTCCAATCACTTTACAAAAGTCTTTAGGCGTTTCTGTTAATTGATGTTATCACCATTCCGCATATGAGCGGCAGTATTTAAAAAAACGAAATATACCTTTGGTGTTTAAAAAACCGATCTACGACAGATCGACAGTTCTTTTTCATCTGGGGTGACCCCATGATTTTTCCTCCGTCCAGTATTTCAGACTTCAGAAACCAAACAATTGATTTTTCAAAAAGATATAATTAAAACCCCAAGGCCACGAATGTATCTATTTATTACGACTGGTTTCGTTGGTGGAGCTTGCTTTGTATTGATATTTCTAACAATTATAAATGTTAAAGCCATGAACCCTCGGCAAAACAGAAACACATCATGGACGCTTTTTTAGTACACAACGCTACCAACAGGGCTAGGTAGGACACAAAATTCAGATCACATAATACCAAATTATACCTACTCGCATACTCTGAAGAATGCCCAATTCGTACTAACGGACGGGTGATATCCCATTACCAAGAGACTGGAATCGCTCAAGACCGCGTGGGCGGTAGCCAGCCAAAATCTCTAAGATAGGGTTCAGTTCCGTGTTACATAACCATTCCCAGATGGGCTCAAGTCGGTTGGGATGAGCCAGACAGCCTAAGTGATTTGGGATGCATTTGAACAGCGCGGCGATCTCACTCTCGCGCAGGGCCGAGCAGACACCCTTCGCAGGACACATCAAAATAACTCCGGGGAGCTCGCGTGGCTGCAAAGCCGTCCAACTGAGACTCATTAAGACGATCGGACCAAATTGAGGTATCGAAAAGTGCTGTGAAGGCTGTTCGAGGTCGGACAGCGCGCTGGATGCTGTCTGTTGCATCAGATTTAGCACATACTGAATGGAGAACGTCCTTGGTTCTAGACTGATGAACTGTGGCTGAGGAGCTCAGACATTGGTATTTAGCATGTAAAGGTTGTGGTGTACTGGTGCCATAGGCGCAGACACGTTTTTCAAGTTGGGGGAGGGGGGGAAAACTTGTCACTGCCGGTGGGTTCAAATATTATTCGGTCTATCACATGATTTGTGAACGGAAAAGTTCCGGTATCTGTTCAAAACTGGGAGCGCATTGCCCCCCAGTCCGACATTTGGGGGGGGCAGCCCCCGTCCCCCGGATCCTGCGCCTGTGACTGTGCTTGCTATTTTTGACTCCAGTTAACATGAGATACTCCCAGTTCATGGAGTTTCTCAAATGATTAACATGTCTCATGCAGCATGAAAATTTTGTTCATGTACATGAAACATTTTGTTTATCAATGTGTTGCAATCAATTAAACAAAGAGTACCTAGAGGAGCATTGTTTTCCAGGACTATTCATAACATTAGCATATGTAGTTTGTAGAAATATTATTACAACGCAAAGCTTATAGTTGTATGTATTCATACGGATGGTAGTGAGACTGCCCCAGTCTCACTACCAAACCAAAAACGTAACCATAGAGATTGACGAAAAACCTTTACATCCATACCTATCTAAAGCGAGACACAAAAGGCGAGAAATAAAATATTTCCGTACATTTTAAAATCATAGTTTCGTTTCCAAATGGCGCATTTCATGCCATGAAGCTATGCTTCATGAGTTCGATCCAGCAATGGAATAAGACGTACTTTTCCCACGTTCCTGTTTATCGATGTTTCTTATGTTTAAACGTAAATTATTTCCTTGATCTGGCGATGTTCTGCCCTGATTCTAAAATTAATTACTCAACTGCCCCCCTCCCAGTTCATGAAACTCCCCGTTTTGTGCGTGTATCCCGTTTTACACTGAAAGAAAAAATGACACCCAGCCTTAAGATGACCCTAAAATATAGCGAATGAGACATCCTTTTTTGGTGGACTGATTACTATTTTTGGGTATTAGATCCCGTCATTTGGCGCCAATAACCTTTAGCCGGTGTCATTTCCGAAAGTAACGCGACTCCTCATTTTGAATACCATTTCTGGCACCACTTTCAGGCGTCAAAACAATACACACATGGGGAGTTACTACATCAGGTCGGGTATTTTAATGGAGGTATCCCGACCACCAAATGAGGAATTTGACTCTTTCCGTGAGGTGTCGGTAGGGTGTCTGACTCTTTCAAGAAAGGTGTCCGACTCCTTTCGTAGGGTGTATGAAGGGTGTCGGACTCTTCCATGAAGGCGTCTGACTCTCTGCACTTAGCTTGCAAGTGGTCACGACCCCTTTTGTAGAGAATTGTGGCCCTTACTGGAGAGTCTGACTCTTCTGTGACGTCACAGCACGTGCTATTTCCGTTTTTGTTTCTGCAAAACGGCGCAAAACCGCCTCATTCTGTGTGCAGAAGCAATGGTAGCAGGGTAAGGTAAGTGAAGAAACAATTGTATGTAATTTATTGCAGGATGGATAGACTGATGCATTGGAGGATGCATATTGCACATTTATGTGCCTTCGATTTAAGAAATATCATTGAGCACATCTTACAAGTCTGCTTATTTGGTAAATGCATTTTTAACACATGATGTATCCAGGGCGTCGCCATGGATTTCTTTCCATGAGGTCAGGATTGAAGGGGGCCTCCTATCCCTGTTCCTTAAAGAGGCTCCTAGCTTTAGGGGCCTCCATTTTGCATTTCATTCAGGGGTTTTCTTGATAAGAAAGGGACCTCCTCCGGGACGCCTCCTTTATAAATAAAGGCGCCTCCACGTAGGTCATTTATTGGGCGTCCTTTTTAAATGATGGGGCCTCCTGGATAGGCCCTCTTATAATAGGCTTGCTTTATAAGTAAAGGGCCACCTATGTAGGCTGTTTGAGTGGATCTCTTTTTTGAGGAGGTCTCCTAAGTAGATCGTTATGGGGCCTCCTTTATAGCTAGAGGGGCCTCCTGCAAAGGCCAATTATACCTCCTTTATAAGTAGGTAGGCCAGGCTCATTGATACCCAAGGGGCTATTCCAGACTCTAAGTATCCGAAGGAGCCTTCTGAGTCAAGTGGAGGTCCTCCAAAAATCAGCCAAGGGCGTCGCCCCCACGTTGGCGACGCCCCTGACTGTATGGGTAATGGATTCTGCGGGATCCAATATTATCCCGCATTTTCGTGTGCAATTGTTTACTGAGCGTTGGTAGGATTATTTACAATTACGATACAATACGATACAATTAAAGGCATGCATCCTGCAATGGGTATTCGGGGGAGAGAAACAAGGGAAAAACAAACGAACCACTTAGGACAAATATGATTGCACCCCTCGGCGCAAGAGTGTCATGCTTTCATCTTTAGAATAGTGGCGACGGTCCCTGCCGCAACACCTTGGACCCTCCCACATATTTCATTTCATTTATTTTGTCTATCGTCTACGGGCACATATTCCCATGTACAGACGAAGTCGAGAGACTTAAAAACCTGAGCTAAACATGTTACGACTCAATAGTTAAAACACAAGCACACGCGCGAGCATTGTAAAATTATATAGTTCGCGTTTAAAATATATCTGCAGGTCTAGACAAAGCCATTGGCCAGGAAATAATAAATCTGGACAATTGGAATCATCGCAACAAGCCGATTCAAATGATATATAATATGACCTTTTTAGGTCAAGTCGAGTATTAGACCTAGCACGTTCATATTATATATCATTTGATTCTGATTGCCATACGATTCCAACTCTTTGTATCTATTTTCTCTATATCTACTGGCTCAGATTAAATGACGAAACACCTTCATTTCCAAGTTATTCTTATGGTGACATGCCTTGACCTCTAGTAACCTTAAATTTAACCTGATGAAAATTGTTCAGATGTTGTAGATAGAGACCTAGAGGGGCTATCCAACACATTTTACTGTTTTATCTATCTATCATAATTCTCGAGATTTCAGGGGGCGGGTAGACGCCCCCGTCAAAGTGAAGGTGGCTCAGACCCCACTCAATGCGCGTGTTAAGGCAGCAGCAATCGGCTATTGGTTTTGGCTTCAGTCATACGTCGAAAACCCACAGCTTCTATTCCCTGTAATTATTCACGTCCTTTGTCCCTTTACGTTGCATTTGACCTCCATTGCTCTTCAGAACCCTGTGGCATTATGTACCATTTGATATACGAGCCCCACATGCGAACATTTACGATGCATTTCCTCAATTTGATCTAACCAATTCCATTCTTTCCAGGGCGTAGACTGAACCTGTTTTTCATATTTAACGTTGAACACCATCTCGATGTTTTTTCTTACATATCTGTGTAAACAACCTGAACGTGCTGTCTTTACCAAACATTTTTCAAATCATGAGCAAGATATTCCACTCAAAATTGTGAGTACCTCCTATCGTAGGTGTTGATTGAAAAGGCTTCAGATAATTTAGCGACTACGTGCGGGAGTGTCCTGAGTCACTATTTCGAGAGGCTTAAAGGTCTCTCCACCCGATAGTGCCGAAAATGGTGTAGAAGCTAGTGAGAGCGCTGTGCATTTTGTCACTACGTGTGTATGATGATAATGCAAAGGCTTTTCCAAGACAGACCCCACGTGCTCATATCTGAATGTGGCGACTGCATAATAACTCAAAAAGCTGATATGGGTGCAGCACTTTCGGCATCCATGTGTAAAACTATTGCTGATAGAATGCGTGCCGTGGTTGAGAACATGTTTGGTGATTATGTGTTAAACTCGTGTACTAATATAAATACAGAAATGCTCATCCACTATTACTTTTTACGACCGACTGGGTGGAGAAAGGGGTCGCAAGAAAAAGGACGCTAAGATACGGGGTCACAAGTGAGGAGTCAATCTACACTTACACCATAAGACGGCATCAATACATGTGTATTGACACCCTGATTTAGAGTACTTCGCAAGAAATACACCGGAAAGCAGTGTCAGGTACCCTTGAAATGGTGGTCAGGTAAGGAGTCAGATGGGTGTCGTGACTCGTTTTGACGAGGGCTGTGACTCCTTTTGATTGGAGTCGTCTGTTCTCCCAATCCTACAAAAACTCCCAAATATGGTGTCTGACCCTGTATTGACACCAGAGAGAGAGAGAGAGAGAGACCCATCTCCCTCGTATCCCCCACCGCTTGAAGGGATCTTAGCTCACATTACTCCTATCATTGTTCATAAGGTTTGCTGTCACTGAGACGCAGGGGCGTGAATCACCGAAATATTGGAGATGTCCTACTTAGAATCGATACCAGGTACCTGCATACACAAAATATCACCATGAGGTGTTTGTTTTAACCCTCACAGAGACCGTTAAAGCTAGATAAAACCGGTTTGCTGTCCTGAATAAGGAAACTATTTAAATTTAAGGGATTTTTACTCAATCTCAATGTTTTTTTGTGGTAACATGTTACCCCAATTAGATATAAAGCCGCACCCCCCGTTTGGGCATTTAACACGGGCACTGGAGGGGGCCTCAGAGGCCCCCACCTATTTTCCAAGGTGACCGTAGATCTGCTTGTAGCCGAAAAAACGACACTTGATCACAGTTGAGAGAATTTACCAGTCAGTTGGTGAAAGCATTCTAAAAATCGGTTGCGATTTTTTTACTTAGTGCTAGACCCCCTCCAGTGCGGGTGTTAAGGTTAGCGGGTTTGCATGTATCCGTGAGGGAGAGACTCTCGTGTGGTGCCCGCGTGACGTCAGCGGCGGCTGACATCCGATTGGATGGTCAGAGGAACGTCAGCGTTGAAAGCGAAAACACGAATGCGAAATAGCTGAGGTAATAGCGGGGTCTTGAGATCAAACAACTCTCCGTTTTCAATCACAAACATGAGGAGTTGTCTTTTTCTTTGAGGTGCCGCCTGTTTACTTTCGAGCGGCTTTGCTTTGTAGGCACCATTCCTTCTGTGTTTTTTCATTATACTCGGGGTTTTACAAGATACATTCTGGAAAAGGGCAATAACAGAATTTCTGAGCTTTATCAGGAAAACATGTTATGCGGCAGGAGACCTACGCGGCTACATCACCTCGGTGAAATTTGTATTAAAAGCCTGCCGTCCCATTCCTTAATCTGCACCAAGGAATTTTCACTGGCATTCACAACTGGTTCCAGCCTTCAGGTATTTAAATTCTCGCCAGGGCCTTTTAATTAACCTGTCACTGTCGTCTGAGCCCACGCACATGCTTCCGAGTCTAGTGCCACACAAAGTGTCACCAATTCACCCTTTGAAGTCGCGAGCGAACACCTGTCGCTAAGCGATTTTAAAGAACGCATGAATGACAATGAATGGATGCTTTCAAGTGACCGCACGCGTGCCGGGGCGTCCGAAGAAGTGCGCCACCTGCCCTGATAATAAAGCGGGGTTTGCTGAGGCATTCATGGGGCGTGTCCGCCGTCGCGCCACCGGTGCTGGTGTGCGACGCGTGGCGCCACGGAGGCCGCCACTTGCCAGGAATCCGGCCCCTCCATTACCGGGTAGATTTGGCCTAGCTGGGAAAACGCGACTCCCTCCAAACATACTTCAGAAGGTTGTCTCGGATCGGAAGGATTCTGTGCTGAAAAATTCCTCTGTAAACTGCCGACAAACTGATGTCAGCAAAGTATTCCACTGAAATACAAAATTTCCCCGATATATATATATATATATATATATCCGAAATGGCATGATGAGTGGAGGATGACATAGTATAAATGAGGGAATATATATTCCCTCTATATATTTATTCCCTCTATATATATTCCCTCTATAGATATATATATTAGTATATTTTGGCACTATATTTTCTTCGATGCAATGCCTATTAAACTGAACCGCTGACACTGTTTTTGATAATATTTTGCTAGTTTTTACAATATAATTAATTAGGTTCTTGTTTTCATGGTTCAACTTATGTATAAGTTGTCCAAAATTCATTAATAAGTTTCTTTTTCACCTACCGGTTTCAGTTTATTTGAAAAACGTATATTTTGCATCTAATAATACAAAAACATCAGAACACGGGAAAGGTAGTAACACCCACAAACACCCCGAACGATCCCCATTACGACATGCATTGTCATAACAGGAGTTTGAATCGAATGGGAATTGTTCGACGGAGGTCGCTGAATAATGGAAAGGAGATAAAGGGCGTGATGTGTCTCGCATTAATTCAATAATTTCCCATCCGCGGTGTCGCGAATTTACCAGTTGTCGACGCGGGCGAGTAGGTGTTCAGAGAAGCAGGCGCCATCGCATCGCGGCTATTTAAATTATTTTCAAGGTGTTCAAAATTCAAATGAGCTCGGGGGTACAAATATTGCACTTGAAAAATCTAGTTTGGCATGAGCTATTTATGTAAAGAATCACTTCCGTTTAAGCTGTGCTAATTAGACGCGTATAAACACGGGTCACGGCAAACTACATACAATCATGCACAATCACTTGGCAAGATAATCGAGTTCAAATCATTGGCACTTATCAAACAAAGTTCCTCGGGAAGACACGAAAGGGGGGTTGTACAAAGCTACCACCGTTCAACAAATCAATCGGATTCGAGCATACACAATTAGTCATCTTTTCAAAACACAACAGCGCAAATCATACACATTGTAACTCACAAATTTACTTAACAGCCGTCCTCGGTGAACCTAACTTCATCCCGCTCCTCAGCTGGATTCCAGCTCTCCCACCTTCATTTGCATGAGCATATTTTTTATAAATTTGTTCAGTTGTTCCTGGCAAGGCTGCTGGAGTCGGAGTCTCACAAAGTCATCAAGGGACTTCACAGACCCCACCCCACCACCCAACGAGCAACCCATCAATGGAGGGTTAATTTAAAGCCAAAGTTTAACGTCTCACAAACACAGGACGGCCGCCCCGCTCAGGCACCCTCTCACCAGTCAGTTGCCAGCCGACCGTACGTCGGGTAAACTATGACGCCGAGCGTCTCAGGGAACCGATCCCAAGCCGGACATGCACTGCCACTGCATGCTTCAGCAGCGGGCCGGAGCCCAACGCTCACCAACTGAGCTACCGGGGCGGCTCCCCGAGCTATATGTGTTTGCTCCCCCTTCTGCAGCCACTTGACGTGTCGGTTTCGGACTGGAGGCTAGCCTGTTGTTTTGTGCCCCATAGTGCGAGCTTATTAAGTCGGTTATTCTTTTGGCTGCAGATGGGTGGGGCATGGTCGCGTATGTGTATCACTTCGCATATCTCGATTCGGCGTGCATCGTTGGTATGGATAACTTTGGTGTTGTTGGTGTGGTCACTGCGAGTGAGCGTTCTGTTATGGATGGCTGTCAGGTGATTTTTGATTGAAGACTCGCGGAGATGGGTGGTAAGTCGACGAGACAAAGTTGTTAGCGTAAAGCCTACATAATGTACGTTACGGAGCCTGCAATCTCCGTATGGACAATCGAACTGGTACATTACGTTGGCTCTGTCAAACATCTTTGTCTCGCGTGGGTTGTTTCTCATGACAAACGTCCTAACCTTCTTATTGGTGTAATAAATTTGAAGACGAAGTATTCTATTACTGGTACACTTAACGCTTTTTTGAGATTATTTGCTTCAGAATTCGCTCATCAGTCACATACTCGGTGTTCATGAAGTTTCGGTAGTAAAGTGTATGTGCCTGTATGGGGTCTGATGTGTGGATATCTGGTTTCCCGTCTAATTGACTTTGGATTTCTGGGTCAATCTCCCTGTTTGTATAACCGTTATTAACTAATAACTGCTTCACCCTCTCAAGTTCTTTGTGCATAGCTTTTGTTTTGCCATTGTAAACTTTTGATACTGGTAAAACGTTTAGCCGGCATTCGCTATTTTTCGTTAAATACATTACCTTTTGATAATTAATCTACTATCCCATTTTCTCTCGATACCAAATATGAAACTTAAAACCGTCAAGTCTGCAGGCAATTTCTTTGGCTGAGACAGAAGCCTGCTGACCGGCAAACAGGCAAAAGTAAAGAGAATGTCGTGACCGGCACATCGTGGTGAAGGACCGCCGAGGGTGTACCTGAGTACACTCTAGACCTTTCCAACGGCTGGTCAGCGATTTGGAGTGGCATTTCCGTACTCACACAGTGCATATAAAGCTGAAAATATATTTAATTTACAATCATTTGGACATTATTGTTCAATCTTTGGATAAATGGCTGTGCCGACAAAGACAAGAAAAATAGACTTTCGGTTGAAAGATGGGATTTAGGATGTCTGTGGTTCTATTAACAGGGACTTAGACTCGGTAATGTCTAGACATTGCGGCAGACGATGGGCATTAGCTGCTGTGGCGGCTTTTCGCGTCATCTGCGCCGATGGAGCGGGCTGAGTAGAAAGGCTTAATTCAATTCGCTTCCCCTTTTCATTCTGTTCGATTCTTCACGGTGATAAATGACGCCGGACCGGCGGTCTTCTCGTTTGGGCTTCCGGCGAATGTGGGTGGCAATGGCGGGTCGACCCCGCCCCTCATTCATAGTTCGACTGGCTGAGGTAGAGCTGATTTTGTCGGCAGGTTTTGTCTTCGGTCTGGTGCCGCTGTGGCGTGGTCAGCGGTGCTGGGTGGTCCAAAGGGGAGCGAGGGAGGGGACAACCCCATCCAGACGGCCCTCCCGACTGGCGCCTCAATAATCCCCTATAATCCAGTATTCCAGTATGGTTTCGTGCTGTGCACCTCTTATTGCCAGATGCCCCAGTTCTTCTTTGGTATGGTTTGTGAAATAACTGCATCATGTCTAGGGTTTAGATAGCCACAGTGCAGTTTACATAGTAATTTAAAGTACATGGTACGACGCAGCACTGACAGCTGCGGCGCTGCCGGGTCTAACTTTTTATGACAAGCGGTAAAGTAGCGCTTCAGCACAAAAAGCTGTAGTTTCTTTATAACAACAGCTTGTGTTCTTTAAAAACGTCAAATCCAGTGTCGTCTCTTTACCCCACCGGGCTCCTCGCTGGCTTGGTTTGGTTTGGTTTGATGCGTCCCAACCCAGAGTGCGTCCCGTGATGGATCCACTAGGGTATTAAGACAACCGTAGATTTTGTGTGTTCAAAGAACGTGAATTATTGTCAGAAAGAAGTTAAAGCTTTTGCAACTATACACAGTAAGCGATTTCCGACCTGCGAGCGCTAATCTGAATTAGTTTTTTAGCCCTACCTAGGTGCTGAATCTACCTCTCTAGTTGTGCTTTTCTTAGAACTTTAGCTTTACTTAGCACCTGGACGCGTTCTTCTGGCGCCCCAGCAACCTCGCCACCCTTCGGGTGCGACGCCGTTTTTTAGTTTCCCTCTGAGTACCCCGTGATTTTTTATCCTTTAATCCTCGTGAAAATTTTATCCTTATATGTCTCTTTCAGCGTCGTCGTCGCATGATAGCTCATCCACATGCAGCGGGGTGGCCGTCATTGCAGAACCATTCGATGCCTGATTCGAATGAGTACCAGGCAGCAATAAGATAAAGAGCTTAAACGAATTTACCCAACAATTGCTGTGGTTAAGTAATCCCGTTCTTTTGCCAGCAAGCCAATCAGTTTTACGGAGAGGCGTCTCGATTTAGCCAAGTACCTGCTTTTGCGCCAGCTTTACGTGTCCACAAAGTACTTCTAGACGCCACCCTATTCGAGTACGTAGTGCTGCCCTGTATTCAGACATGTATCTATGTATTCAAATTCAATAGCACCGCTCGGCAATCTGCAAGAAATGTAGCAATGAAAAGCAATGATAAGTAGCTCAACGCAATACTTCACTTGGTACGCTACGCACTCTTTACTTGGAAGATGCTATTCATTGGATACAAACTCTTCACTTGGTACACACATCGATCACCAGGTAGACACATGGACGATACTTCACTTTAAAGCTGTTGAAGAACGAGTCGCATGTGACTTCTGAGATAACTTTTGCCGTCATGCAGCCAAGTATGAACACCTGTGCAAAGAGCAGAAGCGAAGCCATGTCTTGCTTGAACTTTCTGTTGAGAATAACGTGTGCCAGAACCAGGCCAGCCATCTTCTTTTTTGCGCATTTACGCTCCGTAAATATCTGTGCTCCATTTGTTTCTACGGTTTCACCCTTTAACACCCTCCCCGGTGGGCCTCTGAGCCACCTTCACCCACGATGGGGCGGGTGAAGGGTGTTCAAATACCCCTCGAACTCGGCTCCTATGCAGGATAACGAAAAAACGCGAACGCTGTTGGATAGCTCATACAAATTCATGAAGAAACTACATCGGTCACTTTTTGGCTCAGGAAGGTGGCATGTTAGAGAAGAGTTTCCGGGCTCTAGCGTCTGACAGAGTTGAGTTAGAATAATCTTTTAGACACCATTTGCTTCCTCTCGTAATGGCGAATCTAATTATGTATAACATGACTATATTAGGTCAAAACATAAAGATGGCCTGAACTAAGGTCAGGTGAAGGTAATTATCCAACCTAGCATAGTCAATATGCATATCAATTGACTTGCAATAACAATCAAAACGTAATTATATAAAAATAAAAGCTTTATCATCATTTCCTGCAAAGTAATTGACTCAAGTCTGAAACCTGCTTAAGTAGCCCCGGATGACCTGTCAAAGGTCACAGATAAAAAATTGCAACATGAACCTGGAAAGGGGCCCAGGATATTACGATTTGGAGAATATGAATGCATTTGCAGCTGTATCTACACAAATAGAACCCAATTCCTGTTTTCCCCATGCATTTGCAATGGAGAGGTCATGCCCCCGTACTTAACCTTAGGTCATCGATATGAAAAATCCCAGAATGTATGTTGTAGCAGCCGGTGGGCCTATTACATGGTATAAGTTTCAATCCGATAGATTCACCCATTTCTTACTTATGCCTCTTTAAATATTTTTGGAGGTGAGGTCACTTGACCAGACCAACGACCAGAACTGAGATGACCCAACCTTAAAATGTTGGGGAACGTTGCAGAATTGATCAAGGATAAGGTGTGCCAAGTACGGCGGCGCTTCACCCACTGTTTTTTGTGCTGTCGGAAAAATCGGAGGGGGCGTTCAAACACCCCCACCGGGTTCAGCTTACTTCATTATTTTGTGGTGCCTTGGAATTGTCGGTTGGCATATTTACGTTTGGCGCAAATTCAAGGTGATAATTTTGGGTTTTGAGGCTAGTTCGTGTGATCGTGAATTGTTCCTTGACCTGACATAACCAGACCTAAAAATTTTGCACTGTGTGCCAAAATTAATAAAAGATGAGGAACAACGACGCCCAGGCTGTTCGAGTTTTCTTTGTTTTTGCGATATTCAAAAAATGAGGAAGGAAAATTTTGTATCGGCACAGCTTCCAGAATCTGGGCACAGTTGGCCCCCACCCACCCAAACTCGGTTTCTGGATCTTCCAGTGGTTTTTATCACCCGGTGGCTAAACAGAATGTGAAGCTGAAATTTATCGTATCTATCATAGATATAAGAGCCAAACGTTTCAAGGTCAGAGCCTCTTCTTCAATTCCTAAAAAATGATACAAGTGACAGTGACATCAGACACCTGGAAATACTATTAACGAGCGAACATAACCAGATTATTGACAATGGCAATTCTGATCGGAATTGTTAAAGCCACAATCATAATAGTGATTGTTAATAATATGGTTACCATAGCGTCGAAAAGGGGAAGGGCCGGGGGCTGGCCCCCACTTTTTGGACAGCAATTTACTAATCTCGGTCAAAATGGGAGACAACCGTACATTTTTATAACCAGCCGGTGCGGAAGGCAACGAACAGTTTGTGGTCCTAACGTGAAAAGTTTATCGTCAGCATCAGATTGAAGTTTGGCCGACCCGCTGATGGATAGCTGTGATTTAGCTGGGATGTGGTTTGTAATAATGTTTGCGATTACCCTTTTCAAATTATGATCTCTCCATCCCGGTATAATAGGGTGAGAA
This sequence comes from Lepas anatifera, assembly GCA_034440635.1. NCBI lineage: Eukaryota > Metazoa > Arthropoda > Thecostraca > Lepadidae > Lepas > Lepas anatifera. The sequence continues at coordinate 218,314 of JAOTON010000433.1, read as the reverse complement.
GCTATCCATGCATAAAAATCTGCACACAATCCTGGGAAAATATTGATCATTTTGAAATCTGGCCATCTACCGAAGTTAACGCCTATCGTACCGATATGAGGGAAGTTCTCTCTCACATGTAATAAAAAATAACTACCTCATGCAAGACACATTTAAAGTCAATAAATAGCCTGTGACGACGGCTAATTCTACCGCTAAGATGCTGCACGAGTGTTGCCTTGGATTGATTTCAGTTTGACGTAAGCGTTTGTCTCCGGAGGCTGTAGCAGCTGAAGGGCGCTGGTGCGCGGGCAGCAGCAGTTGCAGCCCGGTCCGATGGCGTGCGCCGGCGCTCTTTGCACAGTCGCGCTGATTGACAGGCGTTCAGCCGGTTTCTGGGAATGATTACCCGCCGCCGATGTGCCGCGCCGTCAATAATCATCCAATAAATCAACAGTTTGTGTGGCGGCCGGCCGAGCGGCGGGGCGGGCCTCCCCCGGTCACTGCCGAAACGGCGGGCCGGCCGGCTGGGCCCGCCCCCATGCCGGTACAGACCGGCGTCTGACCGCCACACGCCTCATCCCTGACATTCCTCCAAGGTTTATAGCACCCTAACCAGGACCATTTTCTGACATAAATCCTACTAATTGCTCCGGTCAACGTGCGCGTTGCATTTCTAGCAATTTTAAACGGCCGCGCTCTGACTGTAACTGCCTAGTCTGCAACTATGGAGAACGCCAGCCAGTGTGGTGCTCGCAGACCCGGCGACCGTTGGAAACGGCGCTAATTCGAGAATGTCGTCCACCACCCTCGGTTACAATCAGATTGGGAGCTTTCACACAGGCATGAGGTGGTCTCTAAATACTGTATTGTTCATAAATAGAGATGAAGCCTGTTAATAAGGAAACAGAGCTGACAGACTGAGTTACAAATACATCAGCGGTTGATTACTTTATGTTCACTGTCACACATGCCTCACAAAAACGTATCTAACGTCCCTAACTAGACTCTAAATGGCTTAATAAATACACAATATCACAGGAGATGCAAATTAGGAGGAACATTCTACACAGGCGATGGGCTGGAGCCATCCTACCCGTCCATAGTGGCGCGCCGACCCTCGCCTCAGACTCCCAACAGTCAACCCTCTAGGCACACCGCCTCGACACAACACCACCAAACGGCGCCCAAAGCGTCTGTAATCGAGCAGCCAGAGTCCTACTAGGTGACGCCGGTCTGGTCGTCGTCGCTAGGTGGGCGTTGGCCTGGCTTCGGTACATCAAGTTTGGCCCTCTTGCTTGGCCGAAGACCGGCGACGACGTCGGTGGTAGGGAGCGCATGCGCAGTGTCGCCCGAACAGATATGGTACCGGTGTGTGGCACCGACAACTTCTGCGTGCGGGTTCAGCGTTTTAAGAGTAGATGACACTTAGAGCGACTGGTGAAGGTTCGGCCTCTGCTACAGCAGCACGGTGACCGAAGGGCGACCGGCCGACACTCACACCTCTCATCGTTGCCGAGGCACGCAGACACACCCGCGCACATACTGGGCTCGACCTTGACTGCCAGATCGAGGGTTTGTACTGTGTTGCACAGATCTGCAGCGGACTCGATATCACGCCGGGGGTCGTGGCCAGCGCACCATCCTTTCTTTTCCTATCACATCTTTGGCCTTCCAGCGGGCGTCAGCACAGTTCAACATCAGCGTCGGCAACAACATGAACAAATACAGCGGGGGAGTTGGTGGGCTGAAGTCACACTGAAGTCACGAGTAAGCAGCCTCAGGTTCGCTCACCGGCCAGCACACAGCAGCACACACCACGCGACATCATTTTGCGACAAGGTTTGCTAACCTAGCTCGAGCCTCAACAAAACCGTCCACTTTCGTTTGGCCAGTGGCCTATGTATACGCTTTAAAATCGCACAAGTTCGAGAGAAAACGTAGGCTCACGGGGAGGTGATAAACACCTCCATCATACCATCGCGTCAAACATTGCTCAACCGCGGCTCCCAAGCCATCTCACACCGCTTATGGAGAGAAGGGGGAAGATCATAACAGTTTTGAGTTCACTGGTAACGGTCATATCTGAATACATGGTTGTAAGTCCCCCTCTCCAAACAAACAAACATACATGTCATGTAAGTAGCGGGCCCTACGTTCGCATTTCAGTTCACACACTGCCAAACACAAAACCGAAAGGACCCGGACTCCGAAATCCTGTTGGTTTCGCACAAACAAGTGAATGATCATTCACTACATCATCAATAACAATCGAAATTACGCACAGCTGATATCGTAGCACCTATTCTCTCTCTCTCTCTTTCTCTCTCTCTCTCTCTCTCTCTCTCTCATCCACTACATGTATCAGTTCTGTATGCTTTGGTCTGGCATAATGCTCACCACTCAGAGTCGGCCCCCAGGTCTGCCGTTTGACACTTTCCACGGGGTCAATCCCGGCTGCCACAGGCCATGCTGTCCCCATCTTCCAACCGCCTCTGGGCGACCAACAAGTCAGTAAGGTTAGTCACACGCCGGCCAGCGATGACCTTCTCCTTAGTGGTCTCATCGCCAGCGTAATATCAATCAGCCGACTGCATCAGGTGCACTCGTGACGTCACTCCTGCTCTGATGACGTCACTCCTGCTCTGATGACGTCACTCCTGCTCCAGGCGAGCGCGCAAGGCGCCGAACACCTTGTCGAGGTGCGCCAGGTACATCTTGTACTCCCTAATGATGACCCAGTTGCGGAGGTTGCGTTCGCGGCTGCTCTCCAGATCGCGCGCTTCCTGTCCCATGATGTCGGCGGTGACGGAGCTGTCCGGCACCACCCTCTTCTCCAGCAGCGCGATCTGTAGCTCGCACAGGAGCTGCCGGCCGAGCACACACCCGCCGTCAGGTTCACACACTGCTCCACAGGCTGCGCTGGTAAGACATGAAGGGACCATGCGCCGTGTGCATCACTAAGCACATGGTTACAAACTGGGCAAAAGAAGGGTTGTGTGAGGGGACTGCAAAACACACAACATTAAAGAGAAACAAATCAGATCCCGAAGAGGGTCGTCGAGGTCGGGTTTAACAAGGCCTTCAGCTAGAAAAAGAATGAACACTGACCTATGTGAAGAGATAGAGTCGGGAAAGTATGAAAGATGCTACCAGATACTTGAGAGCTGAATTTGACATGTCACAGATACTGGAATGTTCCTGTGCAAGTATCATAATCAGCTTATATCCCTATTTGTCATTTGAAATCGCTAATCTATTTGTAGGGGGCGGTAGTGGAGTGGTCAGCGTAGCTGTTGCCACGCGCGACCCGGGTTCAAGCCCGGCGGCTTGAAAAGGCAAGCTGGCTCAAACCCTTAACAGGGAAGAGTTGGCGAATAGACTGGCAGTTGGTGCGTGATAAGCCCAATAATTATTATTATATATTTGTCATCGGCAGAGCTTCCACCCTGAGCAGAAAAAGGCGGCCGTTGGCTCGGTGTTTGGGAGGTGGTGTATTTAGACCGGTGATGAGTTGGGAGGGGGAGGGGGGCGAAAAAGTAAAAAATCACAAAGGTATATAAGTTTTTAAAGACAACTGGTAATCTTCGCAGGTTTTTGAAAGGGGTCAAAACCTTTTCTAACACCCCCCTCTCCTCTGGATCTGCTAGTGTGCTGTGGCGTGGACAAGTTAGTGCCGTACCTGCATCAGGTCAGCCTGCAGGTGCCGGAAGGCCTCCAGGTTGGAGTCGCCGTACAGCGCCGCGTCCACCGTCATCTGCTCGAACCCGATGGCCAGTCGCTGCAGGTCGGCGAAGTGGGTCCTGAGGGCACCGGCCAGGGTGACTCCAGCCGAGTCGCGCGAGGCCAGCTGCGCCTCCACCTGGTCGATGGTGGCCCGCACGAAGCCCAGCCAGCTCATGTTGTGGTGCCCCCAGTCACGCAGCATCTCCGACTCGTCGGCGTGGTAGGTGGACCGCACCTGCCGAGGAGGTCGAGCTGGTCACACGGCAGTCACACGGCAGTCACACAACAGTCACACGGCAGTCACACAGTAGTCACACGGCAGTCACACAGTAGTCACACAGCAGGCATGCAGCATCTCCGACTCGTCGGCGTGGTAGGTGGACCGCACCTGCCGAGGAGGTCGAGCTGGTCACACGGCAGTCACACAGCAGTCACACAACAGTCACACAGCGGTCAGAACACGGTCACACGGCAGTCACACAGCAGTCACACAGTAGTCACACAGCAGTCACACAGCAGTCACACAGCATCTCCGACTCGTCGGCACCTGTCGAGGACGCCTAGCCGATCATACGCCAGTCACACAGCGGTCACGAATCGGCCATACGCCAGTTACAATACTGTTATAGATCGATCTGACACCAGTCACACACAAGTCGTAACGGCACAGATCGGTTACATAGCGGTGACACACGGGACACAAATCGGTCTCGCGTGGAACACACGCTGAAAACACAGGGGAGAGACTTCGGTTCCACTCTCTGCTGTGTCATCGGAACAGTCCTCTGTTCCGCCGGGCCCGATAACTCGGATGGCCCCTTCAGTTGGGCATGCCAAAGGGATGTCGAGGAAATGACTGTCCCACAGATGTGCTACTGATTGAACATTTTGGAATACATACAGTGTGTGTGGTGCAAATACACCAAATTTCCCCAGGTTTGGGCGTAAAAATAAGCAGAGAAAAAACAACTTCACACTTCTGTGAACCACGGCAGGGAAGGCGTATTGCTGTCAGCACTCATAGGAACTAAATCGTGACCCTAACACGACTTTTTGATATTTCAGACATTTCCAATGATGTTGACAACTTTTAATGTCTTCGTATTGGTCAGAAACCTGATATATTATCAATATCTACATTGTGCTTGTAGAAAATGTATTCATCAACATCTTGGATACACCTTCCATGCAATAAGACGTAAGATGACATTTTTAACGAAAAAGGAGCAGTTGGTAGATCAGCTGACCAACTGATCTTCAACTGACCATAAACAGATAGCAAACACTTCTCATGTTACATCAAGTTTATTTTTAAGGACAGTTACAGCCATTTGTTGACGCATACCTTCCTGAAGTTTTCAGGAATCTTAGTGCACTTGCAGAACATTGCAGACGTCAACAAAGTTTCGGCAATCTTCCACTATCAGGTAAGCTTGGGGCAAGAGCGCGCCGTGACTGTATTTTATGTGATTCTGGTATGTTTGTGCCATATAGGTATCTGACTTTCCAAGGTCATCTCTTGATCTGAGGTCAAAGAATTAACCATCGACCTGGCGACCTAAACACCATCGAAGTGTTCAGGTCGCCAGCAACACGCCACCACATACCGTGTCTTTTCTATTTTCCTGGTTTTCAAACGGTCAGGGGAAGTCGAATCGACACTCCCCGTGCAAGGCAAAAGTGCAATCCCTCGCTCTGATTGGGTAAGGAATATGATATGGAATACCTATGTTATACGAGAAACTGTGACTTTTCGGCCCACATCCATTTTCGAGTACACTTTGGTTAGAGACGATCAGGCCTATCGTCGTCTAACCAAATCAAAGTACAGAGCTGGGCAGAGTATTGCACAGAGAGAATGAGGACACATTTCAGAAGAGCGTAGCGGCCGTCTGCAGCCGGGCAGCCGCGGGCGGCTGAGAGCAGATACCCTGCGGCGGGGCAGCAGAGACACCAGCCGAGCACCTAGTGACCGTCAGTCACGCGAGCCGGCGGGGCAGCCCTCACACACGTGAAAGTCAGCCGCCGACACAGGTGTGTGGTCTGCGGCGGTGGCCGGCCTCTGCTACACGCGCGGGGAGGGGCTCACCTGAGGAGCTAGCGGTGCTACCCCCACCGGAGCCTTTCTGAGTGACTGCTATGTCACTGATTTAGCTGTACCGAGCAAAATATCAGGTAAATTATAATATAAAGTCCAACAAAATCATAATTAGAGCGGACAAAGGACATCAGCGCTCCGATTTCTATACCATACAGCTGGGTAACCCATCTAGGCTAGGTACCATATGGGGCGGGGTCAAAGGCCACCAGATGTCCAAAAGGCACAGCTGGCCAAGATGATTAGTTTTCACTACTAGAGGAAAATTTTGGTCGTTGGATGCCCATAAAGCACTAAATATCAGCTAAGATAGTTGTTGACCAGCAGCATTGGGCTTTATTACCCCCAAAATTCCTAAAGTTAGGATGCAATGGACAGATCACCATAGGTCACTCAACGTCAAACAGATTGGGAAAGGTCACAAAAGATCAGCGAAGTTCAAAGGTCAACTGAAGCCGAAGCGTCTCTTACATCCAAGCTGCGTCCGAGAAAACGCTGCAAAAACACATAACTTCCCTACATACTTTCGAAAACGCCAGGGAGGGTCGCCGAGGTCCTAAAGGAAGCCCCGGCAAGCAGTCACTCCCCCGCCCCTTATCAGTCAGCCGAATCATGGACAGATGGGGGCTGGTCGACTACACCCTTATACTGCCAAGATTTCTTTGAAATTGTACTTGGCCATAGACGTCAGCAGAACTTCCGAAATCCTTTCTTCTTGCAACAATGCTTATAAATGATTAGAAGTGTCTGCATCCACACCTTCAATAGGAAATTCCCAAGCATGGGTGTCACTAGAAAGCGGCGCTCTGAGAGCGACTCCGCCTGTACGATTCAGTGGAGGCACTGACGTCCTCCTATTGCGGTTGATTCACCAAGGCTGCTGTCCCATCCACCTTGACAGGCTATTAGAGCTGGGGGCACACTAATGGCCGGATTCGTGTGCGGGTGGGATCCTGGTTGAGTGGGTGTTACACAAGAACTCGACATAAGCCGGCACGAACGCATCGGCATGACGTCACGTGTATGCCGGAGAGAAAAACGCTGGAAGTATGAAAGAATGATAAATATGATAGACAAAAGAATAAAGAATTATATGGAAAATAGGTATGTGGAGATGTCTGCACCTCCACTCACACATCCGCAGATTATGTTGTGCGACGTGCTAAAACATTTTACTTCCTGGGGTTTCTTGTCCTGAGCGGAAACATCTGGAATGGAATACCACCCTTGGATATGCTCCTAAAAAGAGTCCTGTGGTAGGTATATATCTATACCGCACTCGGTTCAGAGTAAAATAATTTCAAATTTGACAGGGTCTCGAATTATCCACATATCTAAGTAACATATTTATGAACAGAGGGGAGAATCCAGGGCTCCATCAAGTGCGTGGAAGAACCTTGGAGGCTCTATCTGGTGTTCACTTGAACATTGTGGAGCCCCTCCCATTTGTTCTGTCGTTTTTGGTGTTAGATATGTGCAAGCCAAGCGGAAATAATATTTGCCCATCAAAGTGCATCTCAAAATATTATCACCTTTAGATTTTTCTCCGCCAAACCTAAGGTGGTAAGACTCATATTCTTGACTATGCTCTAAGAGTCCTCAAAACCAACACTCACTTTCTTTCGGTCAGGTCCGTGTGCAGGCGGTGAAAACACCACGAGGGGCCCGACCAGTCTACGGTCGGTTCAAGCACGGGCTCTTTGCAATATCTCACTGTCAGCTGGAATGGGAATAAAGCAGTGGTTCTCCACTGGTCCCACAAGGCTGTCCCTGGTTGTGGTAGAGCTAGTTGCCCGCCTAGGGCGCAAGGATGTGCGATAGCGGTTTGCAGGTGCATACAATCTTCATTGATGGGACAAGCAATTTGGTTTTGCATCGCAAAAATATTCTTTGGACGTTGTTACATGTTTAATTTTCAAAACGATAGTACGGAAATCTAATTGTTAGTTATGGTGTTCCGTATGGTGATCTTTTGTTCACAAAGCTGCCAAACTCTTTCAAGACTCCCCAGAATTTGAAGTTTAGCTTATGATAGCTTTTGAGTCGAAGAAGCACGTTGATTAAAAAAAACATACAAAAATAAGAACATCCTCTCTTCTGAATCAAATCAAAATCTTTTCTCTAATAACATAAAACCATCTTCACATCTAATGACTATGCTTTTAAGGCCTGATAAATACAATGTAACGGCTTAAGTCGGGGCACTCAACACCTCCATTGTCAAAACATGTGGATATTAGTTATGAATATTTTTAAAAGCTAATTTGTGACTGGAGAAGCCTTATATGCCAAATTTATTATTTTGGAATTCGTTTGCCAAAATCATCAACCAGCACAAATTTGAATCATCTTCAATGGAGGTTTGATAGGAGAAACTTTACTTTACAAGTTGTCACTTTACTTACAAGTACGAAACTGCGCTACGGCTCTATCAGCCAAACGATATGCTTAGTCTATTTTCATTGCATCCGTACATGTCTGACTCATTACGGTACTCTGTCGTGATAGTGTAGCTCGCGCAAGGCATCGCACTATTTATGAACACTACAAGACATCTTAAACGAACACTCACGGCACAAAATCGTCCTGAGTCAATATTGCTTTATATCTCCCATCCTCGTATGAATCAGCTCCGGTGTTCGGAACCATGCCCGGCAGCTCTCCGCTCGCATCCGCCACAGCCATCCGGGGTCCCATCGGCCCGACCCACGCCCTTCCCCGCCCGATAAAACAGCGTGACACGCCCGGAGACCGTCTCCTCCATCGCTGCTCGCCGGCTGCCACCTCTCGGCCAATGAGCGCCGCCGACCGACGAATCACGTCGCCGATGCCACGTTATTGGGCCAATCAAAAGCGGCGGCGGCGGCGGCGGGCCCGTCGGTCTGTGGCCCGCCGACCACCCCGGCTCCAGGCCGGGCCGCTCACGCACCAAACACACAGCCCCGCCACTGCCGGCCCGCGCCCGCCGCGCTGGCAGCGCCGGTCTCAGCGCCCGGACCACTGGAAAACGGTCCCCGGCTCAACTCAGTCTCAGAGCGAGGCTTTGGTTTCAAGTTTTCCTCGGGTTTTGGGAAGTTTCGAAGGGAGATCATACAGGCTCAGAAATCGGTATAAGGGAGAGACTTCCGTGGCTCATGGTGTTACAGCTGAATGGTAGACGGGTAGACTGTATGACGTTCTGAAAACTATTCTGTACTACCTGCCTCGGAATGCTACTGCCTTCAGGGAGCCTTTGTCGTGGCATTTGTCGAATAAGGTGTTGTGCTTCCTTTGAAACACAGCGGAAACGAAATTCCAGTGTACCCCAAGTGCTTGACCACCCTGGTCCCCACCACGGTGAGAGAGCAGCCTGAACAGTTATGCCACGCCGCCTAGCATATACCACCTGTACAAGTGTACACACACTGTACCGCATAACACGACTTCTGGGAGGATACTGAGCCGCACTGCGTGCTAAAGCGGCGAATCTCACCAAATATTTGAGGAAGGGGGCGGGTGGGTGGGGGTGAAGGCCCAGCCAATATAATTAAAATCATGGTTTTCTTTAAAGAAAACCAGCCAAAATCGGTCTAAAGTGGGTAATCTTTGGCCGCGCTTGGGGAGGGCCATGACCGGATGATCACCAATTTCAATGGTGCAATGCTGTGATGTGTGAGCATTGTGATATTTCATCGTGTGTTTCTGTAGATATGTGCCAATTTCTCATATTCAATACCTTTAAACTGACAAAGGAACACTGTGTACGAAACGTCTCAGACCCCTTCTTAGCATGCAGGGTGACACGGACTGAGCCGAGCACTGGCCCCGCATCACTGGCCGACTGCGCCAGCCGGACCCACAAGAACTAAAGCGCCTCAGAAAGAAAACAGGAGTGCAGTTTGGACGTAACGTGCTCTCTCTAGTCAAACAGAGCGCTCTTTTGCTTGTTTGGCTCGCGGTGAGGTTTGTAGACAAATACCGGGCATATGTATGTCTCGAGGGAAGCTCGTTTCAACACAGGTTAAGTGTTAGTAAGAGTTGTTTCTAGAAGAGAGCAGCTGTGGGTCTCTGCGACACGCCGACTGCTGAGGTCATATGATATCGCCAACCCTTGCCCTGTTTGGAGGTATTACGGGGAGCGGAAGTACTTATGTAGAATACCCGCCCCGGGATTTGAACCCGGGTCGGCGGCGTGGGAGTAGAATACTCTTCCCCGCGCCACTGCTTCCAAATTCAAGAGTAAAGCAACAGACCATCGGGGCCGGTCACAGGAGCACCATTTGGGAGGGGGGCAACTGGGGGAAGGTCGTCACAATATAATGTTTTTCTTAAAAATCGGCCAAAACTCCGCCATTTGAGGGGGCCATGGCCCCTTTGCCCCCTCTGAGTCCACCACTACAGATCACCATCATCTCACTAGCAGTGCCCGCTTATACCCTCTCGACATTATCAAGCCTTGGCTATCAGATCAAACGTGTCTTCAAACACGAGCAATGATGGGTCCAAGGGGGGCAGGGAGCCAGCCCCCTTAGCTCGAAACAGTATCCCGCTCATATCGGGCGTCGGAGGCGCCGGAGGCGTCCGATATGAGTGGTGCGCCTGTACCCCCTTCGGGCTCCAATGTGGTAGATATCACTTTTTCCACCTGAATTAACCCACATCCCATAAAACAATGACAAAGCGCCACTGTTTTAAAACTAGATGCTTTTTCTGGTCCTTTGCGGCCCGTTAAAAATGCCAAAAATGGAATTAAAAAAGCTAACAAAAGCACCCCGGCACAGCAAAAGCACCTTTCGATGGCAAGATTGCGCCCAAAGGGGAAATAAGGGCAAACGTGAACGTGTTCCCACTGAAATGTAGCTTTCAAGAAAATGAGCATTTACATATACGTTGTTTAAGACGTATTTTTTCTTCGACACTGGCCACCTTTTGGTTGGTAAATTGGCGTCTCTCAGGTTTGGCGCCTCCCAGGTTCAGCACCCCCGGGCTTGCCCCTCCCCCTTAACGAAATCCTAGATCCGTCTGAACACGAGATGCTTAAAAGCATCGTCCCTTTCCTCATAATGGTGCTCTTGAGCCAACACATTGCCTGCCTAACAACATGCACTAATAATAACATGATAATAAGAGATATAATCCTATCCATCGGTAACGCAATTTTTTCTGCTGTTTGATAGACAATTTTTTGGTTTCACGGCTAGGCATGCAATGGTTTCGGAACATCGAATGGTTTACGCCCTTAATACAACTGTCATACACAGAACATTGTACTGATCAAACAAATGGCCGTAAATTACCATCGTGACAAACTTATCACAGTCTATTTGGATTGTTTAGGGTTCCCATTACCACATCTAGCTGATTGGCGACACCACTTTTCACCATGCGCAGTCACACGGTGCGATATAAATGGCTTGGTGCATCTGAAATCACAGTCTGATTTAGCACGCGCATTGACAGGGGTGGGTGCCCGCCCCCTCGGGTTTTTCAGAGATAGCATTAAAACGGCGGCGCGTAGCGCTGCCGTACTTGGCATACCTTTTTATCATCATTTTTACAACTTTTATCAAAATTTTAAGGTTAGGTCATCTCAGGTCAGGTCACCAGTACAGGTCAAGTGACTTGACCTAAAAAAGTCTAAGATAACATAAGTCGGAACAGGGCGAACTTATCCGATTGAAACTCATATCACATAATGGGCCCACTGAGTTCTCTAAAAATATTTTCAGGTATTTTTGATATCGATGACGTAAGGTCAGGTATGAGCCATGACCTCTCCATCGGAAATAAATGGGAAAAATGGTTTTAACAGGAATAATCTAGTAACGGATGGTGATAGGGCGTTTATTTTGAATGCATTAAATTTGCCTTGTCTTTGCGGTTCAAATGACATGCAACCTTGACCTGGTCTCAGGTTAGGTCAAATCTTATATTTGACCTAGCAAGGTCATACTATACATCATTTGATTCGGCTTGCTGCAAGGATTCCAATGGTTCAATTTGTTTTTCTCTCTTTGCTTGTTCAGATGTAATGATGAAAAACCCTCATTTACATATTATCCCTATGACGGCATGTTTTGACCTCTAGTGACCTTAAATGTGACCTGAAAAAAATGGTTTAAATATTTTCGATGGAGAAGTGGATGGGTTACCAAACGACATTTACCGTTTTTCGCTACCTAGCGTGGTTCTCAAAATCTTAGGCGGGGGTGCAACTTTCCCGCCCCCCGTAAGGCAATGCGCGTGTTAAAACCTAGCCAAGCATATCCAATTTTTGTCCTAAACCAAAAACTAATTCTGAAAGCAGCTAGCCCAAAGCCTCCCTTTTAGACCACTCATTACATAAACCTCCAATGCAGGCAATTTACAAAGGTGGAATTATGCGTCTAAATGGTCTAAGCACACGTGAGCGGAAACTCGGTGCGAGTCATGCGATTATTTTACCATGTATTTAAGCAAACCTTGCATGCGTTTTTTGGCATGCGGAACCGCTGCGAACAGGCCCTTGGCGAAATCCAGCCTTTGGGTGCCCGCTGAGGAAAAACGGGTTCAGTTAATGAACAAGCTGTTGTAGTCAACTTAAATGGTAAAAAACAACCACAATCAAAGTTTAGAGGATGTATTTAATCCATCCAGGTTCCTATCTATATTATTGCTAAGACGCTTCTTCATCTATTCCATCAGAAATGTCTGTGAGAGAGTCAATGATGATCCATTGTGTCATGATTGTCAAAACCGTGATATTAGTAACGCCCATGTATCCACACTGGTCTAATAAACCCAGCAGATACGCAAAATACGCGAGCCAAGTTGGCGATTTTGTGGCTGATTATTTCTCTCCGTCGCTGAGTTGATAATACCGCGATGTCCACAGGTCAGTCTTGTACCCGCGCTCTCGGCTGCTGTGCCCCCCCAAATCTGTCAGCTCGTCTGTCACCGAAGGCCAATGGAAAAACGGAAAACCACAGCTCTGTCAACGTTCTGAAAGCCTCATAACAGTATTTTAAAGTTGTACGCAACTTTTTGTACATTTCTTTAACATAACCACAGGTCAGTCAGTATGTTGCCTGTAAGTAATAGGAAGAGCTGCTTATAGCACATATATGTCAGTGATTATAATGTCCGTATCTGATTGGCAATGCGCTCAACAAATGAAGGCCTGCTGTTTTGAAACAATTAGCGAGGAGAGCGGTGTGGGATACCTGCAGCTCTAAAAAGGCGCACCTCCACATTATGTTGTTTTTGGGAAATCAATTTAGTATCGATATCTTGATCTTCTTAAATATTGTGACAATACATGAACGTGGTTGAGCAGTTAGATTGTCCAATGCTTTCGTTATTACAAGGAACCTTTACAGGGGAGCCATACGGGGCCCCGGCAGCTCAGTTGGCGGAGTATCGGGCTCTAAAGTACGAATGCCTCCGGTTTGGGTCTAACCAGTCCGGAATCTGGCGACCAGCCTCGACCCACGTCCAAAAAAATAAATAGCCCGTTAGGTATGGAAGGGTCTTCTGCCCGTGAAGTGTGACTCAAGCTGTCAGGTGGCGCCACATCCGTCCCGCTACTTACGGCTGCTCAACCATTCTAAATTGCAAGCTTTGAAGAATCTGTTGATGTGATTTTAAGGAGAAACAAATACCTACACCTTATGCCCGATGTCTTAGTACTTAATTCCGACATCGCCATGCCTCCTCTTGAAGCATCGTGGATTATATCCCCGGGCAAGGTGATTGAATATTATTTTATTCTAATTTCCTGAATCGAAACTTATTTCTCCACTTCGACAACAAGAAGTGTTTTGTTTTAACACGCACATTGGTGGGGTCTGAGCCACTTTCACTTTGACGGGGAAGGGGGGGGGCGGGCGGGTACCCAACCCTCGTAAGATCTCGACAATCACCCTAGATAGCGAAAAAAACGGTAAAAGGCCTTGGATAGCCCATCTAAATTTATACAGAGAACATTTGAACCTTTTTCAGGTCACATTTAAGGTCACTAGAGATAAAGGCATGCTGCAATAAGGATAACATGTAAATTAAGGTTTTCAGTCATTGCATTTGAACTAGTACAGATAGAGTAAAACAATCTACACCATTGGAATACTTGCAGGAAGCCAAATCGAATGGTATATGATATGGCAGTGCTAGGTCAAATCAGGTTGAATTTAGGGTTTGGCATGACCTGAGGTCAGCTTAAAATCAAATTAGGTCAAAATGCATATTATCACAACCAGAAGAATAAGGCAAACCTAACGCCGTCAAAATAAACGCTCCACCAGCATCCACTACTAAGTTTTTCAGTTAAAACCATTTTTCAATGTATTTCCATTAGAGAGGTTATGGCTCGTACCTGGATTTACGTCATCGATATACAAAAATACCGGAATGTATTTTGCAGAACTCGGCGGACCTATTATGTGATATGGTTTTCAATCGGATAGGTTCACCCTGTTCTGACTTATGCTATCCTAAACTTTTTTGAGGTTAGGTCACTTGACCTGTACTGGTGACCTGACCTGAGATGACCCAACCTTAAATTTTGTTTGACGTCCCAACCTTAAAGGTGTAACAAGTACGGCGGCGCTACGTGCCGCCGTTTTCAGTCTATCTCTAAAAACCCGAGGGGGGTGGTGCGGGTACCTGCCTTCCCCATCAATGCGCGTTTTAACGAGCAGCGCTCCACTACCGGCGGTAAGCCTTCTCCACCCCGTGGGCAGGGTCCGGAACCGACTCGTATAAGTCAGGGGATCAAGTCTTGCCTGTCACTTCAGAGCGGGAGCCTCATCCAGGTGGATGCATTTCTCTTTAATTCTCTCTTAATTTTGTTGAGAAATCACTTCGCTATCCCTAGGGGCAAAGGCGAGTTATGAAAGTATGACATGAGCTGTCGATTCAGACGGGAAAAATTACATACTTTTTAGAGTACCGTGGAACATTTGCAGTTCGTAAAGAAATGCTGACATTTTCTTTGAAGTGGCTTGAAGCCTCAATGTAAAATTCTCAGTACATTTCTGTGACAGTTTTCTCGTCCTCAACTCGGAGCAAAGTTTATTTTGCAGTTTTGGATGACGGATGACCGGAATGAATCCGACTCCACAATTGTGGAGTGGGATTCATTCCAACTCCACAATCTGTTAACAGATCTGTAAGCATCTGCCAGACACCAACTACCAAATCTCCCTGCAGTTAAACATGGGGTCTCCCAATTTTCATACAATAATGTACCCAGTCCACGTAGTTGGTGAAATAGTTGGTGAAAGCCACAAACGAAGGTGAATATAATCTGAAATCTGGAGAGTGTCCGATTCATTACAACAGATGGTCTCGTGCGAGCAGGAAGCCGTGACATCCATGAATGACACGTCTTTGACCCGGTGGAGCTGCAACCGATCTAAGGCATTCTGCGATATAGGCTCCGACAACGTCAATAAAACACTGATTATCCAATGACCTTGTCTTGAAAAATTGTAGGAAAACTATTTTTGATGTTTGAAAATAACCTTTCCCGACCAGACTGGTCCTGTTGAGTCGGTCACCCAGCTGAAGGACCAGCGACCCATGTAAGCTCACTCTATTGGAACTTGCAGCATTGTTCCGGTCTTCACAATCTCAGCTCCATTTCGGTTGATAGTTTCATCGAAATATTTACATATCTCAGATACTTCTATGGTTTCGAATCGCTTTTCTTATTTTACGTACCCGACAATTCTCTTTTCATATTTCGATTTCGGCGCAATTCCTTCAGGTGTCGCTTCTTGCTGCCCAAATAAACTTCAACCTAAATTGTAGTACTTTCTTGAATGCTGATTAGTGAAGGGACAAACTGATATCAGATACACTAATTGACATACAATTTGGGCTTTAGCAAAATAATCCTTCCAAACGAAGCGATGTTTCCATTCCAAGGAGTAAGAAATAGAACTTTCCAGTGATGGAATATTTTAGCTAGATCGGTCTCATAATTCCACTGTCACAGTCTGCTCATAGACGTAATTGAGTCAGTTTTATTAAGAATTACAAATACTAAAATGTTTATTGAAAAGTGCGCAATGTATTGGCATCAAACTCAAAATAAATTGAACAAGAAGAAATAGATAAAAGCCAAAATCAAAATCAATTGAGTAAACAAAAACTCTTCCTGAGAGACAGCTTAAGATTTGAACACACTTAAAGAAATACAATGAAATAAAAGTTCAGTGTTCCCGCTGTAAGTATCTTAGCAACTTCCTAAGTCTCTAGATTAAGAACTAATATTTCTTAGAGTTAAATGCCT
Organism: Lepas anatifera; assembly: GCA_034440635.1. Lineage (NCBI taxonomy): Eukaryota > Metazoa > Arthropoda > Thecostraca > Lepadidae > Lepas > Lepas anatifera. Next base: position 202,259 of record JAOTON010000433.1, on the reverse strand, counting down.
CTTCCTAGAAGGTGACTGTGCCACCGAATAAATTCGAGCGATAAAACTCATTACAATTTCTGAAATTCATTTCAGAGCTAAGGCCCGTTAGATATTACAGTTTCAGTAAAATACAGTTTTGATAATTTCACGACCAGATGACTAAATCTAAAAATTTCCGATAATAACATTGTTTTAAACAAACCCTCTGGTAAATTTACTGCAAATTATGAAGCAAAAGTTATTTGGAAATAACGCTGTCGATTTCATGAGAAATGTCTTAGAATAACTTGCTGACATGATGTAGCTAAACGTTCAAGATGGTATGATATGGACGTTTAAGATATTTCGCAATTTTCGAATCAAAGCGATGAATCTTTAAGATCTCTGTCTATCCACAACCTCACAAACATTCCCTAACTCGAAAATATGCGCGAGGATGTGCTCGAAAATACATGAAGCTGCTACAACATTTATAACTCGAGCTAAGCAGTGCCAGCACTCCGATCTGCTGGTGACGGGCTGGGTTGAGTCGGTTTCTATCACGTCAGAGGCAAATCCGCCGCACAGTGAGGTGCAGGAAGCGGCATCCATGTAAAAACCAACCGCAATAGGGAGATGAATCCCTGGAATGACCGCTAGTATACATTTCAGGTAACGGACCCGCCGGTCCAGCTGGTCTCTCTGGCATGGCGCGAGCCAGCGGGAACGGTAACCGGGCAGGGGCGAGTCCGCGGACACGACTGCTCACCTGTCGCGCCCAAAGGCGGATCTAAGACCACACCCCGGGGCGGGAAATAGGGCAGTGGTTTTGGTGAGCGGAAATACGTTTATGGAAAGGGCGTACAATTACCCCGGATATTTAAACAGCTTCAGTGCCCTCTATTTATGTACCAGGAACGGGAACGGATTTGTCGACAAATGTAACCGGGAGTCTGGCTCCGGGGCTACCGGTTACATAAGTCAACAAGTTCGCTTCCGTGGCCGGTACGTATACAGAGCGTACTGAAACTGTACATATATCTGAAGTAAATTACTTGGATAAAAGTTTAACTACTGTGATCGGAGTCTAGGGACGAAAAGTGCAGCGGCCAGGCATATAAACTCAGTGTTTTCTCACGAATTTATCAATATTTTCTTTGACTGGACCGTGTGGGAGGAATGACGAAGACATGGTCATCTCGGGTCTTTCGGGCAACTGTGGCCTTGCTAACTTTCAAGGGGTCGCAACTGGACGCGCCGATATACGCGTGCGCTGCCAAGGACAAATACACGTTGATAAATAGGCCCCATGAGATACTAACACAAAACTTTAGGAAAATTATTGGCTGTCTCAAAGGTCCAAAAACTTAACTCGGAGAAACGACAAAAATAAGTTGTCACTTACTTATAATTTTGTGCAGACAGCTTGGTTTGACATTTTCAAATGTGCTTGAGTGACGCTGATCTAAGTCTGACAAGGGGCACATGAATCTCGATTCTTAAGCTTCAGCAAAATCTCGATCATAACGAGAACACAAACTATATACATAGTCACGATTTTCAAAGCAATGCCACGTGCACACATTTCTTATTACGGCGAAATGACCAGAAGGGATTTTCCCGAATGAGACTTTATCGAGCAAGCTTATTGTGAAATCTGCCATTGGTATCGGTTGATAGTCACACAGCTCCGTTATCTTTCCAGATATAGAAATTAAACAAGCGTTGCCAGCCTCTTTTAGAAGTAACCTGTATAAGGCATCTCCATAGATTTGCGGAGAGTCAAAAAGGGCACCAGTCCTGACTGTGACTGACTTTCCAGTAAAGACGTCTGTCGCGGGATCGGGACCCCCATTTTCATCGGTCCTGGATGCCCAGATTGGGCCTCGCGAAGTCCCGGGATTCTTACAATTTTCTAGCTTTTTTCGTAACCGTATCCTTACTGAAAAAACGATACCTAAGGCCCGGGTTATGTTCAAAATCATAAATCATGCATGCCGCGGCGTAAATAAGCCTGATTTCATCGATGAGCAATAAACATGACCATGCAATCGTGCAGTACACCGTCCGTTCTCTGTATTTCGGATTTTTTTGGGTGCAAAATTATTGTGTCGGAAGGGAGCAGAGCTGTTTTGAGGCCGAGGTGGTCGGTCAGACCATGATAGGCGCACTAAAGGACACAAATGGTGACAGTGCGAACGAGTAGTGCCAAGCCTAGCTACTTGAATTCTTGGAGCGTAATTCGCAAGCAACTTAAGTGCGGAATGCATGGGCGTCGAAAGCGGGTGGGGCGCGTCCCCAAACTCATGAACCAGGGGGATGCCACCCCAAATAGATTTTGAACTCCACCGAGGATTTTTGCATTTTTCCTCTTTTACCTGCGTGAACCCACGCAAGTCTGTCACTGAAGTGCATCTTTGTTAGCGTTTTCAAAGAGTGTCAACATACAATTCTCCTGCCAGCCCTCCCCTGCGGTCGTCGCCAGTCCCAGGCCCGTCCGCCCCCCCCGCAGTGAGCATTCTATGGCAACACCCCTGGCTGAAGGCACTGCCCATCGTACAGAAGCTTGTCGAAGGGTGGCGAGCGAGGCAGTGTTATCCCTCACTTTTCCAGACCCGAGGCAGAGGAATGTGTGCTTGGATTTGTGATGAGGCTCGGAGATCCGAGTGCAGATGTACCGGACGTGGAAGAGGTAATTTATGTTGATTATCCTGCTCCTACCGGGAAGCGGCAGCTGGAGCCAATGCTGCAGCAGGCATCAGACGATGCCGAAGCGTTAGCAGTCTAGTCTAGTTCGGCTCAGCGACAGGGACGGTCGGGCTCGAACCCTTTCATTCTGGGCAGAGTCATCATCAATCAGTTGGTGAAGCTGGCGGTGAGTGGAGAGCTGGGAAAGGCGCTGCAGCTGCACTAATGGCTAAAAACTGTTGTACCAGCCAACGTCGAGCCCGAGCGAGTTTTTTCTTAATCGAGGGAAACTTTGTCATGAAAGTCAAGTCATGCCTAGAAGATAACACGGCAGACGCACTTCTATTCCTGAAGTGCTAGTGCCACTGGTCGCTGAGAAATCAATTTAACACCCGCACTGGAGGGGGGTCTGGCACTAACGCGCACTGGAGTGGGGGCCTGGTAGGCCCCCTAAGATCTCGGAAACTAAGAGGGTTAGAAAAACGCCACTTGGTAGGTGGGTGGGGGCTATGGTGGTCTACATGATGACCAATTTTATTGACCTAGGTCAATATCTTCAAGGTCAAACGAGGTCGTAAATGTCAAATATTGGCCATGCTGGGATCGATTGGTAAATGCTGTGATTATGCAGGAAAATAGCGGGAATAAGCTAAAGGCGGACAAGGTTCATAGAGAAGAGGCCTCAAAGAGGCTTCCCCACAACTTTTGGGTCAAGGTCATTCAAGGTCATTGACCTTTAAGGTCACCATATGGTATACTACTTATTATTTACATTTTGACTAACACTGTAGCCACTGTTTGGCGGGAAATGAGGATTGACCTTTCCCAATGACCTTTGACCTTGACATTTGACCTTGAACTTTTGTATTGGGGTACCCTACCGATGACGTCATAGCATAATATATGTCAGACGGGGTAACGTCATTTGGCCGGACGCACAGTGGTCAGTGACCTTGAAAGTGCAGATATGACCTTGACCTGTGACCTTTGACCTTGAACTTGACTTTCATGTGAAGTGACCTTGACATATAGTCCCGCTTATATGACGTTATGACGTCACCACTCGGTCTTCAATGCAAGCTAACTGGTCCGACCGCGCGTTTACGGCGATCTCAAAATGCAGGTCTGACTTTGAAAGCCTATAAGTCAAAAAATTTTCGGCCGATTTTAAAAAAAGTCTTCACCAATCGACGCGCTATTAAATTCTGTTAAATGTGGCCACGTTTTGTTTTTCGGCTACAAGCGGTTCTCCGGCCACCTCGGAAAACAGGTGGGGGGCCTCCGAGGCCCCCTCCAGTGCGCGTGTTAATAGCCTATATATCGTGCCGATGTAGCTCGTTGAAATCATGTATCTTCATATAAATGAGAGCCTGCCGTTTCTTTTTTTAGTTCATCTCAGGAACACCACGGTGTGTTTGTTGAGAAATGTCAGTTTGTGTTCTTTTTTTTTTTTTTTTTAAATTTTTTTTATAAATTTTGTTCAAGTTGTTCCTAGTACGACTGGTGGAGTCGGAGTCTCACTAAAGTCATCAAGGGACTTGTCACGGAGACCCCGACCCCACCACCCGAACGAGCAACTCCCTCAATGGAGGGTTAATTTAGAAGCCAAAGTTTAACGTCCCACAAAGCACAGGGACGGCCGCCCCGCTCAGGTCACCCTCTCACCAGTCAGTTGCCAGCCGACTTGTACGTCGGGTAAACTATTGAGCGCCGGAGCGTCTCAGGGGAACCGATCCCAAGCCTGGGCATGCCCTGCCACTGCATGCTTCTGAGCAGCGGGCCGGAGCCCAACGCTCTACCAACTGAGCTACCGGGGCGGCGAACTGTTTCCACACTGTTTCAAGGAATTCAAACGCTCGGTATTGCAAACACTCAAATAGGTGATGACCGTACACAACATGATGTACAGTCCCCCGCAATTGAAATTGCCATGACTAGGCTCGACCGGTTTAGGATGAATATCTCGCAACCTATGGCGTCTATAGCTTTATAAACGGGTTCTTATTATGTATTTTTGCAAGAGCTTTCCAGTGGTTACCATTATTTCCTAATCTGACATCTGCGTGAGAAAATATTACACAATTACTGATTTTGCTGCATTTTGACGGGGTAGTCTTCGGCTGACTTGCCACCGCCCCTGATAATCCCCGACCCTTCGCTCGACTGGCACGCATACCTGGGTCACGTGATTACTACGTGTTTACAACGACAGGTGCAAGGCCACACGTAGTAAATAGTGTGTGGCAGGCAGGGGGCACAGTGTTTTGAACCGAGGTGATCAGTACTGTCTCGCAGGTGTCTAGCCCCAGGCGGTCCGTCCAGTGACCGAGGCGCCTGGGCACGAGAGTCCAAGACTGGGTATGTCTGAGCTATGGCTTAAAACAATGTTTCCAGCCTCATAAGGCTCACAGGATCACTGCTGAAATATTTTTTCTGGGGGATTAGAGTTCATGGGGTTTAAAACGGCACCCTGTGGCCGAATTTTGTTATTTAACACCCGCCCCGGTGGGTGTCCGAGCCATCTTTTGCTGTAGGGGAGAACACTTCCCCTCGAACCCGGCTCCTATGCAGGATAGAGGGAAACGCGAACACTGGTAGATGGTTCATAAGAATATATCGCGAAACTACATTACTCACTTTTTGTCTCAGGTCAATATTTAGGTCATGACAGGTAAAAAAATGTGATAGGGTGTAGAGGAGTTTATGGGGCCTATCGTCTGACTGAATTCAGTTAGTATAAACTGTATGGCGCCATTGGCTTCCTCTTTTTACGGAAAATTGAACCATGTATAATATGACTATACTACATGAAATCATAAAAGTAACGTGACCTAAAGCTGGGTCAAGGTCTTTATCTGATCTAGCATAATCAATATGCATATCAATCAACTTGCAATAACAATCCAAACGTAATGGTATCAAAATAAAAAACTTTTTCATCATTTCCTGCGAAATTATTGACCCAAGTCAACCTGTTTAACCCTCGCCCCGGTGGAAGGTGCTTAAACATCCCCTCGGGTGTTTTCCGGCGGCACGAAAAAACGGCGGCGCGAGGCGCCGCCGTACTTAGCACACTTTATCCTTGATTGATTCCGCAACTTTTCCCCAAATTTTAAGGTTGGGTCATCTCAGTTCAGGTCACCAGTGCAGGTGACCTCACCTCCAAAAATGTTTAAGCGGCGTAAGTAAGAAATGGGTGAATTTATTGAATTAAAACTCATTCCATATAATGGGCCCACCGAGTGCTACAACATATATTCCGGGATTTTTCATATCGATGACCTAAGGTCAACTACGGACCATGACCTCGCTATTGTAAATACATGGGAAAACAGAAATTGGGCTGTATTTGTGTACTCAACAGCTGAGAAAACCTCAATATTCCCTAAATCGTAGTATCCTGGGACCCTTTCCAGGCTCCTGTTGCAATTTTTGACCTGTGACCTCTGAGAGGTCATCTGGGGCTATTTAAGCAGTTTTCAGACTTATGTCAATAACTGCATGAAATGATCCAGCTTTTATTTTGATGTCATTGCGTTCAGACTGCTATTGCGAGTCGATTGATTGCATATTGACTATGCTAGGTTAAAAAGTGACCCTGAGCTGAGGTCTGGTCATTTTTAAGTTTTGACCTAGTATGGCTCGTTCGATTTTCCGATTTGATTCATCATTCGATTTTCCGTGACGAGAGGAAGCGAATGGTGTCTCACTCAACTCTCCAGACGCCAGATACCAAAAACTCTACTCAAAATCCCACTTCCTTTGACCTGTCATGACCTCAAAATTGACCTGAGCCAAAAAGTGACAAATATAATTTCCTCATGAATTTGTATGAACTATCCAACAGCGTTCGCTTTTTTCGCTATCCCACGTAGAGGCCGAGTTCGAGGGGGTGTTCAAACACCCCCCTCCCACCAGGGCAAAGATGGCTCGTAGGCCCACTGGGGCGCGGTTTAAGCAATCTAAGATGACCTCTCAGAGATCACAGGTCCAAACTTGCACCATGAGCCTGGAGAGGGGCTTAAGCTACTACGATTTGGAGAATGTGAAGGTATTCAACTACATATCAACATAAATAAAACCATTTCCCTCAATTTTTGTTTTCCCATGCATTTCCAATGGAGAGGTCATGATCTGTATTTGATCCTAGGTCATCGATATGTAAAATCCCGGAATATGTTTTGCGCTAATTGATGGGGCTATTATGTGATATGAGTTTTAAGAAGACAGATTCACACCGTTCCTACTCATGAAATCTTAAACTTTTTGGAGTTGAGGTAACTTGATCTGCACTGTTGACCTGACCTGAGATGGTGCAAACGTAAAATTCTAGAAAATGTTGAAGAATTAATTACGGATAGGGTGCGCCAATTACGGCGGCGCTTCGCGCCGGCATTTTTATGCACAGTCGGAAAAATCTGAGGGAGGGTGTTCAGACCCCCTCTCTCCGGTGGAGGGTGAAGACGACGCCAAGAAATTTTTGATTTGGCTGAATCCAGTCAGGTGCAAGGGATAATAATGGGAAAAGCCAAGTATGTCAACCAGACACCACCTGGCCTCTTTTCGCACCCACTACGACGTGGGGCGTCAGTCCATCTCCCTTTCCCCTGTTAACTCAAGAGGCAAAGGTGATACGAAAAATAAAAATGGCGCTGGAAGCTCCTTGCCGTCTTGTTCTAAAGATATGAGCACAAACAAGCTCGAAACTATGACCTCCGGTGATCCCTGGTAGCGTCTTTACTGACGTGATCTCAAAATAACTAGACGATATCTGGGAAATTTTTATTTCGAAGAGCTTTTGAATGAGGAGGAAACTCGACCATGGCATGCTGTAGGAGTCGCGTTTTTCCCTTGCTTTGTCGTTCTTATCTAAGAAAAACAAAAATGACCCACATGGGCGTGGAAATCACGTTAAAACTCGTTCACCTGACCTGAACTGTTATCAATTTACAGTTATAAGTTGTCAGGCTGATAACCATAAATTGGTGTAAGTCGACTAGTCTCTCATTTAAATCGGCTCCGAATAACTCGCCAAAAATGAGGATGGAGCCCGGAAAGAGCACCAAGGCGATTAAAATAATGTAAATGGGCATATTTTTCCTTTATATTCCCCGCTTAGCTTATCAATGGAATGGCCAGGGGTTGTGGGGTAAGTTTGAATTCAAATTGTTTATCAGGTTTAACATATATGCCTGTTCCATGGGTGTCTGTTCCTGTTGTGAATTATGCTGATAGTATTGTCACCATTGTGCTGCAAAATAAATAAATAAATATCTCTTTATTATATGGTAATCAGGACTTATGGACCAGAAAATAGTTAAAATGAAAATGATTAACATATTTGGCTACAATTCATGAACGCTAGGTCGCTAAAACTCCTTATGAAGAACAAGAAGGGAGCATGAAAAAGTGCCGTTTGGCTAATGGGGTCTCAATCACAAAAAATGGTAGATAAATGCATGAGGTAATGAGTCGAAACCTGCCACTACACTAAAAATGACTAAAACTATCGACTTGCAAGTACTGAATCCTCATATTTATTTGAAATGTTTCGAAATTAGGAGCAGATATTCTGCCTGAATTTTATTCCACTGTTTTCTTGTTGCTCATGTGTCCAGAGCGAAATACACACATTCAGGTCTTGCTTGTTTTCGCATTTTTCCAGGGACAAAGGAAGAAAATGGGTTCAAAGCAGCTTTGGGGGTTTACACGCACCGACTGTTGAGGCTATATAGTGTCGCCAACTCTCATGTTGCTGGGAGATGGGCACAAAGGGAACATTACATGAATCGAAAAAGAGCTATTGTTTTCTTTATTAGGCTCTTCGGTTTCCTACCTTGCCCTTGCTTGCCTGGTTATGTGCTAATAACGACCTTCCTCAAAGATCACATTAGCCCTTGCCAAACGGGAAAGGCCTTCAGGTATTTCGAGCTAGAGGGGTACTGTTTGCCAGTTAGGGGAAAAATTCCAATGGCTGGGGACCATTGGTAGGGGCTGCCAACCAACAATGGTCATCAGCTTATATTCAAATATATGCTGATTTGCACAAATCAGTATTCAGATAGAGGGATGTCTTCAATTCCAATTAAATGCTAGAGACGCTGTATTGGAGTGGTCAGCGTAGCTGGATTCCACCCAGCCGACCCGGGTTCAAGGCCCGGCGGTTTCCCTGAACAAGGAGCAAGCTGGTTCCCGGGATATCTTTTCAACAGTAAAAAAGTTGGCGACACCATATGACACTGGCAGTTGGTGCATCGATAAGCCCAAAAATTATTTATTACGTATAATATCGTATAAAGTTAGTGATAAGGGGATGAGGTGGCTTAGTGGATAGCACCCTTGTCTTCTAAGCCACCGGTCCCGGGTTCAAGTCCCGGCGGAGCCTCTGAATAAGTCGATCTGATCCCCAAAATCCCTTCCAACAGGGTGAGAGTTTGGGACGCCGTATGACCCTGGCAGTTGGTGCGTCGTTAAACCCCAACAATTCTTAAAGTTAGTGATAAATGCTTATGTGCCTCTTTCCGGGCGACCAAAACCAATGCAGATACGTTAAGTTGAGATGGCAGCTAAGGATGCACGATAGTTAGGGGCCTCTGAGCCAGCTAGGCTTTCGAAAGATTGCACGAGCTTAAAACACCCTTTAGCCCAAGGGGCTCAATATTAGGCTGCGGGAGTTCTCAAAAATTTATCGAGGCTAAAGATTTAAACTCAATGAAATCCCAAAACAATATACTGATAATAATCTCTCGGGCTAAACCAGAATCAGACCAGCTTAACATTCGTTTCCAGTCCAATTTTAGTCTTGTTGGTAATATACCCTCTCAGGTCAAGGGAGCAGCGTAGGCTTCAGGGGCGTACGCAGACCCGAGTTTTGGGGGCAAACCCATGTCTGCCTGTCCTCCTGTGGGGGGGAAGGGGTGGGAGCGAAGATGTTTTGCTCTACATACCTATTGTAAACACCTTTTTCAGTGCTCGACAGATCTAGTATAAGCTACCTCTCCAAGTGCATGATCGCTCTCCGGGGAGGGGAGGGGGAAGCGAATATTTTTGTGCTCTACAGGCTTAGTGTACACACCTTTTTTCAAAAATTTCTCCGGCGTTTGGGGGAAAGATAGTTTGGCCCCCTCCAGCGCTTTGGGGGGCCATGACCGGAATGCCTCCCTGCGGCCGCCAAAGGTAGGCTTTGGTTACAAGGTCCCCGGGTAATATTCTGGTTTCGCCCAACCAGAATATGTAAACAATATTTATCCTAAAATATTTTCATTTCAGCGACACATCGAACAATTTTAACATCAAATAATAGCTGGAACCAATGTCGTGCTAAATTTCGAAGAGTAGTAGCTCTCGAGTTGGTGGATTTCATCAGAGAAACATTCACTATTCACTGCCATTTTACCCTCGGTGGTCGCACGTGGCAACGAGACCCCTCAAACAGCACCCAGTTCTAATGGAGGACCCAAGGGGAGGGGGACAATACGTATTTTCTCCCCGAACGAAAAAGCTCGGAGCAAAACCATAATGTTATCCCCCTCCCCCAAGCTGTCGACCTTTTCCCCGGCTCCTTTAAAGTTCATAAGCAAGGTGTTGGTGCTTTAACTGAAGAAATCATTTTCAAACAGAACCAGTCAACTTCAGTGTGAATATTGGAGCCTGCTCCTCTTGATATTTAAAATCGTATTTGGATGAATGATCCTTGGATATCGAAAGCAAGCATTTTGTAGCCACATATTTCACCCAGTGACGCCTGTTTGTTTTGCTTTTCGACTTATATTTACTCCCCACTCCCCGCCTCCCCAACCTGCCGGCTAGTTAGATTGTTGCAAAAGCTTTCACTGCGCGACGTTTTTCTTGCGTTTCGATTTTTGTTTGTCCCACCAAAACTACCGCCTAGATCCATCACTGACCAATTATACCGCTAATGATACTCTCAACAACGATCACTATCACCGCTAAAGCTGCTACATAGGCTTTTATACCTTTGTAATACTGCTACAAATTATCTAATATTTTCAGCATAAAATATGATCATATCCTTCCGACAAGTGAGGGTGCTGCCAAAAGGCCGCAAGAAACCTAGCGCTGATTCCCTGGCTCAACTCCCCCGGGTTCAACTCCTTGGGTTCATGTCCAGGCAGATTCTCTGAATAGGTATGATGATCAAATGCACCAAATCTCTCCTTACAGGGTGAGAGTTGGTAACGCCATATAACTTTGAGAGCTGGAGCGTCGTCTAACCCCAACAATTTTTGTTAGAGACTATCGCAAACGCTATGCCAAGCTTGCACCGTGTGATGTCAGTCTAGAGGCCAGTTCATGGAAACTCCATCCTCCCCAGTTAAAGCAATGGCTGCCGTTCGTTGAGAGGAGACGACTGCGTGATTTTAGTCAAGCGAGGGCACAGTTTTATGCTCCCGAGAAATAGGCTCTACAAAGGTTCTCAAGCTGGAAATTTAAAAATTCTCTGTGGACGGAATCAAGCTCATTTAGTTGGAAGCAATTGTCCCATAATAAATAATCGCCGCCACCGACGAAACAGTGATAGAGCCAGTGAACCGTCACCCTTGACAAGAAAATTTCCCATCTAAAAACAAAACCTCGTCAGGTTCAGGCTTCTTGAGACCTTCGCAAAATGCTGCCCACACAATGCCCGATTTTCCTATTGTTTCTTAAATCGCGATGTTTAATGAAAATTGGGGGCCTGCCCCCACCATAGGGGGATCCAGGATCACCGATGGGGGTCACCTTGCCGGGGGGTGGGACGTCATCCGTACAAATTGGGTGCCACTTTTGGCCGGTAAAAGCTTTCAGGTGGGTGCCAAATCCTATGGCGGGGTGCCGATTTTCGCATCCTGGGGGAGGGGTGGAAGTGACATTTCAGGAAGTGCCATCGACCGTTTAGAGGAATGCTGTGATCATTTTAGGGACGCCGAGGGTCAATGAGGGGGACCTGCATTCCTTTACCCTTGGATCCACCTATGGCTCCAACTGTCCCCTCTTCTGACGAGTATCTGAAAATATTATTTTAATGAAACCTCCAAACAAAGTTGTATCACTGTATCAGCCGTTTTACCAGAATCCTGTCTAAATAAACATACAGGTGAGGGGAGCCCGGCAGCCAATGACAGCTTACATGTTTCGCAACCCAAGCACAAGGGCGGATATAGGAGGGAAAATTCGTGTGCTTCCCCGCAGCAAAATATATTCCGATGGTTTGCCCCATCTGTGCCCATCTTATTGGATATTGCTCCCCCCTCAAAAAGCAACTCGTGGTTCTGCCACTGACCGGGGCCCCAGGTCAGTGACGCCAGTTGTCCAGCACACAGCAACACAGTGGGAGCAATTGCAATACGAGTGCCCCTCAGACACGACAAGATTTATGAGAGGGATGAATGAGCTGGCACAATGCCAACCGCCCATTCATCTGTGAGGTCACGTGGTCCAGGTATGGGCGAGAGGGTCAGGGATTATCAGAGGCGGTGGCAAGTCAGCCGAAGACTACCCCGTCAGAAAGCAGCAAAATCAGTAATTGTGTAATATTTTCTCACCCAGATGTCAGATTAGTAAATAATGGTGACCACTGGAAAGCTCTTGAAAAAATACACATGATGCACCCGTTTCTAAACCTATAGGCACCATAGGATGCCAGATATCCATCCTAAACCGGTCGAGCCTAGTTATGGCAATTTCAATTGCGGGGGACTGTACATCTTAAACTTGAGACTGATATGAAAGGTGGCTCATATATTTTTAAGAATACTTGACTCCCGGGATTCTGGGATATACTAGAATCGGCCCTTTACAATCACAAAATCCCAGGCTTACCAAATGATTCTGCGGTTGACATCCTACTTTCAGGAATATTAAACAACACCTGGCTGAGTACAAATTCACTTTGACGTCAATTACCAAATCCGATTACCTACATACATCAAATGCAATTATATAGCAAGTGAAAGCCTTGCAAGGAAGACTGCCTACAAATTCGATAAAAGTTGAGCGGATACAAGTTTCCCTGGGATTCCTGAGGTTATATCCAGGGATACATTTTCGTAACACATTCTGTCCTCATCTTTCTGCCCTACTACATATAAAAAGTGTAAAAGACCAGTGAGCAGGAAAAGCATGAAACCGAGATCGTAGAAAATTGAAGGGACACTTCTGAAGGGATATTTAAGCCTAATCTGACATCACGACCAAAAACACGGTAAAAAATATGTCCCCTGCTTATAGAAGGTGTGGCTTGCTTTTCAGACCAGCGTAGGATTATCATGACATTGTGTGTTCTGGGTCGCAGAGTCTGGGTCGGATCTGGGTCGGATCTGGGTCTGGGTCGGGTCTGGGTCTGGGTCTGGGTCGGGTCTGGGTCTGGTTGGTGCAGTTTGTTAGCGTACGTGTTCGGCTCGCCCCCTCGCACTCTGTATATTTCCGAGGGTTGTGGGTTCAAGACTATCCAGAGGCAGGATTTGGCGCCCTGGCATTGTGTACGCTTAGCTTACTTTCCTCCCCTCCGACGTCATATGACCATGACGATGGTGCGCTGTTGAACCCACAGGAAAAATAATACAAACAAGAAAACAACAACAGCGTAATAGTAAAACCTTCACCACAATATTGTTCAAACAAGACAATTGCGCGATCAAGCCTTCTGGTAAAACCACATTGGCGTAAAAACAAAACCCTTGAACCAGGAGTAACATGCACGAGGGGGTGACATGCATGTATGAATAGGGAGATGCCTGCAGGCGGCGCCGGGTCCTTGAAGGGGCAGTCTCTAATACATCTGGTCAGACAGACAGACCGTCCAGCGGGCTGGCATTGAACCCATGTCGTTCCCAAGCGGCGCCCGCGGCCGGACCTTGAATAGCCAGCATGCTAGGTTGCATGGTGTGACTTCATGAGTATTGAACTGGCGGAGTTAACGGCCGAGAAACAGGTACCGAACGGCACCGGACAATGCGTCGATTTGGCAAAGCAAATCGGCACCGCGCCGCCTCCACCCGACAACAGAGAACCACCGCTGGGGGAAGGGGAGGGGGAGACCACATCCACCTGACAACGCTGAGCCTCCCTAAGAGAGGGACCACCACTTTCACTCGACAACACTGAGCCCATCAGGAAGGAGATAACCATAACCAATTGACAACACTGAGTCTCTCAAAGAGAAGAGAGGACGCAACGTCTACCAGATAAAACTGAGCACCTCAGGGATCAGGTAGGACACAAAACCTACCCCATAAAGCAAAGACTATATTCTCCGACTTCCGGGAGGGTGCAGCTTCACTGCCCGATAACACTGAGCCCCTCAGGGATAAGGAGGGACTTCCTCCCAATATCACAGAGCTGCTCAGGGAGAGAGAAGACACCGCTTCCACCCGATAACACTGAGCCCCTCAGGGATAAGGAGGGACTTCCTCCCAATATCACAGAGCTGCTCAGGGAGAGAGGAGACACCGCTTCCACCCGATAACGCTGAGCCCCTCAGGGATAAGGAGGAACACCACTTCTACCCAATAACCACTCTACAATACAGAGCTGCTCATTGGAGAGAGGGACACCATATCCACCCGGCAACAGAGAGCCGCTCAGGAGAGGGCAGAGACCGCTTCTACCTGATAAAACACAGTCCCTCAGGGAGAATGGAGAGATACCAGTTCCACCCAATAACACAGAGCTGCTCAGGGAGGGGAGATCACATCCAACTGCCAAGATATAGTTGCCCAGCGTAGGTACAATAACACCAAGCGACCGGGATACCTTACGACAACACAGAACCACTCGGGGTGTGGGAATAACAGCATACAAACCTCTAAAGCAGGGTCAATAACGGCAGACGACAGAGCCGCCTAGAAATGAGGGACGCCACATTTATCCGACAACACAGAGTCGCTCACGGGGGGGAGGCAAGACTGCTGCCCGATAACTGCGGACCGCTCAGCCCTCTCCGTGAGGGGGGCACTAAATGCACCCAATTATACAACCTTGGCCGATTGTCCCAGAGAAGGGTGAGGGTGGGGGGAGGGAGAGGAGAGAGCAGAATCTAAGTGTCCTGGCTCAACCCGCAAATGCAAGTTATTCATGGGAGCTGGGAAATAGGCACTGACCCCACCCAATAACAAAGAGCCAACCAACCTCAAACAGAAGGGACCAAAATCCTCATCGATCCAGGCCAGGATCAGTGATTTGGAAGGTAAGGTCAGTTGAAGCATAGCTTTGAATAAAACCACACTAAATTCTGATTGATGTATCGTGACGTCCTCTTCTACAAATTGAGCGAAGTCTACGAAGTGATCTCTAATAGCTGCTGCTACTCCCGATCTCTCCACATCCGTGACCATCCAGCTTTGCATGTTAATTAGGTAGGAGATCCGATCTTCAAGGCTTTAACCTGAAATGGCTAACGGTGAACGGCTTAAAACGGTCAATCCTGCGTTATATCTGGAACGTGTTGAGCTATTTAGGGAAGACAAATTTTGCCCTTTGTTTTCTCGTGATGGCTCACAGCAATGTGACCCTAGGAGCCAGCGCACACCTAAGCCCCAGCAATGATGATGATTAGTAAATACAATTTGTTCGAATACCCACTAAACACGGGTGTACGTGTGCGCCCGTACAAAACAGCCGAGTTAACATACAAAAGTAACAACTTCGAGACCAAGGGTCAAAATCTCCTCGGGAAAACCAGGGGAAACGACGCCAAAGTGAAAGGGAGGACACAATATGGGCCTGCCAGGTTTTTTAGTTTCCTTTTAGTGTTTTTCATATGACGGTAAGTGGTATATAATACATATCCCGACTCCCAGCCTCAAAAACTATTACTCTTGCTGGTTGGAGCTTCCATTGTTTGTATTCACGAGATGTCCTGGTAGGTGCGCTTGTCACGGCCACCAAAGCGCCGCGGGTAACCTCGTCAGGGCGTGAATACCACCCTCAGCCGCGTCACCCCCCCCCTTCCATGCAACCCCCCCTCCCCGACGCTCCAATTCGAATCCGACCCATGGGGGCGCGCTTCTTTCCTTTTTTACGACTAGTGAGTGCAAACCATTTAGAACACGTGGAAACATAAGTCTTCATTTAAGTTGCGGCCGGCAAATAGCATGCTCTATTTAGGCCATAGTTTCCTGAGTGACGTAGATAAAATAAACGAGTTCAGGTCTAGTAAAACAGCACAGTCTTAAGTCAATTAAATCATTGCTCCCAGGACGGCCGAGTTTCTATCCCAAACTTCACGCGGTAGTTCACTTCTTGGTTTGTCTATGTTCTTATGAAGCACCCGCGTCAAGTACCCGGTGGAGTGAGTAACTATCGAAAATTCTAACCCCTAGTTAGTACTAGTACTGCACACGCACTACAGACTACATAATGAGCGTCCTTGAATCACTAGCACTGCTATTCAAGTCGAGGCAGATTAAACTGGTGGAAGAGCGGCTGACTGCAACATTTCCGTCAGCTCGATAGCGGTTATGGAGTGCACAAATCAAAGCCAGATGATTATGTTGGGGAATCATGCACTTTGCAGTCCGTCATGCATCTTGAATCTTGCAGTCTAAGCTATACGCTGCCCGGCAAATGTGAGCACTGAGAGACAGAAAGCTGAGAGGTTTCGTCCCTAAGACGTTTATTCTGTGCTTCGCGGTTCATGGCGTACCGACGACCAATGTCTTTTGACGTCAGCAAGTTTCATCCTGTGAAGGATGATTCACTAATGACCGACACAAGATTCGTAATCGCATCTCTAGTTTGTTAGTGATAACATGTTCCCAATGGACCACCCGATCCCCTGATTGATCTTGATCTTGCCACGATTTCACAAACAAATATGCAGCATTATTTCAGCAGTCAATGCACAATATCTATTAACATCACTTATCTACTTACCTATCTATGTCATCTATCTATATCAAAATCAATGTCACTTATCTATTCGCAAGGAGTTATGCAACATCTAACAGAGCTCATGAATTTAGCAGAGCCATGTTCCTATCTAATGAAGAGAGAGAAGCAGCTTTGTTCAGCTGCTCGTGTTCCGAACCCATTTTCTTCTCTCACCTAGGTAGCCGGGCCGCCCCAGGCTCAGCTGCAGTGCACAGTACAGATCTCGGAAAGGCCATACCAGTGAGCTTGATTTCTCTAGCCAGAACCTGGCATATCGGCACTAAACACTAAATGCTGGCATTGGCAGTCAACAGGGCAGATGAGAGTTCCCAGAAACGCTTGCCAAAAGCTATGCTTGGCGGATCTGAGGTCTTTCGCCTCTCTATAGACTGGAGGGCGTGGCACGGAGCAGGCTCTCAAGTTAGGAACTTTGTCATGGTGACAGAAGTACATACATCGAAGTCCTTTATAAAGGCGAATGGTACTGCTTCACCCAATACAACTGAGGTGTAAGTGGAGACACATTTCAGTTGCTCTTACAAGCTGAATGAACACCGAGAATGGCAGTCAGAAATGTACCGTTTTGGCTACCAAGAACATAGTATGTGATGGCCGGAAAATTTGAATCCCCTTGAGTCCATATCCGAGGTATCCCGACAGATCCCGGCCGATCCCCGCACACCACCATCATTCATTCAAAATCGATTTAAGTCCAGGAAAGAGGACTAAATCAACCATTTTTTAGGACCAGATTCATATGAATATCGAGATCAATATGAATTCCCTGATCGGTCAAATCAAATCTGATCCACAGACCGCATTATATTGGATATCCATTCTGGTATTTGATCTATGACCACCCGGGACACACTGACATCCACTTAGACCAGGCACTTACTGCTTAAGTGTGATAACAGGACGCCTTGCGGCTAGATGGGATCGTCGAGGAAAATATTATAGCTCATTTCGGGAACATTTCGAGAGTTGCATTCGGACCACTAATCCGGGCTGGAGTATGGAGACATTTCCGCTAAACTTCCGCTCCGATTGATAATACAACACTCGGAGAGTTGCCTCAAACAATACTCATGAGTGATACCTGATTCCGGTTCCTTCCCAGAAAAGGTGCAATAACTTCCACTCGACTTTGAGCTGATTCAAGTCTGACAGATTACCAAGCGGATGCCCAACACTTGTACCTTAACGTCGAGAAAAAGGCCCACGCCAGCTCAGTTGCATTAAGTGATGCCTTTACAGATATAAAAGCTATCTTCCAAATGAATAGCCTCGTTCACATAATCCTAATTCCATGGAGTCATATGATCACGCAAACTGCCATTCCTTATGTAGTGATCAAATACGTTACAGCATCAACTCAAAGCCACAACTATACACGCTAGGACATATCGCTTGGCAACATCTACGTACATTGTATACACACCTCCAGCCACTGCGATACTTTTACGCTTGCTGCACCACCCCAGAAGCAGTGTGCCTCGCGTGACCTCGGGGGCGGACACGTCACAAACACACGCCGATCCTGCATCTTCGGCGGACGTCAGGGGCGCGTCTGGCGCGGCTGAGCCCCCATCGCCTCTGGCTTTGGGTCAGGCTGTCGCGTCAGGGGTGGAGGTCGGAACTGATCGCTCTCCGGGAACGCCGCCGGGCCCGGGCAGAGGTGGCAGCACCGAGCAGCGCTGCACGCTTCCCGGACACCGTGGCCTCCAGCGCCGTGACGATTCCCACAACCACCCCGCTGCCTCTGATATTACAAATCCAATACTAGAGCCGCGATCAGCCGAGGAAGCCTTTGAGTGACAGAGGCAAGCAGCGAGCTACGAGAGCAGTGGATTAGTTACCGAGCTTGGAGGTTAATCAACTCGACGTACGCGGTGGTTGTGAACACGTCGAAAGGTTTAATTGGAGAGACTAATGAAGGCAAGGGGAGGCACCGCGACTGAAAAACCATTATCGGGCATTCACGTCGGTTTTGTTAATTGTCGTAGTTTCAGTAATGAAAAAATGAGTTTCATCATCAGATGAAGCACGTATATTTCAGGGGAGAGAAAATACTATAGATAAATATATTCTCTAACATTTTCAATGTTTTTTACTTTGTCCAATGTTGTTTGTTGGCACACAAAAACTGCAACAGCAATGTTCAAGCAACCGCGGGCTAGACACATCAATACGCCTAACATTTTCGATACATTTTTTATTTTTGGTTTATTTATTTTATTAACTTCTTAAGCGTAATTTCAGAAAGACAATATACCAGGCGAAAATGAAAAACAAAAAACAAAACTCGTGAATATATATCACTACTCAGCTGGGCCTGTAGGTCCGTCTTTCAGTCAGGCCAGTGACCAGCTAAAAAGGTTCTAAGTACACCCTCCAAGGAATTTTCTCCTCGACATGCATAAACTGAAAATATTCAAACAATATTCGGACAACATTTCGCAAAGACAGTAGGTCTAGTGTCCGTTTGCCTGTCGTTCGAAGAATCATGAGAGACCGGAGCTCTGCGGGAGGAGGCAGCTCCGGCCCTCGGAGGGGACAGGGGGAGGGTTGCGTTGCTGGTAACCTCTGCACAACGCGCGGAATGCAGCGCAGCCGATCGGCTTCCCGCGCCGGCGGCGACGGGGTGGTGCCGGCCCGGCGACAACCGACGCCGCGCTGCGGTCTGAGAAGCGCCGCCGTCGCCGTCGCCGCCGGCGGTCCCCGGTAGCAGCGCCACTGCAGCGCGCTGGAACGTACCGCCGCGCTGCCGAGCCGTAAATCGCGGCTAACGAGCGGGATCGAGTGTCCCGCACGAGCCACCCACGGCAGCGACGCCGCCAGAGGCCACTGCTGGGGCGGTCAAACGGCACGAGGGCCACTTCTAGGGCGGTCAAACGCTACGATAGGTCACTTCTGGGCGGTCAAACGGCACGAGGGGCCACTTCTAGGGCGGTCAAACGCTACGATAGGTCACTTCTTGGGCGGTCAAACGGCCCGAGGGGCCACTTCTAGGGCGGTCAAACGGCACGAGGGGCCACTTCTAGGGCGGTCCAATGGCCCGGCAAACCATTTCTAGGGGATCAGTGGGGACTCTGATATAAGTTTAAAAAGTGTGATTTCCTTGGGAAGTTTGATGAGGAAATTACTTTGATTTTAAGATTACTATCATCCGTAATTGAATTCGGAGGTGAATGTTAGACACAGAGAGGATGAGGCCAGTCGAACCAATGAAAACCCATGGCACATAAATACTGTGTGAGACCCGAATCTCCCGTTGAAAACGAGAATAACGAAACAAGTTGGAGGACAATACCTATCCTGCAACACGAGGGGGCTGACAGCCCCGTCCCCCACCGATTCGTCTGCCCTGGGATCGCCACTGCACAGCCACACGCGGGGGAGATCACGCTGGAATTTCCGTGCCTTCAAGTATTTCCGATTGAATCGGGTGCCGACGGTGGCGGCGGAGAAGAGCTGCGAGACAATTCCGGCAATCGGGCGGCGATCGGCGGCGAGCGGCGCGTGCCCGCGGGGCATGACCCCGACCGGTGCTGCCCGGCTTCGACGAAGCTGGTTAGTGGGCGGCGGCGAGGGCGGCCGGGTACGGAGGCGGCGGCGGCCCAGACAGCGCCATTCAGCCCATCCCAATTAGCCTGGTTAAAGGCTCTCGTGATCGGCGGCGGCCCGTCGGCAAATGGCACCTGCAAACGCGAGACGCTCTGAAGACCAGTGGTGGTCAATGGCTGGGGCGGCGCTGCAGCCGCCTGCCACCGACCAAATCCAGCGGTTATGCCTGAGCCGTTGGGACCGCAAAACGGCCAAATGACTGCCATATATGTCTCTATTTTGGGCGTTATCGGGCTCCACTGCGGCCAAAAATCTGGGAATGTACGTTTTATTGAAGCCGCATAAGGCGGCGGTGCTGACTCATCCATCATGCTGACGGGACTGGCGATCCATTCATTGAAGGATCTCTGTGGAGTTGTTGGTTATCTCTGGCTGAAATGCCCCTGAGATTAGCCTTTTATGACTGGCTTAAGCGAGCAGCAGTATCCAAGCAGACGCCACTGACCAAGCCACAATCCAAGGAACTCAATCAAATCAATCAATGAAGTAATCAAAGTCCAGCCTCTGGATTCGGGGGCTGTCTGTTTGCAGACACCGCGGACTGCCGCACGGACGGTCTGAAGCTATTGAATACACACCTCCGCCATACCTCAGCAGGTACTCTGTGCTACCTCTCACAGCTCACCAGACTCTTGTTACCCGCTCGGTGCTTCTAGGGCGCTATTCATAGATCGTTTTTGGGTGCTAAGAAATGCCACGCTGCATTACAGTGCTCCAAGTGCGTTTCACTTCGCGCAATGCTACTCATTTCAAACACTGAAAGTAGCAAGCAGGCCTCTTCAAAGAACACAGTGTCGCCAATCGTGAAGTGAAAGAGGTGCTACAGTGCTAGTCATCTCTTGCGTACCTTAACTGGGCACTTAGTACCATGTGTGATGACATCATGTCCAAAGGAGGACTTGCAGTGCAGTCCCACCGCATGGCTCTCAGTCACAACTGATCACACTTGGTGGAAAGAGGCGCACATTCCGGTGGATTTAGACGACGCGATAACGCTGTTGGTCAAAACAAGTCAAGCAATCAAATTGTTATGGAGTAAGTATTCAGAACAAATCCATGAGAAACACGGGAGAGCTTTTAGCTTGCTCAGTCAGCCTGGTACTTAGCTGTGACGCAATGGTGCTTTAATTCGTGACTCGGAAATCACCCCGGTCTGCTCTGCACGTGTCTCCGGAGCCTTGCTTGAACGGTGCTCGGTCGTCATACTCTATGTCCTGACCATGGCCCATCATAGTTTTTCGTTGTGTTTTTTTTGTTCATAAATAATCTTGAACCGAAATAGGCTAGAGCAAGTATAATAAATATTATTACATTGAGCACGAATCGCCTGACGGAAGTTTTGAGAACGGGTTCAGTATTAGCAACAATGGTGTTTAATTTCTCTCGATCGCGCCACTTTTTCGGAAATTCGAACGTATCTAGTTCTATCATGCCTAGGACAGACTTGTGAGCTTTTTGATCCAGCTGCAGCGTTGATATGGAACATGGTCGGATTAGTGTCACCAGCAGCGCTGCTCTCTGTTCGTGCTTTAAGTCCGCACCAATCCAAGTATCCGATTAAAGGCTAGAAAATCACGCACACCTCATCTATACCTATGCATGACAACATAACTATTAAGTACCATTAAAGGCGCAGAACTATAAATATGCACTTAAGAGTGCATATAAAGCCCCTGTGCCGTGTACGTAGCACCACGGCTGCGGCATCTGCTCCTCAGTAGTCAACCTCCACGTCGCTCCCGGGAGTCTCACACACTGCAGAGCCGCTGCTTTCCTTGCAAACTTTCCAAATTAGCGCAACAATCACATCAATCGTGCAGTAGGCATACTATTTATGGTTACACCAGTGCTCTCTTACCAGGCTACGGTTAAAGCACATTCCGAACTGGGATTAGAGTAGTTTTAAGAATGCCTGATTTTGTTACATATTGTTTGCATGGCAATACATGTGGCCATGTATGGTAAGAACAACAATTCAGACCGTGTAAAAATATAGATCCGAGACAACAAATGGTATGCATGTATGTGTCTGCAACAGCATTGGCTTTCGGTTCATCGTGATACAATAAAATTCTTCTAGACTTACAAGACAGGTGTTCTTAAAAAATAGCTGGCAAATTGAAAATCAAACAGGATTGCATGCTGAGCACAGTTATGATGAATAAGCCCTCAACGGTTACGGTTAAACACAAAGAGCTGTAGCGTTACCGTTAAAATAAGGCACCCACTTAGTATAAGACATCCTGAAGCTATGACCTAAGAGACAGGTGGGCTTACAAGTGCTAACTGGATGTACCGATGAGATTAGGACTTTTCTTTATGGATCGGCCTTTGTCTCTAACATTGATCTCTTTGTGCCTCTCTGAAGCCGGAATCGGTAACAAGTGGTAATGGTGATCAAACCGTATTCATTACAAGATAGCGGAATGGTGAGCGAGCTCAACCGAGATACCCCAGTCGAACCATCTCTGACATCTCCTGGCTGGTTTCTTCAATAATTTAAGATTAGTTGTTTTTAGATGTGTGTTGGGAAATGCATCTGTATATTTGATAATGAGCAGGGCTGAACTATTATTAAAACCTGCTAATACATCCGACCTGGGTACGAGCGTCACCAAAAACCAAAAGTCGACAGAGACTGGAGAACCCTAGGATGGGAAAATGACCTCTTACATCAGGCATATGAATACTACATGAAGACAAGTTTCTTCTTGAGCCTCCCTCCTCACACGTAGCCCCAAAAACACATGAGGCTAAAGAAAATATTGTGATCCAGGAAATGTAACCACTTGTGCCACTCCTCGTCACATTGCCCAAAAGATAACACACAACTGCCAACTGTGATAAAATATGTCAACCCCTGGACTTCTAAAAAACACCTTAGATGCCGTAGCAGTTTCTGCAAGTTTCGTACTTTGGTACATAACATTTATTTACAATACATCTCAACATTAATCAACTACCTTTTCATTTTTCGCTTTCCAGATCCGAACTTTTCCTTCTTGGACCATCGCCGACATTTTCAGCACTCTAAATTCAGCAACCAAGCTATTATGACCCGTCACGCATATCAAACCTTATATTGGCACCTGGGCCTTGCCGGGACTACTTTGAGCCTTCCGGAGCAGGATGCGGCACCGTGACCACCAGAAATGTGGAAAAGTAGAATCCCTAAAGTGCACACAAAGTAGTCGCAGAGTTGTGCGTTTCAGAATTTTCTTGAGTCGACTCAACTCAACTCATGTGCTGAGAGTGGTCGACTCAACTCTGACTCAACTCATTGTCAAGAGTTCAGTGAGCCGACTCAACTCTGACTCGAGGTTAAATCCTCCCGATTCAACTCTGACTCAATTCACAACTCAGCTCAACTCAAACTTCGACTCGGTTTCAAAATATATAAATAAATGGTTAATAATATAAATAAATAATAATTACAAATGAATAAACCAATAAACTACTAAAAGACAAGCTGTACAGAAAGTCATACAGGAAACTGAAGATTAATAAATGGAAGATTAATTAATTGAAAAATTAAAAATTAATTATAGCCAGGAGCCATGGATATCTTTTTTGTTCTTCCAGACCGTCACTGCCAGATAAAGCTGCCACAACATGTTACAATGATTTTTAAAAGAAGCCTTGCATGTTTAACCAGGTACATGGAATGGAAAGGAACTTAAATGGGTTAAGGTTACAACAACATAGGGAAATAATTGCACCTCCATACTATCAGAAAAGGTCCAAGCTAAAAAACATGATCTAAACTATATTTTCAGGAATGATACGGAAATTGCTTTTTGTTTCTGTTAAAGAACGATGCTAGATAATTTTGCTAAATGAAACATTCCTATGCCATGAGCTGAACCAAAATCTAAGCTATAATTACTAGAGTACCTAGTTGCAATTGCAAATTCTAAGAACTACAGCAAAACCTGGGAAATAGTATACCATATCAATATATGACATAGGACAATAGAAATGGAAATTTTATCATCGTGTTGCATTTAATACATTCATATTTTTAAACCCAATACAATTTTCAGCTTGAAAACCTCCAATACCGCACGTACCTATCACACTTCAAAATGGGACCACAGTTTGATAGAAAATCGCCAATGTATACGGCCTTCCAAATAAAATACAGACGACGATCGGACAAAACCAGTAGCATGAAATAATTTGTCTGATTCGCGCAACAATGGTATTTCAATATTTTGTCAAATCAGAGTTCAAACTTTTCTATGCTAACAGTAAGAACTGCTTTTAAAAGGCAAAATTAAAGCAGCAGCTGCAGACGGCGCATTGAAGACAAAATAAACAATATCATATGTAGTTTAGAAATATTCACATCACTTTATGAATTATCACGTGACTTCTACAATGTTTTGCCCTGAAGCTACTTTAGCTTGAGCCTATCCTTGACTAAATTTGTTCTTCAAAGACAGCAATGGCGCACTCTTGCCTGGGCTTATTCTTTTATTGGAGTGGTGGTGGAACGTTTGAGTGTCTCTACTAACCGTAAGTGGTGGTTGAAAAGAAGTAATACTGGATATTGATGATGAGGAGTTTTCGAGATATTTAAAATGCATATTTGCAGTCCGTTCCACCTCTTAAAATAGTTAAGACAAGGCCAGAGATAGGAGCCTGTTTAATTTTTCGAGTATATGTATTATTTGTGTTGTGCCTAGGGATTTCTTCAGACCGGATGGGCCTTTAAAATAAGCGATTGAACCGTATAATTAATTTGATATATTGAAACAAATTAAAACTTTGACTGAAAACAATTGAAACACTGGAGGAAAAGGTATTCAAAGGAGGCTTCCAAAGGGCAGGCAAATTCAAACTTATTCAACATATTTACATACTGAGTCAACTTCGTTGTCAACTCATTTTGACTCGCTGTCTTCACAACTCAACTCAACTCAACTCATTGACGTGGTGTGAACCGACTCAACTCAACTCAACTCACCTATCTAATTTTTTCTGACTCAACTCAACTCAACTCAGAGTCGAACGAGTCAGAATTTGAGTTAAACTCCGACTCCGACTCGCGAGTCACACAACCCTGAGTAGTCGGTGAGTCAGAGGTTCATCTAGATAGGAAAAAATTATATAAAATGACGGAAGATTTCCGAGTCTGGCGGAACCTGACTTAAAGAATGGTAGATTTGTAAAAAATCACTATTTGTTCAATGATTATTTTCATTAATCATTCCCTATTTCATTGCTAAGTAGATAAACACGATTTCAACATCTGAGCTCCTAACAACAACACGCCCTGGTCACGCGCTGGTTATATAAGGAACAAAACAAAACAGAGGGATTTATTCCTAGAGCCCGGGTATAAATGAATGGGAGTCTGACATCATGGGGTTCACGAGAAGGACACGACCGGCTCTCGTCTAGATGTTGTAGCGCATGCAACAAATCAATAAGCAGGAAACGAAGCGGGCATTGAATCGGCCCAATCACCGGGCAGAGGTCTGCAGCACGTGCTAGACAGTGCAGCAGGCTCCCCCGGGCAGCCGGGCAGTCCAGCACCGGTCCACTCCCAGCGGCCGCTCGGAGCCGGCAGGACACCACCGCCCACACTCCGCCAGACTTGTTTTGGCCGCTGGTGCTATAGGAAGGATGTCACAGCGGGTGTTCGTGTTGGGAGCTGCAACTTCAAGATGGCACCACGATCTCTTATTGTCATGCATAAGGCGAGCCTTGGAGCAAATCGCAGACCACAGTCATGGCTTTATTTGATCTCACACGACACAATCAAGAGCTAGATTCACAGTTTCAAGTACATGCAAGTGTCAATATGAATAAAAAGTCCGCTGACACCTATGGTGCCACACACGTGGCGGTCTTACTAATCAGTTGGCCGCCCTCTGAAACTTCGCTTCACCAGGCTGCGTCTACTATGCCCTATCTGCCAACGATGGCACCCTCTGTGGGCTGCCCCATTCCACGGCGTTTCTGAGTGCGCCCCTGTTACCGACCCTGCCGTACGTCGGCTGCCGTTGAGCCTCGTTGTCGGAAGCCGCCCGCCCGGCCGCGCAGTGGCGACTGCCGCGCGGCACAGGCGGGCAACCAGGCGACAGCGGTCCCCCTCCCCCCACCCGCACCCCTGGCGGGCAGCGGTATAGACATAGCGGCTAGACTCAGAAGAGAAATCAACCACTGCCTGCAAGTGCACGTGGAGCTTTTCTCTGCAACACGGACCGGAAATGACCTTTGTCTTCCAAATTACCAGCTACGCGCTCTGAAACGCCTCTCCTTGGCAAGCGCAGAGCTGTTCGTCAACTTCTGGTTCGGGGCTGGTTTTGAGCTGGCTGACAACACAGGGCTATATATATATATATATATATATATATATATATATATATATATATATATATATATATAAAGTGTGTTATATTCGTCAACTAAATTGTTCTCGAGTGCCACAATTTACCGTGACATTGGCAGAAATCCAGAGCTCTAACCGTGCCGTATTTCTAAGCACGCGCGCTCCAACTAAACCGGTCAAAACAGAGGTTGGATTTATCACAACTCATCAAAACAATGAGTGCGCCGCCCGACGCCCACTAACACGGACACGGCGGCTGGGACGGCAGCTCAGTCCCGGAACTGCGAGGGAGACCTGCCGGGACTGCCGCACAGGCTCTATCGTTCATCAGTGACAGAATCACTGCGTACGTCTCCGTTCACGGTCTTTGAACTTCTCCAGCCGAGGTCCGCGCTGCTTAACAGCTGCTATGCCGCTTTAAAGCCTCTCAGAAGGCATTGACAACCAAATTAGCGGATACATTTTACAAGTGTAATATTTTGCAGTAGAAATCTGGCTACTCACACATGTTGTAATTTGCTACAGAAGCGAGGCTCACCATTGCGGCCTCACTTTGCGAGGAAAAGCCCGGAATAGTTAGGGCCCGAGTTTTTGGAGCAGCGTACGCAGGACAATGTCCCGATACAAACGCCTGGTGGTCCCTGTCTCTGTAGCGTCGGACATGCACTTGATGCATCATTAAGAAACTCATTACAGCCAAGCGCGCTTCTACATTAATTCAACTCTATGCAAGTGTAAGCCTCAGGGATACGAGAATTGCACCTATAGCTGCAAACACGACTCGCGATGTCTTGCGTTGGCAGTGCAGGTATCCATTAGATGTATTGCTTTTTGTCCCGGTGTCCCGGCGCAGGGACAGGACGCTGGTCCCAGCTAAGACTTTACCGTGACCACGGGTGATTGAAGAATTCTAGTTAATGTACTGAATGTACTGTTGATGTACTGTTGATGTTCTCTCACCAGTCACTAACTCACCGGCAGTTGGTACCTATACATAGAATCAGAGCCTCAAATTGTTTGACGAGAGCCGAGCAGCATGTCGAAAAGGGGTAAAAAATACAGATGGAATGAATATTGGTGCATATCATGGCAATCGCTAAAAAAAACAGGCGCTTTTCTTTTTCGTTGTTTCCTTTTCATACCAGTCCAAGCTCTTTCCTCCTGTTGTTGGCCCTTCACATTCAAAATGAGATAAATTACAGATCTGTAAAATATTTACGCTTGCCAGTCTACTGTAATTTTCACGTATTTCAGACCTTTTGGCGGGAGCTGTGCCGAGACCAACATCTGCCTGGCCGGGACCTTGTCAGACCCATGGCATGTTGAGCTTGCTCTCATCAGAACCAGCGCCAAGAACACAAAACTCAGGTCTCTAATATTTAACTTCAATTTCATGCTATTTTCTGAACGCAGTAGCATGCCCAGTTTGTCCAGAAATGATAGCTTCTATTCTAAGGTGCTGCACGGTGTCCAGGACCTACTTTTTAAGGCTCCATCTCTAATCTCTACCATTGAGGCTTTCAGGCGCGCCTTAGTCTGTGCATCGTCATCCCGATGACATCGCCTTCGGATGCTGCAAGACTGTCGTTCTGAGAGCACCCAGCCTCCTGGTGATTTAAGCCAAAATGTACCGGTGGAGCGAGCCTGAGTCACCGAGAGAACCATGGCTGGGAAGCCCGCGGTCGCGTGTGACTACCGCCCGGTGCCGCCAATCACCCGCCGCCGCACTCAGCACTGGTGCAATGGCAACCCGCAATCAGCGCCGCCGCAATTATACCGGGCCGCCAGGCCGGGTCGGCGGGATCAGACGCCGTCAAAGGTGCCGACAGCCGGGGTGGCCCCGGGGCATCGACGGCCGCGCCGCGGCGGGACGACGGTCACCGCCGGAAACCAATCAATCGGCCGCGTGCGCTCGTTCGCGGCCATCGATTCTCCGACCACACCTGTGGGAAGGTGGGGAAGTACGCGTCTTCCGACGGTGTTCATCTGGTGGACTCATTGAGGGGGAGCTGGGTTCGGCCGCCACTTGATATATCGCTCCAGTGGAACCAGGGAAGCTATCGCTACTGAAACGTCAGTCCGTCTATCCCAGTGATGCTCTTGTCTTTTTATCCTTAGTTTAACAAAAGGCAGCAGAATTGATTTCAGCTTTGGAATTTTTTATTCAAACGATCCCAAGACCCACTTAAAGTCAGAAACTTGTTAGCACGCTAGTTAATCCCAAAAAAATGTGATGTCTCAAAATAGACAATCGCTACATTTCTCTAGCTTAATTCACCTCAGCTAACATTTTTACAATTTGGAAAATAGCCAAAAATGTATATCACTTAAGACTCGCCGGCTTAATTTCGCCAACAAGTATCTAAAGGATCTAAGATATTGCGATCAAATTTTAGTGCCTTTGGGTTCCTTCAGTATAACGCAAAAAATGTAAGTCAAATGAAGAATGCAGGGATCGAAAAAGCTACCATTTTGGCATTCTAAATGGTGACAAACCAAGGTGGGCAAGGTGACAAAACTTAGCCGACATGTTTCCTCTAGGCCAATAACGAAACAAATTGCCAAAATTGACACCTGTAATTTGAGCTCGCAATGTTTTTTTCAACAACTGGGGTGGTCCAAGAGCATCTATTGGTATCCGACTAACGCAAAACGTGCCTCATTTTTCAGCCTAGACTGATGACACGTTAATGGTTTGAAATTTTTAATGGTGACACACTGAACACTTTTTTGCCCCTTGGAAGAATGCATGCCAACTGGGTGCAGCGATAGAGCGTGTTACGGCAATCCTAAATAGTGGTCTAGGTTGGGCAGGGGGGCAAGGCCACCGAGTAAAATGGAAGTATTATGGCGATATCACTAAACAAAAATGTCGGGCGCATAGTGATGGTAGAAATAAGCCCTGCGGCTACATTTCACAATCTAAAAGACCCGAATAGAAAATTTACTTAAGTATACCCAAATTACATCTCTCTGGGGAAGTTAATTGAAATTGAGATGAGAAAGATTAGAAAGCACCACCTCAATGTATAATCCGATCAATTGCTGGCATCTTCAGTCCTTCTCTTGCCCTCCAGGGAGCCGGTACACGTCGGAACAGTGCCGTGAGTCCCCGCCCCAGTTCCACTTCCACGATTCAGCTGGTCGAGACAACCAGGTAAGGAGACGAAGGCTGGCGAGATGGTGACGGAAAGCTCATTAGCCAGTTGGCCTGTTGCCGACGTAAGCTGCGAGCTTTCCGAGCTCAGGATGGCGTCACCGCGCAGCGATGCCATAGATCCTCAGGCACTATGCACCTGGTGCAGGTGTCGCCGGTTCGGTTCCGGCTGTCTGGGCTTAACTCCCGGATAAACTTACAGCTTCTCAACAGGTTTTAATACCGAATTGTACTTTTGCAGCCAGTGTGATGATATAATATTGTGAGGTCACAGACAGAAGGTGTAATGGACTATATGTAAAACAAATCTAATTGGGTTCTATTTGTTTATCATATCAACAATTTCGAAGGAATATCTTTCTCGCAAAGATAAGCAATCTTGCGCGAGAAGGTGAAAAGAGCAGAACCATATATAATTACTTTTGATGGCAACTTTTTACTGGAAGTACTTTGAATCTGATGAGAATATTTTATAACATGCAACTGGATCCTTACAGTTCTGCTAGGAAATATTATATTTCTTTTATAGCGTTTTAAACAAAACATGTACCTAAAAATCAAGATGTCAACGCTAATAATTTGCTACTAATATTTAATAGGCCATATTTTTGGCTATATTCAATTTTTGTTTTCGACCAACAGCACAACTCCTTGAGGCTGAAAACATACAATGCCACTGCCTCGGCATGCACAAGGATTCAGGAGCCAGTGGAAAAATCGCTGCTTGCGCAAGATCGTTTGTTTTACTATGAAATTGCCACTTCAAATACTTCAGCCATACGCAAATAAAATCTAGCCGTTAACAACGACTGTCACCAGACATTATATACATCCTGAACATAATTAATACGGATCACCAATGTCAGATGCAATAATTGGTGCACGGAAAGAAGAAATAAGCATACCTTTGCTTTACTGGTGGATGACTTTTTTTCTTTTGATCATATATGACATCTGCACATTTCTCTGGGAGTGGGATCAGCTTAGACTGTAAACCCGGGACTCCTTAAATAGCCATACCTAATCATGGCTTTTGATGAAGTCGACAGCCAGAGAGACGTCACGTTTTTATATTTTAACACTGTACTCTATTTTTAAACCTCGCCTCCAGCCTGGAGGCAGGTCGCCCTAATTGTCGCGCACCGATCCTCTCGAGATAGTGCCGAACCAAGGAGCTGCCGCTTCAACTCTGCCACGGCCAGTTAACTCAGTAAATGAAGCATCTCGGGGCCTGAGACCAGCACTGTGACCGCATCCAAGCCGAAACAGTTCGACTGTTCCGGAAATAGGCTGGAGTGTAATGCCGATACGACAGCTCGACTGTGGCCCGATGGTATCGGAGACGACACTTAACCCCCCCCCCAGCAGCGGCGGTCGCGGCGCATCCCAGCCCGGCTGAGACGCCGCCGCGCTCTGGCGGCTCCCTGGCTTTCCTGTCGCGCACAGGCAGGGACGTGGGCCTGCGGCTGTCTGAGATCGTCGATTTTGTCTTAATGACATAGAGAGTTTACTTAAGTAGGTTACGACAGCACATGCCGGGCGGTGTATGAACTTAGCAGTGGGTGGGTTGTTAAGCCACCCAACCACTTGCTGAGAGTTTTGAAACAACTCAAAGGTTTTACAGGACGTGCGGAAATTATCGCGCTCATTACCACCATTTGACATACCTCACGTATTATGGGTAGAGTTCCTCCAAAATTTTAGCCTTCAGGGTGGGATCATGACAGGTCAAGTGACGGAGCTCCTCTGTGGAGTAATCTTACCTCTAAAAATGAACAGTTCACCACGGAAAGTATTCACGACGAAGTTTTTCTGACAACTTTGCCATCAGGTAAGCGAAGCAGCACATTGTTTCGTTTTTTCGTCTCATTGAGATAGGATGAGTGCGTGTCAGTTTTATGAATTCTGTTGCGAAAACCTCAGTGTTCATGGCGCGTGAGGTCAGGTTTAAGCTCGTGCTTAATCAACCATAAACAATTGATTTTCATTGCTCGTTTTATTTAAATTTCAGGAACAACATATTGCCTATCTCTATATTACATCACCAATTAGCTGTTTTATTGTATGATCTGCAAACAACATCACAATACAAACATGTATCCAGTCTCGCTTTGATCTTGTGATGGATGCAATATTTGCATCAGCCACTATCCCCTGATTTGTCTGGGCGATTCTTCTGATGGAGAAAAATACTTATATCAGTCACCATCTCCTAATTTGTCTGAGTGGCGGTTCTCTTAACAGGCTGCCAGCGGTGGTGTCAGTTTTTGAAAACATTTCAGTACCCTACCCGCCATTCCATTAATTTGTGGCTACAGAAACCGCTGCCACAACTTTGCTAACGTTTGGAGAGTCTGCAAGTTGTGAAGTAGCAGAGTTAAGTAGCACACCGCCCAGCTCTGCAAATACAATACCTATAAATAGCACACAAAATAAAAGTATACAGAACACGTGCCTACGGAAGAAAATTGTTATTACATCTCTGGTTTTCCCAGTCTTAAACAAGATTATATGTTATGCTGTATGAGTTTGATCATGTTTGATCATGCGATTTGATGATAAAGTGTAGCAGATCATAAATCACACATATATAGCTCTGACGTGATGAGTCAAATTGCAGTCAACGCATCGACCGAATCACCCAGCAAGGTTGTGGTTGTCTTATCTCACCCAATCAGGACTTGGACGGCCTTAAAGGGTTCAAACATTACATTCCATCTTTGATGATTTCATCTTAAACCTACTGCATAACCGTAAACAATGGATCATGCAGCACCTCCAAGATTCGCTAAATGAAAAATATAATTATCAGGTTTTTGACTAGTACCACAAGTGGTAGGAGCTGAAATTGATGACAACACTACAGCTAACCACCAGAAACACTGTCAAAGGCAAGATAATTAGAATCGTGATTAGTGGCGGGTCCACGGGTCAAAAGGGACCAGTAACCCCGTGATCTAACGGCGCCCCAAAGGAGCAGCACTCGTACGCAGGGGTGTCACCATGCCAATTTTACTGTGGGATGGGGGGTGACCCCAGGCTGGCATTGACCGAAAAAGGGGGTGGGAGGCGAATTTTGAGCATATTTGCTGTATGAAGACACCATCGACGATGCAGTTCACCGACAATTTTGCATAAGCCCATGCAGGTAAGATACAGAAATTGCAAAAACCATAGGCCAAGGCCCAAAAGTTCCAGGGGGACGTCCCCCTGACATGCAAGTTAGGGGGAACCGTGTCCCACACTTTCGACGCTCATGCTCCTTCTTACACTGCGATCCAGCGCGTCTAATATCCCCGAAAGCGTCGTCTCTCACACCTGTTCCTCCCGAAATGCATGCTCGCCATCGCATGGCAACTCAGGGTAGCCTCATACCACCCAGCGTACAGTCCGTCATACACATGCCATGACTGGCCCACCTCCGACCCAAAACACTCGATTTACCTCGGCTAGAATGATCTCACATATATTCAAAACAAATAATACAGTTTCGTATTGTTGAGTACCCAAAATCGCGTTCGTATGCAATTACACACGGATTGTAAACTGAAGAAATCCCTCGTTAACTTCGAAGCCTCGAAGAGTTAATTAGCGATCGGTGTGCTTAAATCGAAAATATCCCTCTTTCACGTGTTCATGCCACATTAATCACCCTGTGATTTTCTGAGCGCTGCTAACATGCAATGTTGCTTAGTGCTAACATGCAGTGTGAAAGCTAGTGCTGCAAGCAAGTAAGTGAAGACATACGCTCTGATAATGCTTTAAGCACGGATGTCTACGGCGGGATGATTGACTTACAGCGGAATAGGGAACCACAGGTTCGAGAGGCTAGCGAGTCGGTCGCGTGACCAGTTTTAGGTGGCCAGTAGGCATCCCGCGTCTCAAATGCTGGGACAAATTGATGAAAAAAATACCTGTAGTGTTGTCTAGTCATGGAAGAGTTAAACATTTTCACATATTGTGCCAAGGACTTGGGATAATTTGTTAGTTAATTTCGGTATTTTAGTGTTTATTCCATAACTAACATCCAGTGAAAACTAGGAACCAAAAATGTGCCATGTTTCTATCGTAATCACATAATATAATTCAATTTTTTACTGAATTACTCCGTCATTTAAGCAGGGCGCAGCCAGGGGAGGCACAGGGGCACGTGCCCCCATCGGTGCCGGGGTGCCATTTTGATTACCAGGTGGTGTACCCTCTTTGGGCCGTGCCGCTCGAAATTTAGTGCCCTTCGCCGTTGAGCCTAGATGGAACTAGACTGTATTCAGCGATTTAAGCTATTGTTTGACAATTAAGTGCCTTTTTTGGTCAGTTAGGGCATTCTGTCGCCTTTCCAAGCACCCGGAAAGAGTATAGGCAGGTAATCCGTTTCCAGATAATGCCTCATCGTCGCCAATAATCGTACGGGCGGAGCTAATCTGGTGCCCCTTGAGCTCATCTCGTGGCCTCTCAGCTGGTCTTGGCCCCTTGAGCTGATTACTTGCCCTCTAAGCTAATCTGGTGCCCCTGAGTCAATCGAGTGCCCCACTGAGCAAATAATTGTGCCTCCTGAACCAAAATAATGCCCTCTGAGTTAGCCTAATGCCGCCGAGCTTGCTTAGTGCCCTAATAGCTGATTCCGTGCCCCTGGGGCTGATTCGGGCCCCCGCGCTGATCTCATGCCTCCCCAAGTTGATCTACTGTCTCCTAAGTCAATATGGTGCCTCTTCAGCTGATTAGGTGCCCCTCAGCTGATTATTAATGTCTCCTTAGATGGTCTGGTGCCCTCTGAGCTGGTTTGGTGGGCCCTGAGCCCATCTTGTATCCCCTGAGCAGTTAAGTTGCTCCCTGAGCTGATTTAGACCCCTGACATAGCCTTGGGGGCTGGGAGCTGGTCTGGGGCGCCACACCCACCCGCGATCTGGTGCCTCCTGAGTTAATCTGATGTCCTCGGAGATAATCTGGTACCCCCTGAGCTAACCTGGTGCCCTTTAAGCTGACCTGGGCCTCCTTATGTGATTTCATGAGCAGCTCTAAAGCCCTGAGCTGAGCTGGGCCCACAGAGGCTGATGAGGGCCCCTGAGATGGTATGGGGCTCCTGAGCTGATTAAGTGCCTCCTGACTTAATCTAGCCTCCGGGCTGATCCATCTGGTGCCCCCTGAGCAGATATGTTCCCCACTGAGCTAAACTAATGCCCTCTGAGTCGTTCTGGTGCCTCCTGAGCCAACATTGTGCCTCCGGAGCCCATCTCATGCCCTCTGAGCTAGTCTGGTGCCCCTGAGCTAGTTTGGTGCCCCCTGGGCCAATATGATGCCCTTTAAGCTGATCTGGGCCTCCTGAGTTGATTAAGTGAGTTCCCGAGCAGCTCTGGGGCCCTGAGCTGAGCTGAGCCCACAGAGGCTGATGAGGGCCCCTGAACTGGTATGGTGCTCCTAACTTGACCTGGTAACCCCGAGCTGATCTGGGCCCCGAGCTAGTCGGGGACCATTGATCTGATTCCTTGTCCCCGAAGCTGATCTGGTGCCCTATGAGCCGATCTGGTGTCCCCTGAGCAACTCTGGGGCTCCTGAACTGATTGGGCCCCGAGCTGGTTAGGGATCACTGAGCTGATTTAGTGCCTCTGACTTGATCTTGCCCCCTGACCTGACTTGAGGCCCCTGAACTGGTCTGGGGCCCTAAGAGCTGATCTGGGGCCCAAGAGCAGATCTGGGTTCTGAGGGTACCCTGAGCTGGTCTGGGCGCTGAGCTTGTGAGAGCCCCTAATGTTGGCTTGAGGCCCCCTGAGGTGATCTGGCGCCTTAAACTGTTCTGGGGCTTCTTGAACTGGTTTAAGGCCCTATGAGCCTATCTGTGGCCCATTGAGCTAGTCTGATGACCTCATCTCTGGGGCCAATGAGCTAGTCTAGTCCCTGGGCGAAGCATGAGCTGCTCTGGGGCCCTGATCTACATCAGGGGCCCCTGAGGTGGTCTTGAATAGACAGATAATAAGAACACAAGGCCAACTCCAATCATCTGGGGGCGGGGTCACTGAGCTAGTCTAGTCCCTGAAGGCACAACTGGGGGGATGGGGGAAGTTGCTCTGGAGGCCTCTGATCCACACTTGGGGGCCCCACAGCTGGTCTTGAATATATGGGGAATAAGAACACGATGGAAACTCCCCTTGTAAAACGGAGCTAACGAGGAATGAGCAATCTCTTAAACGGCTTGTGATGCTTATGCACCCCTGGTTATATAAATTGCTTACTATACTGGTGGATTCTGGGAAGGGATGATAAAAAGGCATGTGCCCCTGAGCTCAGAGCAAGGTCCCCTAAACCAGGATTTCTATTAAATAATTTAAATGAAGAAATAGTTTTCACAATTTTCAGCCCTGTCCCACCATCCCCATCCAAACCACCGGGCTGTTCACCTTTTCTTTACTCTAACTGGAACCGATCCCTGAGAATATGGAACTTAATAAACGCGTTCAAAAGGTATCTCCCAAATTATTCCGC
Organism: Lepas anatifera; assembly: GCA_034440635.1. Taxonomy (NCBI): domain Eukaryota; kingdom Metazoa; phylum Arthropoda; class Thecostraca; family Lepadidae; genus Lepas; species Lepas anatifera. The sequence goes on along the minus strand of JAOTON010000433.1, from coordinate 166,137 downwards.
CACCAAAAATTGTGTTCTTCCAAAGGCACTATGCTACTCCTCGTCCCACGGCGATTGTGGGAGGCAAGGAACTTTATCCGCGTTCAGCCAGGGCTCACTCGTCACGACAAAACCAGTGGGCACAACAAATGAATTTTCGACTCCAATATGCCTTAACCTGCACATGGTAACCGATATCACATGCTCCGCTGATTTCTCTGATGTTAAGTACCTACTTATTTATTTATTTATTTATTTTACTTTATTCAATTTTTTATTCTCACCCAAACCTTTTTTATACATTTTTTCTCCGAGTGTCTACCACGTATTGCTCTTATCCTCCTCTTTTTACTGCGGTTCTTGACGCATGATACTTATACACTTGTTGGCTCCACCTCTCAAGTGAGTCTGCCGGGAGTCTTAAAACGGTGTTTTTATGTCATCCGTATTAACCCATGCCTGTTTTTAATATGTTTTTACTGTCAAATATACGTGTATGGTACCACTTGCATGAGTTGGCCGATTTGCCCTTAAATCTATCCAAAACAGTCGTGTTTTGGCTACTTCCATGACATTTTGGTGATTTGTTTTCTGCTTTAATCGAGTTTTCCTTCTCCGTCAATGATTTATTTGAATTTTTATTGAACCAAAGTTGCCCAAAAAATGATATAAACAAAAGTTTAGTAAGTTTTTTAGGTTACGTTAAAAAGTAACCTTCTTTCCGGGGTGCCCTTCGAAGTTGGTGTGCCCCCCATACCAAAGCTCTGGCTGCGCCCCTGCATTTAAGATATGCTGCTCACCAGAGATTGCAGCAAGAAAGCTTACAAGCTTACACAATGTCTAGGCGACGAGTATATTGTGTGTGTTGTTTCATTCTAAATGTCTACTGGGTTGATACCTCAATTTCGAACGAAATGGCAAACTGAACGGCAGCGAAATTCATGGCAACCTTCAGTTAACGATTTAATAGCTTCCTTCACTACAAATATCACCAAGAAGTCTTATAAAAGTGTCTTACCATGCCGCATATATCGAAAAATGTTATAAATTTGTACGGTACATCCACAGCCGCGCTACAGCTCTGTTATGGGGTATCACGTCCTCTGCTCAGGGGTTCTCATTACCCATGCAGTGGCTCAGGCTCGTGCAGTACAGCACTGGGATGCATTTTCGATGAACCTTCCAACTCAGGGAACACAGAGGGCATTTCTTCGTGACATATCTCCATCGACCCCACACAAACTCCGACAAAGAGAAACATTTAAAAGGGGACTTCTCAGTCTTCCTGATCAGCGCACCAGACAACCGAGGAACACGCCCAATATTTCAAAGACAACAGAACTGAAAATACAAAAGAAATTCGGTTTGGAAGACAACAAGAAATATATCACAACTAGAAATGTTTGTACTAAACACATATAAACCGACGTTTTGCCAAACGGGGGGCTCTCAGTGTTAATGAGAGGGCCACATCAGTAACAGGTTCCAGCTATAAGTACTCACAAACTGGTCCATGAGCTCGTCGACCTTGGGCCGCACCACCCTGTTGAGGTGTATGATCCGGTCCAGAATCTCGGCATCGGAGGAGGTCGGCATGTCCACCTCACTGCCTCCCTCCAGCAGCAGCGCCTGGTCTATGGCGCACGGATTCTTCCACTGCGACTTGCGGGTTGTGGGTGCTGACATGGCTACTGGCAGCAGGGAGGTGGAGAGAAGTAGCAGCAATACGGGAGAGTCTGCCGACGACAGGACGGCGCCGGGTCAGCGCATGCTGGTGAATATCACACGTCAGTCACGCTGGACTCCGTCGGCGGAAAACGTCACAAACTCACCACTGGAAGGTATTCTCCTTCTCAGATTTCGTGTTACTTCTACGGACGCCTGGGCATAACTTACTCGTTGTTTTTCTTCTGCAAAACAGAAGTGCCCTCGATGATCAAAAACAACTTTTCTCACTAAACTTAATTTATTCCTGTGCGTGTCAAGCAAAATGAAATGCTTATCTACTTGTGTTCGGCGAGCCGGCTGCTTTTCTATTGCATAGCAATAACCCAGACATTCGTTTCTAACGGCTGCCTGTCAGCTACGGCCGGCACCGCGGCTGGAATCTGAGCAATGACAACCAAACGCCCAACACGCACATTCCACGCACATCTTCTCCTTTCGAACCCTGACGCCCGCACACTTTCAGTTCACGTCGCCCTATTCCGAGGAGTGGGCGCCACTTTCGGGGGAGGGCAGATGGCTTAATCACCACCCCTTTCCTGCAGCGGCGGCACTCCGTACAGCGCGGCCGCTGCACGGGCGGCGCTTCAGAGCGAGCGCCAGGTGTCATTGTCCGGGCCGGGTCGGCGGTGCCCGCAGCGTCGCTCCACGCTGAGTCCCAATCGCCGGTACACAGGGCACGGCCATGAGAGAGACAGAAAACGGCCGCCGCTAACTGCCCCGGCGCGCCGTTGCAGTCGCGCCAAAACGTCGCCTAATGGCGCGACGCCGACCCGAGTGGCGCGCCGCCGGCGGCGCTGCAGCGGAGCACTATCACCGCGCCCGGCAAGGGGCGCCGGGATGGTCGGAATTCCGCTGGTTTGCCGAGGAGCTGGGGGCTACACACCGTGGCAGACATGCGCATGCGCACGCTCCCTGCAGCAGGCGCATCGTAAGGAAAGACAGTTCAAGGCTGAGTTAGGTGGGATGTAAGCGTGGGGCTGGTCTGTTGGATAGTTGCTATGGGCCGAAATGTAAGTTTGGAGCATCACGATATCTGAAAAGGCAGCCACATGACGCTGAAAGTCTCCTGTGGTGTCTGACCTCTCTAAACAAAGCCAATTAGCTCCCAGCGTTGACAGGTGGACTGGTCCGAGAACCACTTGGCGAGGTGCTCTCTCCTGTTCCCGCAGAGCGGCAGAATGGGTGTGTGGTCGGTGTCAGTGAGGCGGACGGCGCCATCTCGGGCCCGGTCCCTGTGTCGACACCCCGGACGGCTATTAGCGATCAAAGGCGCCGACACCGCCTGCGGCCACGGCCAGTGAGGGCCGGCGGCGCGCCGCCATTTTGTGGCGGCAGCCTGCGCCGCTTTGGCCGCCGTGGAGCCCCACAAGCGGAGCAGGCACCAGTGCCGCTCTCCCTGTGTTTCCAGGGCGAAGGATAGGTTCATGCCTGGAAAGGTTCATTTGCGGTAAATGTGAATGTGATGTATTCTGTTAGCTTAGAATAGGATTTGAAAAGACCTCTACCCGTTATTAAGCGTCCAGATATATTAAACGTCCCTGCCTATGGCCCTGTCGTGCAGGTACTTAGTGACGTCGTCGTTTAAATGAAATTCCAGACATTTTTGACGAGATTACCAGCGAAAATTTGAACACAGATTAACTTAATTTTTAACCGCAGGTAGATATCATAGATGCTGTGGATAGCCGAAGATAACGGTATATTGGCGGCGGTGAGACTTCAAACAATAGGTCAAAATTCGAGGCATTCCGTGCCTTAGAAACATAAAGGAGACAAGGGACATAAAGGAGAGTTTTCTAGCAGCGGGAGGCTGGAGATTCTCTGTTCAATTACTATTTGGCTAATGGTGGCGTAACTGTAGTGGATTATAAAATAAGTTCAAACCTTTCAACCGAAATCCGATTTCTAGCCACATCCCAGTTCGGATGTGTCCCGAATCAAGGCAAAGACCTAACCTTGGTATGTGTTCGAGAATTGATTGTACCAACCATGCGCCCCGGGACTCGCTTGGCTTGACCCCGCTCTGACCCCAGCGGAGAATAGTCGGGACAATGTCCCTCCGATCAACGGTCGGTAATTTAGTCGCAATATATTTTGGCACAGCCTTTCTTCAGAATCTTGAATAAACAAGAAATTTAGAGCCTGTTATTCTCCAAGTGAATCAGTCATACTTTTCTAAGGCCACATATTACAGAATATTTTCCAGGGACATGTTATCATTCTTAACAATAGCGATACCAGGATCTCTTTATGGAAAGGAAGTCATGTATTTAAATAATTTGAATGGAAACTGCTCAGGGTCACGAGTCTTGGGGACACTGCCTTGCTTGTCTGTCTACTCCCTAACTAAAGGCATCACGACACCTTTGTGGGATTTGAACACATCCATCTCTCGTCCAGAATATGTTTTGTTTGCCCTATAACTCACTGATTACTGAGTTAACATCAACATCAATATATTTCCTCAAGGAAACATACACATACACACGTCAAGGGGAAGCGTTGTCCAGTTTTCTGCCATCTCCTGGGTACGAGGCTGTCAAAAAAGGCTGCCCGGAGTTCAGCTTTGCACCAGGCATAAGTGTCACACCGCGACACAAAATGAAGCTGGCCAATCCTTTAACTCATACAAACACAAACAGTTTTCCCCTTAGAAATAAAATTACCCAAAGGATTTGGGCTCCTTGTTGCCTTCCACATACTACTCATGAAGTTTTTTTCAAAATTATTTTCTAATTAGGCTCAAATCGGGGATCTTGTTCCAATTAAACGCTGTGAGGCCAGGCCCCCTTGTCCCACTTGTCGCCCCTTTCTGGAGTCAGAGACCACCGGGGACCTCCGACATTGAGCAGTAATGCATTCACCAACTGCACGACAGTGGCGATGCCCTAACTCCTATCCTCGTAATGACGTGGGAGACAGTATCTCAGTTCGTGACCTTGCTCAGTGGCTTATTCTCCTTGCGAGCTCTGACACCGCCAGATTTCATTTGCAAATAAACACAATCACCTCTGCCAACAGCGCACGTGCGGCTGTAGGCTGTACACAGATTTTACACAGTCATGAAACCAGTTAATAATGTGTAGGCTGGCCTGTCTCCTCGAATCCTGATGTAAAAAAAACACTTAGATTGTATATTCGGGCACAGCCCTTCGTCAGAATCATGTAGGTGAACCTACATGAGGCTACATGATTCTGATGAAGGACTGTGCCCGAATATATAATTTAAGTGTTTTTTACATCAGGATTCGAGGAGACGGGCCAGTCTACACTTTACAAACTCATGATCATGCTCCTCGCCGCAGCATTCCAAAACCTATCAAAGTCATGAAACGATGACTTGTGTTGATTTGTTGGAGAGAAAACGGCACACAAGATTGAAACTTCTGTAGAACAACCAAGTCGTGCTTTGCTCCATTTCTATAGAGAGAGAGAGAGAGAGAGAGAGAGAGAGAGAGAGAGAGAGAGAGAGAGAGAGAGAGAGAGAGAGAGAGAGAGAGAGAGAGAGAGAGAGAGAGAGAGAGAGAGAGAGAGAGAGAGAGAGAGAGAGAGAGAGAGAGAGAGAGAGAGAGAGAGAGAGAGAGAGAGAGAGAGAGAGAGAGAGAGAGAGAGAGAGAGAGAGAGAGAGAGAGAGAGAGAGAGAGAGAGAGAGAGAGAGAGAGAGAGAGAGAGAGAGAGAGAGAGAGAGAGAGAGAGAGAGAGAGAGAGAGAGAGAGAGAGAGAGAGAGAGAGAGAGAGAGAGAGAGAGAGAGAGAGAGAGAGAGAGAGAGAGAGAGAGAGAGAGAGAGAGAGAGAGAGAGAGAGAGAGAGAGAGAGAGAGAGAGAGAGAGAGAGAGAGAGAGAGAGAGAGAGAGAGAGAGAGAGAGAGAGAGAGAGAGAGAGAGAGAGAGAGAGAGAGAGAGAGAGAGAGAGAGAGAGAGAGAGAGAGAGAGAGAGAGAGAGAGAGAGAGAGAGAGAGAGAGAAAAAAGAAAAAAAAAAAAAAAAAAAAAAAAAAAAAAAAAAAAAAAAAAAAAAAAAAAAAAAAAAAAAAAAAAAAAAAAAAAAAAAAAAAAAAAAAAAAAAAAAAAAAAAAAAAAAAAAAAAAAAAAAAAAAAAAAAAAAAAAGAAAAGAAAAGAAGAGAGAGAGAGAGAGAGAGAGAGAGAGAGAGAGAGAGAGACTAAGCTGAAACTGGAAGGGAAGTTGTTTCATGACATGAGGTTTGACTCCATTTCCGCGATGAAACCAGTCTCGGGTGACAGCTAAAACCTTCAGTTAATGTCATGAGCCAACTGTATCTTACATACGGAATTATGTTTTCTTACACATAGCGTATGCATTTAGAGTTGAGAAGTTGTCCGAAAAGCTCTAATTTTGCCGATATAGTCAGGGAAAATATCGGGAAAACGAAAATTGTTTTTAATGAGCCTGATACTAATGTGTTAAAAATCCACTTGGTTTACTATTGTAGCAAAATCTTACATCTAAATTACTCCTGTGCGGTGGGGATACTTATTTTCTCCTTCGTATAATTCCAAATTCCATTTTCGATCTTATTTCGGCGTAAAATTGGTCTCCGTTGGAAGAAATATATTTTTCTGACCCCTGCAAGTGAGCACTCTCCTAAATGAAAGAATTCCGTGAGAGAAAGGCCAGACTTACACAAATGTATGAGGCTGTTCGGCAGCAGAATAGCTTCGGATGCCGGCCACATCAGACTTACAAACTGGCGGGAGCCTGGTTCCCTCTACTGTGGGGATTGTGTGCTTACCCAGACTGACTGGAGGTGTTATATAACGACCAGGTCCTGCATCAACATCAGTCTCAATACCGGGGGCTGCAATGCCGTCCTGGTCCAGGGTGAGCCCGCGCCGGCGGAGTCTCGGCATTGATAATATTCAGCTTTCGACCATGAGAACTATGGATCTATAGCCATTATAAATATCAGGTGCAAAGCGCATGCCTCAGTCCATCAAAAACAGTCAGATCTCGGCTTGTCAGTTAAAACTGTATATCCTTCTTAAACATCTATATCTACACCGCAAAAGCCACTACACGCTATTTTCTGCCAAAGGTTTGCCAGGTGTGCAGCACTTTCAGACTGTGCGGTGCAGATTTAGCCATTGAAAACACTCCGCAGTTTTGCCTGTCAGTGTGGAAGCAAGACCAGCCACCCCTTCTGCCGAATACTGTAGGTACTGGTGCGTGCACTCCCCTGTTACAAACACACCCGGACTGTTCCTCCCCAGAAACTATGTGAATATCTATCGGTGTTCATGACCGTTTTAGACAGCCACTAACGCCAAATTTGCATCATAATGAGAAAAATCCTGAATATGGCATTGACGTCATCACACAATCACATCGCCTGTCTATCGAATTCGCAAGCTTCATCAGAATTAGAAACACGTAAAAGACCTGTTCGCTGCACTCTCAAGTTGCTGGCTCTGGATTCCAAGCCAGTTTGATGCATGCCAAACGGCTTAAAATGTGTGCACCAGTGCTGCTGCATGAAAAGCGATGCAGCCAATGGCGCAAATCCGGCAAAAAATGACGTAGACTAAGCTAGTTTTAAGGCTTATTTACCACCCACCACATTTTGAAACCGACCGCCCATTCTCATCGGTGGTCGGACTAAAGAATTGCACCAAAACTGTTCCTTATTGACTTTATCAGTCAAGACATGCACCAGAGTTGTGCGTTTCAGAATTTTCTTGAGACGACTCAACTCAACTCAAGTGCTGAGAGCGGTTGACTCAACTCCGACTCAACTCATGATCAAGAGTTCAGTGAGTCGACTCAACTCTGACTCAAGGCTAAATTCATCAAAGCCAGCAATGGCGCACACTATTCTCAGACGACGACCATTGACGACAACAATCAGCGACGACGACGCGTGTTGTTGGAGTGGTTGAAGTAAAGAAGTAATGCTAAATGTTGAAGAGGAGAAGTTTTTGAGAGATTTGAAATGTATTTTGTAGTGCGTTCCACCGCTTCAAATGTTTAAGACAAGGCCAGTGATAGGAACCTGTTTAATTTTTCGAGTATATGTATTATTTGTGTTGTGCCTAGGGATTTCTTCAGACCGGGTGGGCCTTTAAAATAAGCAATTGAACCATATCATATATTGAAACAAATTGTAAATTTGATTTAAACAATTGAAACACTGGAGGGAAAATGTATTTGTAGGAGGATAAAGGAGGTTTGCAAAAGGTAGGCAAATTCAAATACTTTTACTTGACATCATGTTTACCTATTGAGCCAACTTTTTTGTCAACTCATTTGACTCGCTGTCTTCACAACTCAACTCAACTCAACTCATTGACGTGTTGTGAACTGACTCAACTCAACTCATTTCACTTGTCTAATTTTTTCGGCACAACTCAACTCAACTCAGAGTCTAACGAGTCGGAATTTGAGTTAAAACTCCGACTCTGACTCGCGAGTCGCACAACTCTGGTATGCACAACATTTGTTTTCATTCTTAACACGCGCATTGACGGGGGTCTGAGCCGCTTCGCCTTGACGGGGGGGCGGGTACCCGCCACACCCTTATATCTCGAGAACTGCGCTAGGTAGCAAAAACGGTAAACGGCGTTGGATAGCCCATCCACTTCTCCATCGAAAATATTTGAACCATTTTTGTCAGGTCACATTTAAGGTCACTAGAGGCCAAAACATGCCGTCATAGGGATAACATGTAAATTAAGTTTTTCGGCCATTACATCTGAACAAGTAAAGATAGGGCAAAAAATTGAACTTTATGAATTCTCGCAGCAAGCCAAATCGAATGATATAGAATATGACCTTGCTAGGTCAAATCAAGGATTTGACCTGACCTGAGGTCAGGTCACGGTCAAATTTGGCAAAATGCATATCATTAGAAACGCAATGACGAGGTAAATCTAATGCAGTTAAAATAAACGCCCTATCTCTGTTAATTACTGAGTTATTCAGTTAAAACTATTTTTCCTATGTATTTCCAACGGAGAGGTCATGGCTCGTACCTGATCTTAGGTCATCGATATCAAGAATACCGGAACATATTTTAGAGAACTCGGTGGAGCCATTGTGTGATACGAGTTTCAACCGGATAAATTTACCCTGTTCCGACTTAAGCTATCTTAAACTTTTTTGAGGTCAGGTCGCTTGAACTGTACTGGTGACCTGACCTGAGATGACCTAACCTTAAAATTTTGACAAAAGTTGTAAAAATAATGAGGGAAAAAGGTATGCCACGTAATGTCGCGCTACGCGCCGCCGTTTTTATGCTATCTCCGAAAAACCCGAGGGGGCGGGTATCCGCCCCCATCAATGCGCTTTTAAACTACATTTACTCAGTAGCTTTTGTGATCCCCCGCTATTGTAGAGATAACCAAGGAGACTAGCGAGTGAAAGCGTTATCGTCGTATAGCTCGGCCAGAAATCCACCCTTAAACGTTAACAGCCAATTAACCTGGAATTAATGCCAAACGAGTGAATTTTATCACCTGTGGAGCCTCAGAAAACGTTTGGTTTTGATTCTCCCACATTTGGTCTAACGAGAGAATCAATCATTCATTACAGCGCCGGGTAGAAGCTATATGCTTGAAGGAAGCGGGGCTTCTCCGCATTTTATATGAACACGTAAGCACGTTTCAACTTACTCCCTGTCTGCAAAGAAAATTATCATCTACCCCAGATACATGAGCAGCCCCGGTACCAGGCCCTTGGTACGTGCTTGGCACGAATCATCTACCCCAGATACATGAGCAGCCTCGGTACCAGGCCCTTGGTACGTGGTTGGCACACACCATCATGTCCCGACCGAGTATGGCGCAGCTCAGGCCAATAACGCGACGCAAACATACTGTTGTGAGGAGCAAATTCATTTTATTTGAATGAAACATTCACGTCGGCTCATAAAATAATTTGCTGTCATTTCTGAAAGAATAATGTATAGTTAAATTACTTATATCTAATGAAAATATTGCACTTTGAATCAAAACTGTCCAATGTTACGAAACACCCTCATGGACCTGCTTAGGGACCAGAACCTAATGGCAGAACGGTACAGACACCCGCATACATGAGTCGATCGGGCCGTTATCGCGGCTGGTACCATCCTGAGGCTGCTCATGTATCTGGAGTAATTCATTGCTATAGGCAAATTTCCAGACTCTGTCCACAAAAATGACAACAGAAATCTAACAAGAAAGCATCCTTTTAACTTCTGCCTGCTCAATCGCTGTGGTAGTCTGAATGTTGCAACAGGGGCGGATCAAGAGCGGTCGGGGCGACCGCCCCCTTGGGCTGAGCTTAAACACTGCAAAGGGCCCTCCACATGGGGACCCCCAGTGATGTCTGATGGGTGTTAAGGGAAAATTCAAACGTCACCCCAATGTTGGTCCAGGATGCCCAAAACTTGCTATCGGAGGTCCTCAAGGACTGATCTTTGGGGGTCCTCAGGTGTTTGTTTTGAGGGACCCTAAGAGTTAGCCTAAGGGTACTTCTAAAGTATTGGTCTTGGGACATCTAAGAGTTGGTCTCAGTGGCCGCCAATAGCTGGTCTCGGGTCCCCGAGAGCTTATCTCGCTGGCTGCAAGAGTCAGTCCCAGGGCCCTGGGACTGGAACCCCTGCAGGGGTTCCAAGTCTTAGTCTCGGGTGCCCCCCAGAGTTGGTCTCGCGGGCCATAGCTGATCTCCAGGCCGCCCAAGAGCAGGTCTTGGGGCCGCCTGAAAGTATTAAATCTTCTAAGCACGTTAGAAATAGGTGCCTTGAAAATTATTACGTTTGAAAATATTTCACTTTCAATAAATGAAAAATTTATGTTCCCCGAGTAGGGGCCCCGGACTTACATCCGCCTCCCCCTTGTGGAAATTCTACATCCGCCCCTGCATCTAACAAATTGTTCAGTTTATAAATATTTCACGCTCATAAAATGAAGAAAAAATCGGCGGTCACCGGCCCTACTGGAGCTCCAAGGGGGGGGCGAGGCTAACATCCGCCCTCCCCCTGGAGGAAATCCTGGATCCTCTGCTGGTTGCCAGCCCATACGTTTCAAATGAAAACCATTCTTTCGTTTGGAATGCAGTGGTTAGGTTTGGTGTTAATCCGAGATTTCCGACACACTGTCGCAAGTCCTCCCACTCGTGGGCGCAGCAACTTTCTAGAGAGGTTCCCCTCTGGTGGCCTTGTCGACGGATTGTGTACCTCTCGGGCTGACTGTGGCCGATCCCCGGCTTTCTGACCACATTAAGGCCGTCTCAACTGCCTGCTGACAGATACTGAAAATCAGCACAGAAGGTATATGGAGAGGAGAGATCAGACGGAGGCCGATCTCCTTTTATGACCAGATTTAGACTGGTAGTTTTATGTGTGACTGGTAATCTGTATGCCCCGATTTAAACTGGATTCTAAGGGTTTACGGTGTTTACGTTCTTCATGGACGCGGCCAGAAGCCATCGAAAGGAAGCAATGCGCCTAATAATTCATGACACTCAACAACACCAACTTGTGGTAGTCTTTTTGAACATTTCATTAGTGTTTATAGTAAGTACGCCTAGCCCTTCTGGAAATATTGCATTACTAGCACAACAATGACCTTTCTGTTAAGTGATATATGACTTAATGAGATAAAACTACAATGACGGTAGGAAAGCCTCAAAATATGCAAAATCTCTCAAGCCTAAGCGCACTCGATCTTAACTTAAGCTTGGCTGATTTCAGAAGCATTTTACCAGTAATGATATCTGCATGACCAAGAATGGACTCTCAGAGCTAGTTAAGACTTACAAAAGGCTGGATTGTGAGAGCCACGTTGGGCCAAAACCGTAACGTTTCTCAACTTGCGAATTATTTGAACCATCCGAAATTAAAAAACAACCTTTGTTTGCGGGAGAAATCAGGGAATAGAGAAGCAATATCGTTCAAAGTTTTTTTGGAAGAGATGCCCTTTCAGTTATTTGGAGCACCGCCGATATCTATGCATAGTCGAATAAGAAAAAAAAAGCTCCGTAGCTGGACATAATAATGTTACAATATGTTACATTCATTAAGAGGCATACTTAACAAACAAATTCATTTCAGAAGGGAATAATCGTACAAGCATTAGTTAGAATCCGCAATGTCATGAAATATTTCTTACACGATTTGTGAATGTAAAAGTCATGGTTGGCTCCACCTTCACTTTCTGCACTTGCCAATACCACACATGCTGCACAAAATTATTTGCAGGCCCAATCCCTGCACGGGATATTCCGGGTATATTCTATAGCCCTGGATGGCACGACATTAATACAGTCCTGCTCAGAGTCCACCCTAACACAAAAAAATACATTCAGGCGGTTGAGTTACATCATTTGTCTATCACCGCAAAAACGCGAACCAAACTGTGCAACCCAACGGCGATACACTGACATACAAACCGGTGACTTTTCAGTGAGCCTGTCCACAGGGCGGGCTTACAAACGGACAGCCTCGGTTCACGGTCAAGGCCAGCGCAGCGGCCGACACTCGTCAAAATGTTTAATCCGGTGACGGCCTAGTGGCCGTGAGCGTCAGAAACAGCTGGTCCGGCTGTCCGACGACAGGCACCTGACCGCAGCGGCTCGTGCACTCGGTCCCCGCCATGGGGGCCGGGAGGGGGGGCTGACTGATCCCTGACAGAGAGATAGAGAGGCTCCGGACAGCGCTCCAGTGTTCATATACGTTATCTGAGTAGGTATCATTGAAGTTTTGTGCTACATTGCACCATCTTCAGGTTGCGTTGGAAAATTTCATGTGAGATCAGGTATTTATATTCAGCTTGTTAAGTCCTCGGTCGGGTGTAGCAGACCCAAAGTTCAAATTATCAAAAATGTATTAGGTCCCACATTGTCAGATGACATTTTTTAAAGTGAGCCTCAACTAAACATATGGGTGTCATTCATACATATTTTACGTTTTCTCATTATGAGAGTGAGTACCAGCGTGGCAGGGTCTGCTCTGGGGTGTTTGGTTGGGTTTCCCGTGAACGATAAATTTCCAACAGACAGGAGCATGCCATTTACAAATTGAGCCGCACAAATTAAAGATTATAATCAATATATTTTCCTGTGCTTGCCAGAAAGATTTAAAATCCAAGGGAAACTTACCTAGGTAGCTGGAGGCGCGGTGGCGGAGTGGTCAGCGTAGCTGGCTACCACGCAGCCGACCCGGGTTCAAGGCCCGGCGGCTTCCCTGAACAAGAAGCAAGCTGGCTCCCGGGAAACCCTCCCAACAGGGAAAGAGTTGGCCACGCCATATGACCCTGGCAGTTGGTGCGCCGATAAGCCCAACAAATTATTACATAGGTACCTGGTGCTAAACTAACTGGTGATGCAGCACTTGGCGAGACAAGTCTTACATCGATAAACTGTGCCAGAGGAGACCTGCAAGCTGCCGGCTTGTTTTATCCTCAACATTCACATAACACATATCATCATAATGTCTGCAATCCACTAGTGAGACGATGCCGTCGTGAAAAGTTGGACTGGCTTTGACGGACATGAGTTTATTGCTCAGGAAATTCGACTATTTGACCCCCAGCGCACATCAGCCCCGCGCAGCAGATTCATCATCCTGGGGTCATCAACCACCTCTAAAGCGTAGTGGGTTCACACTGACCCCAGCGGCTAGCTTCGTTGGACACCCTCATTTCCACACCGAACAAGAAAAGCTGAGTCCAGTCGCCGGCAGTGCGAGAGCTCTGGAAGTGAGAACTCGTAAACAAAGAGTATACGAGAGACCTGACTGGCGAAAAGAGCTGCGGTGGGGCCCCAAGCTAACTCCGAGCACCTGCTACAAATTGCGGAGCTCCAGGAAAGACTATCGGCCACTCATTCAGGACGCGCGGGTTCATTCAGCTCGCGTGCGGGTTGCGCGGCTCGGTGGTAGTTGAGTACCTACCTCTTGAGCCACTAGTCCCGGGTGCAAGGCTCGGTAGGTTCTATGATAAAGTACAACCTGATGCTTAAAACCTTCCTAACATAGTGGAGTCGGCGACACCGAATAAACTTGGCAGTTGGTACATCGTTAAGTTCCAAAAATTATCATTCAACTACTGGCTGATGAAAATCACGTAGCCAGGCACGCATATCGGTTTTAAACCATCTCTTCCTATTTGTAATTTGAGAAATGTCGGAACTATTGGTAAGGTACCAAGCGAATTCAAAACTCTCCTCATTACTTTCCATCAGAATGCAAAAAAGTGGGTGCGACTGGCAACCCAAAGATCACAAAAGACCCATCTTGTCGACATAGCCGAGGAGATCTCGGGGAACCAGACGATTGATTATTCCTCTCGTCTATTCTTTTCATTCAAAACCCGATGAGGTACGGATCATCTCTTCGAGAGAGCAGGATAGCGCATTCTGAGAGCTAACATGCTCAATATGCGCTTTGGGGAAATTGTTATATTATGAACAGAGGGGGTGCCCCCCAAATTTTGAGAATAAGTGTAGATTTGGCTCTCCCAATTTTCTCTTCCCAGCCCCCTCCCCTTCCCTCGTCATGATCAGTCTGGTTTTTTTCTCCTCCTCGGAAAATTATGTAGCGACGCCTTGTAAATGGGAATATTCATCAAATATTATCAAAAGCAGCGATAGTTTCAGAATAGCCCCACGAGCCGGCGCAAAAAACGACTAGAAAATAAATATCTGGTTCATACCTTTCACCTTTACACTTTTATACACCATACACTTTTGAACCTGGTCATTGCACCACCTTGAGAGCCACGATATCAGCTGTCGCCAAAATTATAAGCGATCACAGCACACATTTCAGAAATGACCTTCCTGGTCTCCCGTTTCCAGTTTAATCATTTTCTAGTTTTAAACACATCCTGTCCATCACGACACACTCGAAGTCACCATGCTGTTACCAGTAAGGAAAGTATGGGGGTACAGAACACTGAATGTTCATTCAAAATTTCCGCCGCCCCCCGCCCGGTCTTTTCAGACCATCTTACATTTAAGTACTGACTCTTAGTTTGAAGGACTAATGCTCCAAGAAAGCCTTTGTCCGTTGGGGAAAATAATTCATCACCAATACACAGTTCACGTCTCGAGGCTAAAAACAGCATTTTCACATCGGCTGAAAACGGCAGAAGGCTTGCACAAAATAAACCTATCTGCTCGGATGGAGTTAACACGGTGCTAAGTCCTGCAAAGCTAAAAAATAGAAGCCGATTTCTCCGGTAAATATTGCCGATGAAATACCCGTAAATTAAACGATATTAAACACCATCTTGAATGCCCAGATACCACAGCGTGAGTAATATGACGGGACTGAGAGGGCAAGGAACTGACCGGTAGAAAGGAGCAAGAAGTTCAAGTGTCATCAATTAAAGGGTTCAAGTATTCCGCCATGGGAAAGAGGTAGGCTGCGATACAATCCTCTTCGGGATGAGGTACGCGGCGCCGACAGCGAGCCGAGAGCACTACCGTACTTCCGCTTCAGGGTACTAAAAGGTCAGTCAACAAACCACACGCCTGGATGTGGTCACACCGTGTGGTCGCGCTCACTTTGGCTGATATCATGACCAGGACTGGTTACGAGAGATGCCAATTTCCGGTCCCGATCACGCCGGAGAGCCGCCCCGCACCTGTGGGAGCACGCGCTTCGGTGTGGGAGGCCCCGTACAGGTGTGGCCATTTACACAATTAACATCCGGGCAGCGTACCTACGACTACGTCAGTTCGGCAACGCAGACGTGACTCCCCCGCAACAGCCGGGCCCGGTCCTAGGAAGGCTATTAAAAATCCCACGCTGTCGCTATGCTGAATCAAAACGGAATGGAACCTGAAATACCTGAGTAAATTTCGAAAAATTTTCAAATCAGGTGAACCAGTCTACCGCCAATGTTAAAAAATGGAACACGCCTGTTGAGTCCCATATTATTATGCGTAATATGAGATTCTAACTGTTTTTGGTCATCAACAAGAAAAGAAATGATACATCATAGTTTCAGATAATATATTTTTGAAGTAAAGTTCTTGAACGCTGAGAAAATAATGTTTGAATTTTTTCTTCATATTTTGAGTTTCCAGAATCTAAAAAATACCAAGCTCATAACTTAACATAAATCGTCCGAAAGATATCGTTGGAAATTACAACAAGTGAACCCAGTTAGTATGTGCCTTAGCCCCAATTTTCATCCCTTCCTATAAAGCTTTGAGATATGAGCTTGGTTTTCATGCTCCGAAAATTGAGCATTGGAGCAGTTCATGTTCAGAGCAGGACTGAAATCACGATTTTCAGTGGAATGGTGTCAGCTATGATCCTCAAAATACAATTCAAGAATAAATAGTACCCCTCCATAACTGCAACCCTTGCCATACGAGGCTTCAGGTATAGGTTTTAGGTTTTTGAGTTTGCTTCCTGAAAAACCCTTATATTCCCAAGAAAACAACAATCTGCAGAAAGCTTGGATGTTTGACAGTATTGTATAGAAGCCAGGTTAGCTGTTTTCTTTGGCAAAGTGTTATTTTTTAGAGAATTTCGGTTTAAAATATTAAATCATGCCAAATTCCTCTTTTTCTCCCACTTCACTTTCTCGGTGACATATTTAGAACTCCGAAAATCGGGATTGATTTCATTTTCTCATAATTGCCGAAAATCTAAGTTTTGCCAATTCTCCGGCTGCCCCATACGTTTGGTATCAGTCCGAATTCTAGACGTGACAAATATTAAAATAAAACTACCCATCATCCCATTTTACTTTGCCAAATGCAGCTCTGGAGCATAGAAGATAGGGAACATTTGACATTTTCCCACATACTTTTCCGGTGGCCTTTGTTAGTTTTCTGTTCATGAAGGCAATACATGATGTAAACCTTCAGTTCTGGACTTCCCAACTACCATGAGTAAACATTTTGTGTTGCAAATTTGAAAGAGGTGGCTCCACTGCAAGAGAAATGGAGGGATGTCGTTTTAATGTCACGTCCTACCATTTTTCCATATGGGTACTACTGCCGACAGCATCCATTCGCAATATGCTTCTGATAGGTGGAGAATTTGTCTAACAGTATGAGTTATACGAAAATTTTAATGCCATTGAAGTGTATTACCTTTTCATCCTGCACGGGATACTCCATCGTATGAAAATTTGGAACTGACTCTCCTTTTTATAATTGTGCTGTATTTCTAATAGATAGAAGAGTGCTATTAAACCTTTGTTCTAGGCTTATACCTACACTATGCCATCCGTTTTCAAAACGTAAATTCAAAACGGGCAGTTCCAAAACATGAATCTGTATTAAAAGAAACGCCATTCTTCGCCCAGGCACATAAGAATGTGACATAACACATCACGCGCCTGGCTAGTCACGGCCGTATCGGCCCCAATAAGATATGTGTCTCCATAAGATTCTCCATAACCTTCGGGCGCTACTGATGAAGAAGACGCTACCGGTTAGCCCACTTTCCGAGGAATGCAGGAAGTACCTCCTGCAGCTGGACCATGCCTATGGCCACGCAACGGCCACAGGGGTGCTGTATATATTCTTGAGCAGGAGCTGGGCCAAAACTAATAAGACAACCAACCAATTTTACTTATTCTGATACCTTAAGTCACCCATGCTTAATTTTTTAAACATAAATAGGGAAATAATTTCTCAGCCGAATTTTTAATTTATAGAAACTAGTTGTAATTATAGTAACTATAGTAGGAGCTGCATAGCGGGAGGATGTTTCCAGGTAAAGGGGGGGGCAGCTCGAATCCCCTAGCCCGCTCGAAAAAGAGCCACTGCTTCTCGGGAAAGGCCATGTTTCCAAAGTGATGTTTTTGTGAGCCCAGATTACCTTCGGTAAGATAAGGGGACTGGAGCTAATAGTATTTACTTACATGTGAACAGAGAGTGCGGACTTGGTACGGTGGAGGTGCTGGGACCGCCGGCACGCAGCACGCCGGTGCTGGCCAGCTGGGCCGGCTGGCACGTGCCGGTGGGCCGCCTGTCCTCTTCTGTCGCACAACAAACGCTACTGTGGCTACACGGCACTCTCCGCTCGTGAGCGTCATTGCAACACCGGCTCCGACAGGGCGGACACACCGCGGCCGGACTGCGCCGGGCGTCAGCCTCCCAGTCCGAGCCCACACCGGCCGCCATCGAGACCGAGACGTGGCGCATCCCAGAGACCGAGCAGAGCAGCGGGACTCACTGATGATGCCGTCAGACTCCAACACTCACTAGCCGGCTCCGCCACACGTACTCACTCATCATATGGGCTAGCTCACCTGTCCGGGCGCGCCGCGCGCCCATTGGCTGATGCCCGCCGCCGAAGAACGCAGCCATTGGCTCTCACCGGCGGGGGCTCGTTCACGTGACGTCACGCCTATACTGAGATACCCAGGGGAGCAGAAAACTGCCCCTGGCATTGTGGAAAATGGGGAAGGGAGAGATGATGCTGCGGGATATGTGGCGTTGTAAAAATTCAACGAAAATATGGCTTTCCAAAAACATCATACTTCTCCCCCTCCTTCAGGCTGCACCACAGAGAACAGGTCAAAAGCTGGCTCGCAAAACATCAGTTTTTCTTCATCAGTTCAAACATCCGTTCTAAATTGGCCGGTGTTGCAGGATTTCGGGAAAATGCACAAATTTTTCTCTACGGGCTATGTTTTTTCTCGAAAATATAATCCATATAATTTAATTATACCGTGAGTGCAACTTTCATTAATGTACCGCACCCAATTGCAAATTTACGTACTATAATGAAAAGCTTGCAAACATAACTTAAGATTTGCAAGTGTTTCATCGTAGTATGACTGTCGGGCCGGGTCGGGCCAAGCTCATGTGAAATTTCATCCATGTAGGTATAGGGAAGACCTCGCGGAGATTGCGCACCCCCACAGTAATATACATAAACATATACACGGAAAAGCCTCCACCAGTGAGCGCTTTTAGACCATGCAATACATCTTTACAAATGTTGTTATTTATGTCGCACGTTCTTTGGGCTTCGATGTGAGGAGATGTCAGCTGTAGCCAGGTTAGAAAAACGTCACACTATGTAGGTCCAGTATGATGTATCATCCAAGCAGCCCGCAATACTAGCTGGTTAAAGTATGTAAAATGATGGAAATTTCCCGTGGTCTTGCCAGATGTTATTTCTTACAACGATATTGTCATATCAACAGGGCGGTGGTCTTTTTGACATCAGGCATCTCCTGAAGGGAGGTTCATAGCGCGCACGCATTAGCCGGAAACTGGGAGCCCTTGTGCGTGGCCGTGTGTTTGTGAGGCGCGCTGTTATCGTGTGGTCAGTTTCCATATGGGGGTATTCGAGCTGTGAAAAATCCATCCCCGAAAAACTGTCTGTATAAGGTTTACAGCGTGCTTTTCTGTCTGCGATGTCTTTTCTGGTGGGAAGGTAACAGTGCCATAAGCTTTATCCCGATAAATCCGATACCCTTTGCTGCATTCCATCTACTCCAACTGTTGCACACAGCCGACCAGCGACCGTTTGAGAAACCTCAAACTGATGATTAAAATGCTGGTTGGAGGACACATTGTCAACAGATGGCCTTCCCGTCCAAGTCACACCATATTTTGTACGCGTGCAGACCTTGGATACCAGAAAATTAGGCTACACGTGTATATTTACATAGGTACCACACCTATTTTTTTACATTTAACTCGTGCTGTCCTTACATTTGTCTGGACTTCTGATTCACGAATCCCACGCTTTCAGGCGGGCCCAGGCGTCCATAATCGGGGTTTACAAAGCCTTCACTCGGGAGATGGGAAAGTGGCGATGACGAAGACGTGACGGAAGCTGGGGAAGGGAAGCCCTGACGTCACAAACGTTCTGGAAATGATTACCGCAACATTGCATCTTGCATCTAACTTGAAAGGGTATACGTCACTCGGCGTTAATGCGACTGGAGAACACGCTAGAAGCTCACTGAGTCCCAAGTTGTCGGGAAACATCCTCCTTCTTTCCTGACTTCGTTGTGTATGTTCAACGTTCATCCGTCATTGACGGTTATGCCCAATGCCCTTAAAAGAGCATGATTTCTTCAATCATCTTGATGGTTTAAAATAACCTTGCCGCCCCGGTAGCTCAGTTGGTAGAGCGTTAAGCTCCAGCCAGCTGCTTAGGAACATGCAGCGGCAGTGCATATGCACATCGTGCAGGCTTGGGATCGGTTCCCCTGAGACGCTCCGGCGCTCTTTGTTTACCCGACGTAGGTCGGCTGGCAACCTCTCATGAGCGGGGCGGCCGTCCCTGTGCTTTGTGGGACGTTTATCTTTGGCTCCTAAATTAACCCTTCATCGCGGGAGTTGCTCGTTCGGATGATGAGGTCGGCATCTCCGTGACAAGTCCACTGATGACTTTAGAGAGGCTCCGACTCCAATAACCGAACTTGCAACAACTTGAACAAAATTTATATAAAGAAGGTCTTTCCACACAACAGCCTATTTGCATTCCCAGTCTAATCAGGTAAACGTGAGCCAAAAATACAGAAAATGGATTCATCTGGCCCTGGGGACGTCACCTTGGAGTGACATCGCCATGCATTTTCCTTAAATCAAGGATGGAACCGCCAGCCGATCTATAACTGCTGCTCAATCGTTCTTCACATAAGATAGAATAAGTCAGAGAGGGTGAACCTATCCGATTGAAACTCATATCAAATAGTAGCCCCCACTGAGCTCTACAAAATATGTTCCGGTAATTTTGCTATCGATGAAATAAGGTCAGGTACGAGTCATAACCTCTCCTTTGGAAATACATGGGGAAAATGGTTTAAACTGAAAAAGTTAGTAATGGGTAGTGGTAGGGCATTTATTTTAACGGGATTAGGTTTGCCCCCATTCTTTCCAATCTAATGATATGAATTTTGACCCAATTGGACCTTGATCTGACCTCAGGTTAGGCCAAATTTTAAATTTGACCTGATTTGGTTTAGCAAGGTCATATAACATATCATTAGATTCGGCTTGCTGCCAGGATTCTAATGCTCTAAATTCTTTTGCTCTATCTTTACCAGTGCAGATGTACTGACTAAAAACCTTCATCTACATGTTATCCCTATGGTGGCACGCCATAACCTCTAGTGACCTTAAATGTGACCCTAATCAATTTTCAAATGCTTTCAGTAGAGAATTGGATGGTCTGTTCAACACCGTTTACTGTTTTTCGCTATCTAGCGTTTTTTTTAGATTTTAGGGGCGGGTACCCTCTCCCCTCGTCAAAGCGAAGGTGGCTCAGATACCCGTCAATGCATGTGTTAAAAGTCGAGTCCAGCTCCCACTGATTGTGTCGAGAACTGAACCTATGTTATGAAAATTTTTATGTGACATAACCGGATCCCGCCGACACGATCTGGTATTGGGGAGAAGGGGTGCGGGGCAGGCAAAGACTTATACATTTCACGTGAAAATGACGCGGAAGGGGAAATACAGAGCAAAAAGCTGCTCGTAAATTCTTCCATGGTCATAGTCGGCGCCTAGAACGGACTTTTTGAACAATTACGAACAGAGGAGAGTGGGGAGGATTGGGACGCAGGAGAAAAAGAGACGCGGATTCCACATCGACTTTCAAAATTTTAAAAGTTTTATGTGGCACACATATTCTATTATCAACCCAAACCAGCTTTGAGAGAGAGTCTATTTAACTTTTTCCGCCAAAGCCTGATGCAGCGGGGTGAATTCCCTACCAGAAAATTGAATTTAGTGAGATCATTCCAATGCTTGCCGGTCACCAATAGTTTTTATATAAATTTTCAAGTTGTCCAGCACGGGAGTCGGTCCACAAAGTCATCAAGGACGCACGGACCCCACCCACCACCGAACAGCAACCCCAATGGGGCAATTAGAAGCCAAGTAACGTCCCACAAAGCACAGGCGGCCGCCCCGCCAGGTCACCCCTCCCAGAGGCCAGCCGACGACGTCGGAAACATAGCGCCGGAGCGTCTCAGGAACCGATCCCAAGCCGGGCAGCCCCCACGCATCTCGAGCAGCGGGCCGGAGCCCAACGCCCCAACTAGCACCGGGGCGGCTTTCATACTTTCTAATGCGGGCTGGTGAATCTCTGAGCTTTGGGGTCGCAGTGATTTTGCTTTCAATTTGATGGACAAATTTTCTGACCTGGCTGTATGGGTGAGGAAGGGCACTCCTGCCTACCTGTTAAATGGGTAGAGGGTTAAAAAAGAAAAAATTAAAGTAATTTTGCGTATCATGCGTCAATAGGTTGCCACAAATACATGGGAAATGAGATGGCTATCCCAAGTTTCCTGTCCGTACTCAAATCTTCTGGTGATACCGGCGCGTTGTTGGGGATTTTTTTTCGTATACAAATACTATGCGGAATGGTCAATAGCCTCCGTTGCTTCTGAGACCCCAGTATGACCAGTGAAGGACTAATAGGTAGGAGGGGATGCAGAAATTATCGTTTGGAGTGTCCCTAGCTGATTTCCAGGTTATACAGGAACATGGTCTTACAAGATGTGACATATTTGGTAAAAAAACAAGATTTAAAACCCATTCTAATATTTTGCAAAGAATACCTAGTGAAGAATTTAGTTTTTCTCTAGCATCTAATTGTCGGTTCCTATTCCCTTACAGTTGCCCCAACTGTACCAAAACCGAACATTTTATTTTCAGTACCCCGCTAGTCTCAAATCTGGCCAGAGTATCAAAGCTGTAAGGTGGTGGATTTATACAAATATATTAAATACAATTTAGCGAAGAGACAAAAGGACTAAAATTATCATAAAGCGTAGCATTTCTCATGAAGTATCAGAAGTTGGGAGAAATACCTTTTGGAAGAAATGACTTTGCCCTGGATAAGTTCCAAAACCCATGCGCTTGGGCCGATGTCTGTTTTGCAGGGCAGTCATTTTCCATTCCCGGTGCCACTGTCTGTGCACGTGCTTTTGCGCGTGGGCCGGCGACACTGCTTTAAGTCTGGCAGCAGTGATTAGGGGTCACGCGACCTGTCGCCGCTCCACCGGCGGTCCCTTCTGGGCAGGTGCGTGCACTTGGCTCGGGTCAACAGGTGTTCAGAAGGCAGCCCGTCCACGTCCGGCTGTATACCTCTGCTGCAACACTGCCGCCCTCACAGGCCTGCACGAATCAACAGCTGCATCCCTCCCACGGACGGCGCTGAGTGTTGAAAGGCTTTTAACTGACACAGTTGCCAGTTAAGGTGCCAGCTAAAGCAGGTCTGTTTTAGAAATATCATATCAAACTTTAAAATGCAAGAGAAGACGAAACGGACACATTTAGGCCTATTAAACTACTCAATCAGACACAAGCAAAACCAAAATATTTTTGGCATTTTGAAACCATTTAAGCACCATGATTGAATATATTCCTGGGTTACAGGACATATTTTGACATGGTTTCATTAATTTGGCTTCATTCCCAGTTCAGCACTGCTAGCACAATAACTTGGCGGTGTGATAGCAATAGCGTACAAAATTGCGTTTTTTGCCCATTTCACACATTCATCGACATTATTTTGGCGCCTGCCCCACCCAAAGCCAGTTTTAACGATGAAAATGAAATGACGATGACGAAGAGAAATTGTAAGTACTATTTTTATGTCAGGTCAATATTGAGGTCGCTGGAGCTCAATACAATTTCCATAGAGTAACAACGGGGCAGTGTAGATTCTCCCGTTTTTTATTTTCACTGAGCGGAGGTAGAGACAATCTTAAAGCAATATTAGAGTCATCTCATCGTGACACATCGAATGATTTATGATACCACCATGCTAGATCAAATGGAGAAAACGACCTGGCCTCAAAGTACACAGGTCAGGGTCACATGGCGATTTGTTATAGTCATGTTGCGTATTCTCCGTGACGATATAAGCAGAATGAAAGCAAAGTGGAAACTTGGTCTTAATTCTGTGCGATATTATTAGAAAAATAATCGCTGTGTGCCCATGTGCCCTCACATAACCTTTGAGATGTCAGATGCTCGAAAACTCAACTTCATGGTCAAGTTCGTGGAAGGAATACATGACATGAGAACTTTCAAGTTGATATATGCAATATTTACGAAAGAGGAGTCCTTTCTATTTTTGACCATAATCTTATAATGAGGTGACCAAAAAATTGACCTCGTGTTAGGTAAACAATATGAGCATTCCGAGATTGCTGATTAGTGAGCCCTAATGAGTTCATCACTTTATGAAAGGTTTAAACTAGCCGATGTGCTTAAAACTCGTGATTTTCGATTTTGAGGTTGGGTCACTTGACCTTGAAATGCTCTTTGACTTGACGTGACCTGGTCTAAAAAAACACGTAAAATCCATCAGAGATAAGGAAGAACAATTTGCATCGTTCTCTCTTTTCGTTTTTGCGTCATTTGGGGAAAAGTGAGTAAAACCAAGGAATTTTTATTTTTTATTTTCTTCTGCCATTTTTTCATCTGAAAGTCTTGGATAGCCTGCTCAAGCTATCCCTCTCAATGGCTTCTCTTGCCCTACCTGTAGAGTGAGATGAGCAAAATGCATTGATGCGTTTTGAACCAAATATGAAAACTAAGAATGGGAGCATAATTACTCCAATGCCAGAACATTTACAATGGATCAATTTACTAGCACAAAACCGGAAACTTAAGGTTACGTTAAAACATGCCCATGGTAGCGCAAATGCAAAATTCGGCTCAACTTACTTCACTTTTCTCTACATAAGAATGTCAAAAAGCAAAGAAAACGCGAGAGAAAACTATTCGAGACCCTTAACCCTCGCCCCACCGGGGGCCATCGATGGCCCCCCTAAGGTTTTTCCGGGATAGCAGAAAAACGGCAAGGCGCAGCACCGCGGTTGAGGGCTCTACCTCTCACTGCATCATTTTCCCACCATCCCTGAAATTTTTTACCCCGGGTCACCCAAGGTCAGGTCACCAGACGAGGTCAACCAAGGTCACCTCACTTCAACTTTAGAGCTCTGTAAGAGCTACATTTCAAAGTCGATCGATTTGAAACTTCCTACACTTCATGACCCGTCCAGGGTCTACAAGGTGTATATCCGGGATTTTTTCGATTTCGTGCCCTGAGGTCAGGTCACGAGGCGACCTCTCCCATTGGAAAAGCATGGGGAAAACCTGTTTCATGATATAAAAGCCACAAAAATTATTGAAAATACTCAGACTGCTCAGAACAGCGTTTTTTTGACACCCTTTCACGGATCCCAGGGGTCATATTTAGCCTTTGACTTTTCCAAGGTCATCCAAGGTCACCAGAGGTCAAAAACAGTATTTTGACAATAAATTTTGACCTAATTAAGCTAGAGCAGTGAAACAAACACCATCGTGTTTGTCTTGTCACTGGCTTTCATTTGATATACGGCAAGGTCACTTTGTGACCTTTCGTGACCTCAGGTCACATTAGGTCACGAGGTGACCTCTGGAGGTCAAACCACTGGTGGGAGGTCTTTACGTTCCACATAGCGGAAAAAGTGCTGGCAATTTTCTATCAAATGTACTTTACCAGGCCTCAATATCTCTAATGACATAAGAGTTATGCCCAGTTTGCTTAATCATTGCATATTTGAATGAAAATAGCCGATCTTGACCTAATTTGACCTCTGGAGGTCAAACCATTGACCTGAGCACTAAAACATGTGAAGTAATTTCTTACTGAATTCACGCGAGCTTTCTATTGCACTTTGCAGATTTGCGCTAACGCCCATATTTTCGGAGTTAGAGGGGGGCCATCGATGGCCCCGGTGGGGCGAAGGTAGCGCCGGACCCCCGGTGGGGCGCGGGTTAACCCTTCACCGTCCGGCGGTTCGATCGGACCTCCTCGGTTTTTCCCGGATTATCCCGAGCCAATTCAAATTACTGGTGCGCCACTTTGCACACCTATAAGGTAATTAATTCGACAACTTATGACCAAACATTTGCATCAGTTCAGGTCAGGTCAACAAGTTATGACGTCATTTCTAGACCCATGTAAGGCGATTACGGCCTTCTAAAATGAGGCTGAAAAACCAGGGTGTAACTCGGCTTCCAGAAGAGCTAGATCAAATTTCTAAATATCATTCGAAAGCTCTTGGAGCAAAAAATCTGCGCGCTCTCATCCATTTTGAGGTCAGGTAAATAACATGGTCTACAGAAGGTACCAATGGTCACGCCATTCAAAATTGATTGTGTCTATAACTTTTGAACGATAAAAGGTACAGCAATACATTTGGTATCATTTAAACGAGTATGATTAAATAATTCAAATGATTTAGAACATGACCCTGAGAGGTCATTATTTGACTTTGACCTAGGGTCAAGTTCACGCCGTAGCCTTACAAGGTCATGTCACATAACACTCAAATCTTTGGGTCAAGACCAGGGGTTGCCGCTTTAGCCTAGCCAAAAATGGCAACCCAAATCGGCATTCACCAGGGATACGTCAGCGATCGCCTAGAGTTGCAGCAACGCATTGTCGCTGAGCATTGTAGAAACGGGGCTATCAGGAGATAAGTGAGTGTTAGGGCAATAATACTGTTTTTGAGGGCGTGGGGTAATAAATCTGGGTCTACCCCGCCAGATGCATCTGAAACCGAAAACACCCAGATCCGGAGTCGATTCTCATTGAATAAATAGGCGGCTCCACCCCAGAGCAACTGCTGACGTCACAAACTAAAATTCTCTAGAAGTAGAGGTTGCCATTTTTGAGAGGGGGAGCGTTCACCTCACATTTAAAGGCCTTGGTCAAGACCAACACATTGATGCCTTTGGCTTTGTTCTAGTAATAATGGTTCCCGAGTTATAAATCATTTTTAACACGCGCATTGACGGGGATGGGTACCCGCCCCCTCGGGTTTTTCGAAGATAGCATAAAAACGGCGGTGCGTAGAGCTGCTGTACTTAGTATACCTTATTTCTAATCATTTTACAACGTTTGTCAAAATTTTAAAGTCAGGTCATTTCAGGTCAGGTCACCAGTACAGGTCAAGTAACCTGACCTAAAAAAAGTTTAAGATGGCATAAGTCGGAACAGGGTGAATTTATCAGATTGAAATTCATCACATAATGGGCCCACCGAGTTATTTAAACATGTTTCGGTATTTTTGATATCAATGACCTAAGGTCAGGTACGAGCTATGACCTCTCCATTGGAAATACATGGGAACAATGGTTTTAAGTGAATAATTTAGTAGCCGATGGTGATAGAGCGTTTATTTTAGCTGCATAAGATTTGCCTTGTCTCTGCAGTTCTAATGACATGCATTCTATCTAATTTGACCTTGACCTGTCCTCTGGTCAGGTCAAATCCTTGATTTGACCTAGCAAAGTCATATTATATATCATTCGATTCGGCTTGCTGCGAAGATTCATATAGTTCAAATTTTTTTGCTCTATCTTTACTTGTTCAGACGTAATGACCGAAAACCTTCACTTACATGTTACCCCTATGACGCCATTTTTGACCTCTAGTGACCTTAAATGTGACCTGAAAAAATGGTTAAAACATTTTCGATGGAAAAATGAACGGGCTACCCAACGCCGTTTACCGTGATTCGCTATATAGCGTGGTTCTCGAGATCTTAGGGGGGTGGGTACCCGCCACCCCCGTCAAAGCGAAGGTGGCTCAAACCCCCGTCAATGCGCGTATTAAATGGGTCAAACTTCATGAAGAAAGCTCCAAGAATGATTGAAAACTTAGAAAAAGTTGCAAAATAGACGTACAATAAGGTACCGTTACAGGTTTTCACGTTTAATTTTATTCAGATTCATGTCATTTAGGTGCATCTTAAGCATCTTTATGGATGAAGATATGCGATTTCAAACATGCTGCCGCTCTTTCATCTTTGTCACACCGTTTTAGGAGTGGCAATCATACTCTTCACATTTTAACTGCGCACCTGTAAGCATTAAGCCTTCAGAGAATCTGAGAAAGGTTGGATTCTCGAGAGCCCCTATGAAGCCATTGGCCGGCGGGTGCGATGACGCCGGGACGGCTCTGATCGGTGGGTCAGGGTCGGCCACAAGCCAGGGCTATAGGAGAACGCCACCGGCGCGTCATCACACCCACACTGGACCCGGTGACGTTTCTCCCATAGCCACCCCGCCGCCTAGTGAGAGCAGGACCACTCTCAGAGAATCTGACGCACGCCCCCCGTCGGCGCGGGGGACTATCCCAAGCACTGAGACGCACGCCCATCAGCGAAGGTCTCATCCCAAGCACTGATACACTCGCCGGTCGACGGCAGGGGAACTATCCTAAGCACTGAAACACACGCCGGACAGCAGGAGGGGGACTATCCCAAGCACTGAGACATAGTGTGTGTGTATTGGGGTTTATAGGGCGCCTTCAGCATCTAGGCTATATCGCGCCCATCATTGTTTAACTACTTAGTTTCTAATGCTATGTAATTTAACCCCGTCCTGGATAGTTGTGAGCTCTACATGCTACCAAATTAGGTGGGATGGAATTGTAAATGATGTCACCAAGCACTGAGACATACGCCCGTCGGCGCGGGGACTATCCCAAGCACTGAGACACACGCCGGTCGGCGCGGGGGACTATCCCAAGCACTGAGACATACGCCCGCCGGCAGCGAGACTATCCCAAGCATTAAGGCAAATGTCCTTCGGCGGGGGACTATCCCAAGCACTGATATACACGCTCCCTGCCAGCTGCCGTGAGTCACTCAGGCATAGAGGTCTGGAAAATATTCTCCCCAAATGCAGCTATAATTTCCTCCGAAATAAGAATATTTCCCCAAAATAAGGGAACTTGTCGAGTCTAACGAAGCATGAAATACCGTCTCCAACGTACATAATGACTAGGTAGGTACCACAATGCGATACTGGATCACGCAGGAGCCATTCCTCCGGACAAAAGGCTTCAACCGTGTTCAGATCTCCTTAATATGTGAAGATGAGCAGGAAAACCTTCCACAAGATCTCGCTTTACGATTTCAAGCCTTTTATTAAGAAACTTCAGAAGCTTTTTCGCAACGTTTTGATTTGAGGTAAAACCGCAAAATCGGCCAACAATATTCATTATCGAGTGATTTACAACAGGCGTTGAAGGGACGTGGTACATTACCGGGTAATTTTTTGCGGTGACCAAATACGCAGTAGATGGATGTCATCATTCGTAAATAAAGAAAGGAATGACAACCGAGCAGTGCAAGAGGAGCACGTGGGTGCCACCGTACCAAACTTTGAAACATAACCACAGAGAAAGTCTAATTCACGCCTCAATGGGCATCAGTTTTAGTTTTGAGGGAAATGGATAAGTATATGAAAAAATTAACGTGCTTAAACATTCGAGCTTAATCATTCCCGGCCAAGTTAGCAAGATAAGAACTTTGTGCCTTATGTTCAGATACCGGACGCCTTCTTAAGGAATGAGGTATAAAAAAACTCAGTTTCACGGTAAAGAAGAATATACTATCGCCCGCAAACTGCAGCAGCCCGAACATCTCAATATTTGCTGGGATGCATCCCCGAGTAAAAATACAGTTTCTTACAGCATAAATTTTGGATTTTCGCATCGTTAAGGCCGTCTGGCATATACATCATGAACTATGCACGATTCAAAGTTGTTTAATTGCTGTCGAATCACTGTTTGACCCGGGATGCATGCCGCAGTGGTGGAGCACCTGCCTCCCGAGGCACAGGTGAGAGTCGAGGACTGGCGGGTTCTCCGAATAAGTACAGCCTGGTCCCCCAAAAACGCTTCCATCGAGGTGGATCTGGCGGCGCCGTATAACCTTGGCAGTTGCTGCGTCGTTAAACCTCAAAAACTATTATTATCATTATTATTGGATGAATTATCTTATTTAAGGACCAGGATTTGGTTCAAGAAGTCAGTATTTTCTCATCCGCTTAGACCACATCAGGATCAAATGTGTTTCTGTTTAAATCAACATATCTAAAGACCATGGCCCCTTTAATCTCTTACACATTTGCAAGGTGATACCATCTGTTCCCAGTTTGATTGCCCAAAATCGATCATTGAACTTTTCGAGGATTAGCCTGGCGTTTACCGCTTTCTCTTGCAAGGCCAAGATGAGCCTCTGGTGGCAGTGCAGATGTGGCTCTCCCCAACGTTTGGAGGTCACCAGCGCGAAACTGCGACATTTGAGATACGCTCACTCCTCGGCACCTTACCAAGGACGTACGCTGACCCATAAATCTTCACTCACTGGAGGTCGCCTTCTGGCACTGACACAAATTCTGTAGTACTAAATTGCAGCCAGAAGGCGTTAACGTTGCATGCCCTAAGTGGTTTTATCGATGATGTGCTCTCCAACTCCGGTTGTTGAATAAGCCCAGCATTTTAAGCTCGGCAGAATAATCAAATTGAAGACACTGAACAAGAAAAACCATTGCACCTTACAAGCTGTGCAAGTTAACAGCTCGAGCCAATCCTTTCCGTGCCAGTATTCACTACCAGCAGTGTTCTAGCCATCATATACGCATGGCACAGACCCGTCTCTTCTTAAAAAATATATATATTTAAAAGTCAACAGGGAGAAAGAAGCCGGTGTCGGTGAAATTCCGACCGCCCGGTACAGATGCCCGACGTGCCGAGGTGACATCACGATCAACAGCGGATCAAAGAAGCTCAGGCCTGGCAGCTCGACAACATCATCAATACAAACTCCCGCAAAAGAGGCCCGGGAGTGATAGATTTTAGTTGCTCCATACTTTTAGCTCTCAAAGACCGTTCCAGTGATTGTAAATGAATGAGAATCTTGCTCCAAATGTGCTAAAAAATACCGAAGGGTTTTTTTCAGCTGGCGGACAAAAATTACGTATGGGATTCGTGAAACTTGCCTCCTCTAACATCGTCACCTCACTATAAATAAATACAATAAAGTGAATACCATCATTTTTGTCACTCTACTTTCTGTTGATGGCAGAGCTGGTCTTCAGACAATTTGTTGGAGATCCCTGTAATAAGTTCTCGTATTTACAGACTCTTTTTGAATCGTTTTAGAGGTATAGCACCATTTTGCTTGTCTGTCAAAGGAGCTCATTGCTTGAGAGAACCATTCCATTCTATCCAGAGCGGGAGGCTGCTCGGTGTCAGCGGCTGCGTGCTGGATCGTCTGATATTTCCAAACTGTCATTAACATAGGAAGTCTTAAAGTCATTTAATGCTCATCAGAACCCTATACAGCCTGTCAGAATCAGTTGTTCTGTCGCCAGTACTCTGCAGAACATTCGCTTCAGTAGATTGCTAAATGTGAAAGAGATGGGTATTTATATTGATGTCAAAACCCTCTGGAGCCTATTGAGCCCCATGGTTGATTCAGCCATGAGGACTGGGGTAAGATTCAGAAAGGTAGTGACTGTCAGTGGCGGATCCAGGGGGGGCAAAAAGGCATTTGCCCCCCCAAACAGAATAGCTCGGGGCAAAACTATGTTTTTGGCCCCCCCAAAGCGATTGGCCTCTTTTTTCCTCGACTCCTATTTAGAGCAAGATTTTGGTGCTTCAACTCTCAACTTCAAACAGAACCAGTTAAGTTCAGTGTAAATATTGGGCCTTAAATAGGAAAAAAGTATCTCGAGCCCATACTTTTCACCATGACGTTTTTTGTTTTGCTTTTCGCCTCAAATAGCCAAAATTCTACCGGAAAGTAATATTGTATTGCATATTTTTTCTGCGTGACGTTTTTTTGCTTTTCGACTTGGGTTGCCCCTCCCAAACCGACCGGCTAGATCCGCCACTGGTGACTGTTGGATACAATGAGAGCTGGGATCTGTTGTCTAACTTCTACAGCACAGAGTTCTCTAATGAGGACTGAACTGAGTATCTACGAAGCACTGAAGTATTTAAGAAACATGTTCGAATCTTCCCGCAGAAGAAGTCAGCTTCTGATGACTGAGAGATTTCAGGTAGGGGAGAGTGGGGTAAGATGACCAGGGTTTAGGGAAATCCGGATTATAGAATAACCGAGGTACCAACAGCGCTGCTTTAGATGCCAAGTCGTAGTATGATCATTTATCTTCCTTATAGAGTCGATGAAATTGCTGATAATTATCATATGTTCTAACTATTATGATTTTACTAGAGGCTTGCAAAGGGGCGTCTTACCCCATCGGGTGGGTAAGACGCCCCTGGACTTGGTAAGATGCCCCACCCCTGGGCATCTTACCCCATTTTGGTATATCTTTGATGAAGTAGCTTTTTTGTAGTTCTTAGCTTCATTGGTAATCATTTAAGTATTATTCAGAAGTCAGAATGTATTTAGAAGCATCCACACACATTGATAAAACGTGTTCCTGGGTGGTTTTTCATGTTTCCACGTCAAATGATAAAGCAAAGTTACGTGAGACTAACGATAAAAACCAAGGATAAAAGCATACCATAAAATTAATATAAAATCACACACACTCACAAACAACAACAAGTACAAAACGAAGTAGATAAAATGGTACGAGGTTTCTGAGAACCTCCCCTAAATCGCCTACCTTGTCTTTTCTGTGTTCTCTTTGTTTCAAGTCCCCATTCTATAAGAAATATGGGCCAGATGTTGTTCAGTATAAAAACATTCACTTCAGAGAGCAAAAATGGCTTGTGGTGACTCGAAGCTTCCTCCCACTAACCGTTACAGGTTCCCAGTCTATCATTTATGGCGCACAGCCACCTTAGCATTTACGTCAAGGAAAACAGGCCCAGCCTTCCTAGGCAGTACACTCGATCTATTCTTTGCACGAGAGAACAAAACTCACTCCGCAGATGAGGTATCTGGTATCGTCATGCCCACTGTCTTTCTTTCCTTATACCGGTTTTGCCCGCCTCGTCCATGTCTTTTTGGATACATTTGCTTTCGCAACCCCTTTAACTAGTCTATCTTCCAGAGCCTTTTTTATATGCATGTTGTTGTAAGTTCGGATTTTGGAGTCGGAGTCTCGCTAAAGTCATCAATGGTCTTGTCGCGGAGACCCTAGCCCTACCATTGGAGCGAGCAACTCCTGTAATGAAGATTTGATTAAAGTCAAAGTTAAACATCCCACAAACCACAGGGACAGCCGCCCCGCTCAGGTCACCCTCTCAACAGTCAGTTGCCAGACGACCTACGTCGGGTCAACTATTGAGCGCCGGAGCGTCTCAGGGGAACCGATCCCAAGCCTGGACATGCACTGCCACTGCACGTTCCTGAGCAGCGGGCCGGAGCCCAAAGCTTTACCAACTGGGCTACCGGGATGGAAAATGTAGGGACGACATAAGAGATCAGGTACGGAGCTTTGCAGGATTAACCATGTGGAATATTTCAGGTCTAGCTCATTCATACCGAATCCAGGGTAAACAGTTCAGCCATAGCCCCTTCCTAAATGGTCAAAATTGACCGATTTTGGCCAATTTTGGTTTAAAATATGTTTTACGGTTTTTTCTATTTTAATTTAATTGTTTTCCGCCTCCACCACACCAGTTTGATCTGAACCCGCCATGAGGTTATCTCCGATTGAGGCATCAGGCCAGGTCCGGTGAACTCCCAAACAATTGTCTCGAGGTTTTTAATGATTGAGCTGGGATTCGCTTTATCGAATGAAAGCACCAACCACAAAATTTTGCTGTTATGGGATTCCGTGCTTTAGTAGCCTGGGTTCAGGTGCGAAGCCTTCAATTGGAAAGGTTAGTCACAAAGCGACAGATTGAAGTGTGCTCTTATTTAACACGTATGGTCATGCGCGTCGAAAGCATAGGACAGGAACGGGAGGACGGATTCCCCAACTGGCCAATCTGTGAGGACGTCTCCCGACAAGTTTTGGGAATCGACCTAGGTTTTTATTGTTTCTCTATTACCTACCTGCTTTGACCTACGTAAATTTGTTCATGAGCTTCATGGGCATTAGCTTTTTCAAAGACGGTCAATTTTAAGTTCACGTCCCCCCCGCCATCACCAGTCCAGGGTCCGTAGCCCCCCAGTAACAATTCCGTGGCGCTGCCCGTGGGTAAGGTTTGGACTAACCCCAAGTTTAACACACAGTTGTTTACTCTAAGAAATGGCGTTATATTGCTCTGGGTAAAGACGCCCCCTTTCCAGCGGGAAAGTTGCCCATGGGGCATCTTACCCCATTCGTTGAGGGGGCATCTTTCCCATCAGTACCCAAACTAGATAAAACCTAAAGTGCAAAAATCATACAATTAATACACTCAAGGGAAATGCTCAGTTAATGAGTTGAATGTGCCATCATTCGTAATGCGAAATCAAACAAAGCACGCATCCAATATTCTTCGAGATATCTGCAACCTATGTGGGCAATTTTTTCTTAGAAAAACATCGAAATAAAGACTTACCCACCAGCTTGAAGCAAATCACAGGAGGGAACTGAATTTTTTGCGCAAGACACAATCAAAGCCTCTGCTTTCGACCAAGAACAATATTATTTACCAGTGGTGGCCCGGATTGCCAAAAGAGGGGATGGGGCGTCTTACCCAATGGGGCATCTTACCCTACTCTCCCCTACACCCTGAAGTGGGAGGTGGACATGCTGGACAGTCCCCTTTTCTCACAGATGACTCAGTAATTTTTTTGTGCTACTAGAAAAAAGAAAGCCAGAGTTCATTGCACTCTTTCACTACCTCCATCATCTTACTGGCTACAAAGATGTCAAGAAGCTGGTGGTGAGAGTCTCTGACGGCCTTGACGTTGGAGGGGTGAGTACAAAGAGAATTACGCTATTGCGTCACCGATATGATGAGAGTGAGGGAACACCAGAGTGACGTAAGAGCCAGTTACACGACTGAACCACCGGCATTATGACGGGGAAGAACACCAGGGTGACGTAACCTCTCATGTCCGGTAGAAAACGGCTGTCACAGAGAGACGAGATCTCTTGAAGAGCCGTGGATGTAAATATCGTAACAAGCACGGGGTGGTGGTGTCCAATCGATAGCAGTGCTTAGTGCCCCGGCTGAAGGGGGCCATACAGAGGGATAAAGCACGGGCCCGGGCGGTGGTTTTGTCATATATTCATGAGTAATAAGCCTTTCGCTCTAATTTTGCGCGACAGCATAAATTCAGCATGTGCGAACGTAGCTAGGCTGGAGCAGAATCTTCAGGTAGAAATATACAAGGTGGAGCATTGCGAGAACTTCAGACAGGATGAATTACCAAAGTCAGGGCTTTAGTAGTTACGCAAATAACACGCTCCTGTAATAATTCATAACTGGTGGAACATTTTGAGAAACATGCATTCTGAGAGAACCTCAGCGCAAGGCCCTAGAACTGCAGACAATAGAACTGTCCAGGCCACTTCGGACACCGTAGGAAGTGTACAGTCCGGCTTGTACAGAATTGGAGCGGGTGAGGGCCGCTTCATCCGAAGAACTTGGGGTGTGAGCAGAAAGAGAAGCACCTAAATCTTCGCATTTCAAACTGCCTGAAGGACAGCACGTACAAAAACAATTCAGGACCACTCCTGTGCTGAAGAAATCAGCTGTAGAAGCGATCCAAGCCGTTGCTTACCTAGTTGATCAGGATGATCTACCGTTCTTTGAAAATGCATGAAATTTAACTTACATTACCTAGAATATGTCGTATTTAATCAAGGCACAAGGGCCCATGATAATTACATTTTGACATCATATATTCAACGCCATAGGCCCACGATTCAACGAGAGCGTGCTGGCCCACGTGGTTGCTGACACCGGCGCCACCTAATCTCTGAGCCTCTGATCTGTGCGGGCCCTCTGATCTGTGCGGGCCAGCGTCACCACTCTGTTACCGGGGCAGCACGCGGGGTCACCGCGGGATGAGACTGCCTGACGTGAGCCCGGCCGGCGAGTTCTGCCGTTAATGACATCTACTCACTCTGTCAGAGCAACGTGGGCGTGACATCTGACAGAGGGCAGCGGCTGACATTTGGTCAGACACCCAGTCAGGTGCTGGCATGCGTACGTACGACGCTGCCAAAAAGTGGAGAGCCGCCTCGGCGAAACGAATTTATTGGAAAATAGTGGAAATAAAATAATATAGATATTATGAACTATGAACTGATAAAACTACTATGTACTATGAAATATAAAAGAAAACTGATGATATACTTCTGAACAAAAGCGACGAAGAGCAAGCGAGAAGTAGAAGAAAATCGTTGTAAAGAGAGTGGGATGAAAAGGATAAGAAACTGCAAATCATCTCACCAGTTTCCTAACTGTTTATTATTCATAATTTGTATAATTATCCCAGAAATTATTACACATTGTTTGTTAATAGCTCATCTCTCACAGCCGTTTGTTATGCCACTAAACTCATCCAAGTGCGCACGAATATACATTTTCTTCAGTCCGAATTTCACCAATTAGTTTGACCTGCTTTCTAACCTTTACGCACGCTGCGACAGGTTAGAATAAGTGAGCCCCACAACATATTAACCTAGGCGAGGGTCGAACTACGCCAGACAACGGTTGCACCAATACGCATCATGCTATCTCGGCAAACCTGCCAAAAATCGGAAGAATATGGCGAAACATATGTGGCCAGCATGTTTGAGGACATCTTTGCTCACAGCCGGACCCTGGAGAAGGCTGGCTCGCGCCAGTCAGGCAGCTTCATGGTCACGTGGGTACTCACGTTCTGCAGAAGAGCGAGAAGCCGCCTAGAAGCGCAGCTCTGAGCTGGGCTCCGCCTTCTCCTCGGGCTCTGAGCCTGTGAAGAGGACCAAAGCGAAGCTGCTACCTCTTCAGTTGTGAACGCTCCTGCCGAGAGGGGAGACGTTAGTAGCAGCCTGCTATATCACTGGCGAAGATCGGGTCATACAGGAGGTCTAGCAAACAGCGCAGGTTCGTGGATGTGAGGTAGGAAGGCCAACGGTGTTAAAAGAGGCACAGCAGCAAAGGCGGAGGGCCTTTCGCCAACAATGGGAGTGTGGGGCACGGGACAGTGGATTTTCAACCTCCCGGTGACAGAAAATAACACGTTTTAAAAGGGTATGCGGTGGCGTGGGGGAAAAGCATTTGACCTCCAAGCCGTGACCCGGATTCCAGTCCCCGAGCGGGTGTTCTGCATAAGTCGTTCGGATCCGCTGAACACCCTCATAACAGGATGAGAGTTTTAAACATATATTTCTGGTCAGTTACAGCAGAACAATGCAAACAGACTCGAGAAGGTTGCATGTCGTGCAGCATACAAGCCTCATTCGCAGCACGAAATAACATTTGACGCATACAGTAAAATATTATTAGCATATGATGATGATGGTTGAGTTACGTCATGCTACACTAAAACCTTTGTTATTCCTTTACAAGCCATTTATATGCCTCTTGGAATTCCTAGCACCATAGGACACGCACCATACTCATACACGCACAAAAACACTCATTTCAGGACATCAAAGGGAAGGATCAAAGATAGCCCCTAGGCGGTCTTAGGTATACCTAAGACCGCAATATACCTACCTACGCAGTATACCTAAGAACAGGCTCACATCTCAGTCGGTATCATTTTATGGAAGTTAAATTGAACTTGTTCGACCTAAAAGGCTTGTGGGGAAAACATGATTTTATTCTAACTGTTTAGATGCGTTCTTATTCGTTCGGGCACCCAACGCCCATGCCAAATAACTTTAAAAAATATACGTCCCTGAACATGTATTCTTTTTCCATATACACCCCTGAACATACATTCTTTTTCCAAGGGAAACCACACTCCTTTCCGGTGTTCCACCAGAGACATCAGCCCCTCCCTGGAGTGCGACAGGGCCTGCAGGCAGTCTATTTCATGGGCAGGTGAACAATAACACAACGGAGGGTTGCGTGCTAGTTAAGTACCTAACGGCACCTTGAATAACACATTTGCCAGACACCACGCATGGACCAGGAAATCTTCAGACCTGTTTCAGACTCTGGAAGATTACTGATTGTCTACCTAGGTATATGTGGCGATAAGAGCGGCACAGAAAGTGTACGCTTCCGAAAAAACGCACATTTTGATAACATTTCATTTACTGAATGGTGTAGGATGACGTCAATGGCGTGAAATAAGAAACCATCGGCATTACTACTTTTTGCCATCGCTTCCAAATGCTTTCATCAACAAGCAGTTTCACGGGCTTTGCACCTACAGAAGCTTTTGAAACATGTCCACTCTTTCATCAGGGAAAAACGCTTCCATTACGCTCTCTCCCTAAAAGCGCACACCGACGACAAGGCAATAACACACGTAAATGCCTTTGGAAAGCAATTTGTGATATTCAAAGAATTTTTCACACAGGTCTACGTGACGTGAACACGTTTTTTTAATAGTTTTTCTTCTTCTTCAAAATTCGGTTATTGGAGTCAGAACCTCATCATAAAGGCATCACTAGACTTGTCACGGAGACCCCGACCCCAAAATCTGAACGAGCACCTTCGGCGATGAAAGGTCAATTTGGAAGCCAAAGTTTAACGTCCCACAAAGCACAGGGACGGCCGCCCCGCTCAGGTCACCCTCTCACCAGTCAGTTGCCAGCCGACCTACGTCGGTTAAACTATTGAGTGCCGGAGCGTCTCAGGGGAACCGATACCGATCCTAAGCCTGGACATGCACTACCACTGCATGTTTCTGATCAGCGGGCCGGAGCCCAATGCTCTACCAACGAAGCTACCCAGGCGGTTTTATGTGGATGTCCTGAGATTGGGGAAACAAACATAAATTTATGAAGAGATTTAAGGGAATGTGGCACCTTGATCGACTCCTGATTACAAGGCGAGGTTTATGCTGAGTATATTAAATAAACTAACAATAGTATCTAAATATCGTACATGGTCGTCAGATAACACAATATAATATCCATCAACCTACGAGGTAATGGCATATTGATGGTGACTTACATTGTAGTTCTGTTAACTTACATGAGACGTATATACATATAACTACGTCACGTTTAAAATTACACTTAATTAGTAACCAGTACATGAAGTCAATCTATTAATCTTTTTAGGTCTGTCGGTGATCATTAAATATAAGGTACGTTAGATGTATCATTAAATATATTTTACATTGGTTCGGTTTGCTCTAGTGAGGTTATTATAAATATTATATTATTAAGTTTATCAAAATTCTCTAATGTATTATGTATCTTTTGGTCAGATATCAATATTTATGTTAATTTGTTTAAAATTAGTTATTAAGTGAATAAAAAAAGGACCTATATAAAGTGGTGTGGGTATTTAAAGTTTGGTTCCATTTTGGTATTTTTACTTTATGGGGCCAGTATAAAAATACATAACGCCACATGTAGCTGTAACAGTTTGTATGGGGATAGTGAGCATTGAGCAATCAGCAGCAAAGCATATTAAACCACAATCCATCGCACGTAGAATTTCGTCTAATTAGGGGCATTTTTAGTAGAAAATTATGAAAACGTCCATAATTTTTCTGAAAAATTTACAATAAGCTCAATATTTTGCTGTTAAAGATGCACCAACAGCTGACAACTGTGGCCGCCTGGCTGGGGTACTGGGGTGCATTTCAGGTAGGTTTTTACCTTTTCTCCACGGAAATTTTGAGTTTCAAGACAAATGATATATTGAGTACCGGGTTTCCCGGCATGCTTCACAACTTGGCTATCTCAGTTAAAATCACGTTATAAAGGTGCCACATCCTTTAAGCGTGCTTCTTGAAATACCCTTAACGTTTCCCCAAAATGCATGTGTGACAAGAGAGTCAGGCGTGTACTTTTGGGGTTTGTACTGTTATTGATTATTATATTGTGCACGCTGAAAATTCCTCCTTTATCCTCACTCTTAGAGCATTGTTTGCCAAAATGTTGGCTCAAAGTTGAAAACCCTGATTGGAGGTCTGTAAAGTCAGGGAGTGATTCAGTTCAGTTTACCGAAGGAGGGGAGAAGACTAGGTTTTTACGTCAAATCCATTCATTTCGGCACATTGCTTGCGTGCGTCCTGGTTAGTTGCGGTTAACTGGGTGCAAAAATCATAAGCCCCTTTCAGCTATTCTCTGCACCCGGTTGTTCTTCGCTGCGGTTCCGCTGAAGCGAGCCAAGGCCCATAACCTGAGCGCAGCTGGTGTTCATTTATCATTTTTAACATTAACAAATTAATGTTGTTTTTCAAATATTACTTTCCCGTCAGGTCACGAATTCTCCGAGGTCACGAATTGTATTGACATGTATCAGAGATGTGTTTTTAACGACGTATGTGGCCCGAGTGGGAAGTTTGTCATCCTAATGTAATGCCATCCTTGTCCATGTTTTGTATTTCAATTGATTCAGGTGTAATTTCGAAATGTGAGACCAAGTGAACAGGCTACACAAGTTTTCTTGAAAGAAGGCCGCACCATTTGGATATTCTTTTTCCCGATTTTGTTTTTTAAATTGCCGGCAGACATGTCGGCAAAGCAGTGCCACTTAATTTTGGACCACCGATCACTTATGAATAAGGCAAACAAGAGAGGAGACAACCATCCGCCTTCCGGTGTGCCAGGTGAGACATATGACCATTCCAGGCATTTCCTTCTGACAACTGTATGCCGTTGTCTCTTGCAAAGACAAGACGCACACCACTACAAAGTGGAGCCGGATCTACGATACGAATGTTCTAGTTTATGAAGTAGGGGCAGAGGGAAGAGAGCCTTACAATGTATTGAACCGGCACTGTAGCTTAAACCAGAAAGATGGTGTGTGGTTCGGGGATTTGGCCACTCTGTGTTCTTTGCGTAGGTATAAGCGTTCAAAGCTTCTGGTGGTGCAATGTTCTTTTTGTTCTATCTCCGGTCTTCGTCCCTTATGAGGTGTAATCCGTCACTCGCGATCGTTACTGAGTTGCTTTAGGCAATGCTAGTGTTGTGAATTGAGATGCATGGATGTGAGAGAAATAAATGAGGTCAAACTGGAAAAAGTAGGAGGCTATAGCTTGCACTTTGTAAAGCGGCCAAATAATCCTTGTAATCTTAAAAAATGCGGTCGGCCCGACCACCCAGAGAAACGGAGTTTCATCCTGTTTGTTATCAAGGGAAGTGGCCAAATTAGTTCCGCACTATCTTTTGGGAATGACACCATGTTAGGACCAGCCACAAAGGTAAAGACAAACCTGTAATTTGATAGTACTAGAGATACTTATTTTCTTGTGCATTGTAGTAACATTTATCTGTTTCCACAGGTTTTGAAAAGTCCACTGGGCCAGAGACAAGCTTTATATGATGGCGATTGGAACGGGAGATCGTCATAACTCAGCAACAAAACATAACAGGTGACAGAAAAGGTCAGGGAACGGCCGCACCAACTAGGGCAGCGCTGCACGCTGCCGCTTTTGGCGATATCTAAAAAAATCTTTTGGGGGCCATACTGGTGCCTCTTTAGGAGCCCCTACATAAATTACGTAACGCAAAGAGGATGGAGGACAGTGAGCCAAGCGTTAAAACATTATCAAACACTACATAGGGGTATTAAAAAGCGTTGGGAGAGGGAGGGGGGTCAAAAGTCACAAAATATGCGCTACGCAAATTATGAAGGACCCCTTATCTATTGATCTGAGATTCACATTGCATAAGCCCACGGCATATACACATATATCTCACGTATATCATATACTCATTAAAAGAGCCTAAGTCTAAGTCTTAAGCCTCCGTCACTGTCAAACCCTCAACGAGAAAAAGGAGGGAAATGCATTTTTTATTAGGAATATGCACAGGCAGACACGAGTTATCGTCAAGAATTTTGAAGGCGCCACCCACTCCGAACAAAGTCACAGGGGCCAAAAAAGTGTTCAGGTTGTCACCATTAAAAATGCCAAACCATAAATGTGTCACCAGCCCAGGCTGCAAAATGTGGCACGTTTTGAGTTATAAGGATACTAAGGGATACTCCTGGACCACCTTAGTTGTTGAAAACATTTGCGAGTTTAAATTGCATGTGCAAATTTTGGCTATTTGTTCCGTAATTCATCTGGAGCAAACATATCAGCTAATTTTTGTCACTTTGTCCACCTTGGGCAGTTACCATTTATAATGCCAAAATGGTCAGTTTTTCGACCCCTGCAAAGTCACAAACACTCTGCCGTCAAAAAACCGGGGGCATCGCCACCGGCGAAGGAGCAGAGTGTCTTTGTCAGTCTAAACGCCCGCCTTATAACCCACGTCATTGGCTCGGAGTTGAACTCCATCACACACTCATAATGCAATCCGGACCATTCGGCGGTACGGGGCAGAACCGACTACAGGGTCATCTATACACCACATGGTCTAGAGGGCAGCACAGTCTGAGGCCGTCGGCGGGAGCTCTGCCCTTGGTCCGGCACACGACTCGACTGGTAGTGGACTCCCTCTTTAATACCAAAGTGGACTACATACTGCGCTTAATATCCAGGACCGAGTAACCTGGAGATTCTGTGTCCCATCTGGCCCGGTGAAGAGGTTCGTAACACCCTCGCCAATGCCCCCTATAATTGGGCAAGTGTGCCTGCTGGGGGCGGTTTAATACAAACGTATGCCAGGCTTCTATTGACCGGTGAGGAGAGACGTCACCCGCTAGATCAAAGCTGGAGATCTCTTCTTGACCCAGGAGGTCCTAGATGGGTTAACGCTGGCACGGCAATACAAGCCCACGGAAGACTAATGAATCCAGGGAGTCCTGACCTCCAAACCCGCGGCTCCGACCTCCGGCTCGCTACTCAGAAGCATGCAGTGGCAGTGCATGTATAGGCTTGGGATCGGTTCCCCTGAGACGCTCCAGCGCTCAATAGTCTACCCGACGAGGGTCAGCTGGCAACTGACTGGTGAGAGGGTGACCTGAGCGGGGCGGCCGTCCATGTGCTTTGTGGGACATTAAACTTTGGCTTCTAAATCAACCCTTCATTGTGGGAGTTGCTCCTTCGGATGGTGGTGTTGGGGTCTCCGTGACAAATCCCTTGATGACTTGAGTGAGACCCTAACTCCAACACCCGTACTGGGAGCAACTTGGACAAAACTTATAAAAAGGGAAAGCTTAAAGGGAGATACGCGAAAAAATGTTTATTGGCTAGATCAAAAGGTCACAAAATGTTGTTTCAGAAGTCCTTTTCTCATTTTTGCAAATTCGGCCTACA
Organism: Lepas anatifera; assembly: GCA_034440635.1. Classification (NCBI taxonomy): domain Eukaryota; kingdom Metazoa; phylum Arthropoda; class Thecostraca; family Lepadidae; genus Lepas; species Lepas anatifera. Next base: position 123,509 of record JAOTON010000433.1, on the reverse strand, counting down.
AATGCCTTAAAATTGCTCTCAAAGTCAACATTTCTAGACGACTTTACCGGTACACCTCATATCGGTGTATATGACGTACACACGGCTAAGGCTGTTAATTTGTCTAAGAATTGGGTCATATTTATCCTCAACAGTGCTGTAGAACTTTGGACTACTACAGAAAAAATTACTTTAGAAATACAACATTCCAAAACACTTTTGAAACAGAAGTATAGGGCTTAAAAGAAATCACAATTAACCAATCAGAAGCCTAGGAATTCTCATACCGGGGTCACGTGACCTATCTGACGCAAAAGTTTTGTCATCCCGGGGCTGAAGCAGATAATGACTCAAGACCCGAGGTACGAAACGGCTGAAGACTTGAGTAATTATTTTTTCCGTTTCTAGGGCAAACTAATTCATTTTGTAGTTTTTATCAGCTTTTTAAAATTAATTCAAATACAAATACAGGAGAACAGACATTTGTATTACAAAAAAACATTGTTTTTCAACTTTAAATAGTTTTTGAAAAGTAAGTGATGGGTGAAGGTTTCAGCATTTTATCGAAACTGTTAACCTATTTCGATAATAAGTGAGTGGCCTCCCAAAATTTTGCCGAAGATACAAAAATAATTGATAGTTTCGTAATCAGGATTTTTCAAATAGCAAGAAACCACAATATTAATTTTTTACGCGTATAATAACAGAAGCCCGCGACAGCACAGGGTGACAGTCACACGCCCAGTCATGTTAAACTCTGCCGGCTCACACGTCACGCCGCGCGTCGTTTCCGACGACGAGCAGCCCTCCCCGCATTGCCGCCGCCAGACAGCGGTGCTCAGGTTGCCGAGCAATCAGGGCCCACCGGCTTCCATCCGCCCCATCGTGTCAGTGCTAATGCGCCGACGTGCAGCGGCGCTGTCAGCTAATTAAGACGCGTCCACCCCCGTCCCTGTCCCTCTCCTCCTCGTCCCCCTTCGGAGGCAGACCGTCAGAGCTCCCAGAAATCCAGGAACCCCCAGGCCACAGTGCGCTGCAGGGATGAATCAGCTTTACACTGATATACGAGCGCTAGGATTTATTAAGACGATACAATAGGTCTAATAGAACATTGAGCTGCATTCACCTGATTATTGGTGAGGATTTATCATAATAATCTTTGGGGGTTAACGACACACCAACTGCCAGGGTAATACGGCGTCGTCAACTCCTACCCTGTTGAGTGGGAGTTGGGGAAACAAATCGACTTATTCAAAGACTCCACCGAGACTTGAGCCCGGAACCTGCGGCTTAGAAGATTTTGGTGCTATCCACGAGGTGACGATTAATGTAGTCGTGCACCCGCGTTTGGACAAGTTCAAATTTGTTGGGTTGCGGTCCCTTACTGTATTTGGAAGCATGAGATTGCTCCCTCACTCGCTGTAATCGTGCGCACTACCATTGGATCCAAGGTTTACTACAGACGGATCCAAGATTTCTGATGGGGAGGGGGGAAGGACGGTTAACTGGGCCGGTAAACTGGGCCAACAAAATTATCGTGGGGGCACCGATACTCGCATCGTTCCTGGGGGAAGGGGAAGCTATACTTCAGGGGACGCCGTCGGTCTTTCAGGAGCGGGGTGGCCGTTTTGGGGGCACAGGAGGTTTGATCGGGGGAGGGGGAAAGGTGTCCCTACTTGGCCCTCTCCCTGTGTCCGCTTATAAGCAAAACAAATAATCCCTTTCAGTGGTGGGTCCAGGAGTTCATCTGGGGAGGGGAAGGGGGGGGGTAGGGAGCTCGGGAGAGGGGGGGCTTGAGCTCCCAAGCCCATGTATCCGCCACGGGTTCCTTCCATGTCTCCATGACACACAATGAGGTTCAAACCTTTTGGCTGGGATTTTCAAAAGCAACGTAAGCTTCAATATTTAGAAGTGAGGTTCTGGGTTGACTTATTCAGGCCTTATGACCTGACCTAAAATTATATCGACCTTAAATTTGTAAGAAAAGATGGCGAAAAGATCGAAGAACAAGCACGACAGCGCTTGAAAATACTTAGGAAGTCAAACTGGGCCTGCGTCCGCTGCGACAGAATCCACGTTGTGTACGGCCTGTGGCCGAGCACTGCAGCGTCAGAAGAGGGCTGTTTTCTATCTTGAAGTGCAGATTGAGTCGCGACCCTCTGGGACATAAGTGTCGCCACCGGCAAAAAAGTGGGGGGGGCAGCCAAACTTCAACCCGATGCTGACAGAAAACTTTCAACGTCAGGACCAAAAACTTTTCGAATTTGGGCTCTTCGTTGCCTCCCGCAGCGGCTGGATATAAGAATGTCCGGTTTTCTCTCATTTTGACTGAGATCAGGAAATCTTTGGCCCAAAGTGGGGGCCAGGCCCCCCGGCCCCCCCTTTTCCGACGCGTATGCTCTGGGATCCCTGGCATGGTACATCACCCAACTCCGTATCTCATATCCTGAAAAAGCTAAAGTTACGGACGGCTTTCGAAAACTTTGGACGATACGAAGTTAAATTATAATTTGTTTTCGCTCAGATCAATATTGCGTTCACCACAGGTCAAAGAGGGTCCCATAGGCTTACAAGAGAGCATTGCAGATTTCCCTTCTAGATTTTCACTGGGCGGAGTAAAGAAAATCTTTAGGCGTCATTAGAGTCTTCGCATTGTGGCAAATCGAAGTATGTATAATGTGGTGATGTTAAGTCAAATTGTGAAAATGACCTATTCTCAAGTCAGATCAGGGTCACAAGATGGCCTGGTTTGGCCATGTTGCATATCAACCGACTCTCCGTAGTAAGATATGCACAAAAACGCAAAATAAAAATATATCAATTTAATGTGAAGCAATTGGCAACAAAACGTCTGCTCAGGAGACCCCGACCTGGAACGGTCAGATAATTTAAATCCTAGCTTGATGGTTAAGAGGTACTAAGAATACTAGTACGAAGACTTTCAAGCTGATCTATCCCTATTTTCTGAAAAGAGACCTTCTATTTTTACTGTAGACTTATAATGTGGTGATAAAAAATGTGCCATCTTCAGTAAAAATATAAAAATTCGAGGCAGTAGATTGGTAAACCCCAATAATCTCATCACATCATGAAAGTTTGGAACTGAATATTCCTTTGACGCCACTCAAACTCGTGATGTTGCGCTTGAAGTCGGATCGTTTGACCTCGAACAGCTCCTTAACCTGACACAACCCGACCTGAACATATTTGGCCAGATACGCAAAGTTGATTATATAAAAGCAATCAAGTTTCTTTGTTCTACGTTATTCAGGAAAACCAAGATGGAAAGTGATACCCCCTCCTCCGGCGGGGCGCATGGCGAAATAAAATTTTGACGACCAATTACTCAAGACTAAAACAGGGGACAGGATAGGAGAGGAACATTTTACGGGACATCTGTATGCATATTTTGGTTGGGAAAAGCTGCAAACCTTTGGAATCTTCCCCGGCCACTACGCTGTTTATTAGTGGCCTAGACCTGAGTCCTAAGGTAATATCCCGGCCGAATGGTAACAGGGGCGTGCAGGGTAGTAGGTATGACACGACTGTCCAGCGAAGGGATGTTATGTTTAATTGGGATTGGTCCTTGGCAAATAGGTTCTGTGTGTGGGCGATGTGCACCAAATTGCCTTAGCTGCTTGCTCAGATACCTACCTTTAACTGGCCTGGACGTAGACTGAGGAATTGCGCTAACGAGAACTTAGTGATGTCTCGTTCTACAGAGTTGGCTAATTTCTCGCTTTTCTCCATCCTCCGGAAGGGGGCTGATAACCGATTTAGGCTTTTGTCGGTGATAAGATATGGTCCGCTACTCCTTTCCTCCTGAATCCACCAGTGGAGGTGTACATACATCCACTACAGAACTGCGCATAGGCAGAACCAGGAATACCGATGGAGACGATACCACAGGGCAGTGAAACCTATCAGGTGAGCCAGTGACAGCCAAACGTTGGACATTTTGTTGCTGCCCCGAAACGTTGCCGCCCCGGTAGCTCAGTTGGTAGAGCATTGGGCTCCGGCCCGTTGCTCAGAAGCATGCAGTGGTAGTGCATGTCCAGGCTTGGGATCGGACCCCCTGAGACGCTCCGGCACTCAATATTTTACTCGACGTACAGGTCGGCTGGCAACTGACTGGTGAGAGAGTGACCTGAGCGGGGCGGCCGTCCCTGTGCTTTGTGGGACGTTAAACTTTGGTTTCTAAATTAACCCTTCATTGTGGTAGTTGTTCGTTTGTGAGGTGGGGTCGGGGTCTCCGTGACAAGTCCCTTGATGACTTTAGTGAGACTCCGACTCCAACAATCGAACTGGGAACAACTTTTACCAAATTTATAAAAAACAATTAAGGGGAAGGGGGCACCATGAGCTTTTCGACCCATTTCTTTCCATTCAAGGCTATAAGGCTAGTGTTAAAATTTCTGATTGAAGGGGGCACGGTGTCCCTGTGCCCCCCCAGGTCCGCCGCCAGTGAGAGTGGCTCCAGGTAATATCAGGGGAGCGCCAGTACTTGCATGCTGAGGAGTGCGACATTTCAGGGAGGCGCACCGACCTTTCTGCAGGCGCCGATGGTCGATACGGGGCAAATATCCCCACTAGCCCCACCGGGATCCTTCTATGCAACTAGGAGACTCTCAGCCCTCAGCTCAGATAGCTTTACAAGCAGTTCGATTTGGTACGACTCCGACACCTGTTGGCAATACTTTGAAGCTTAGGTTCCTCCAGTGCACACATCTCCGGAACATTCAAGCGTGTACAGCGCTATCTAAGCAGCTTGTCTAGTACGGAACCCTCCGTAAAAGATGGCGCTAGCAACGACATGCACAATGCGATAGCTCATCCAAACAGGCATCACTGCCTGTTATCGTGCATGGAAAGCAGAAATTCGAGAATGTCAAAATATTACCAATGCGCTTATTATCACACAGGTGCCAAAGGTACAATCACAGATACCTGGTGTAGTGTAGCCAGGGATTTCGCTCAAGGGGGGGCGGCGCCCCGAAAAGGGCCCGTGCCGCGCTAAAGGGCCCTGATCAGGGATACCGTACCTTATCAGGGATAAGGTACGGTAAGTTTCGTTGCTCTGCGTCCCTTCGTTTTTGCGTTATCGGAGGGAAAACCAGGAAGGGGGCGAATTTCGCCCTCTCCCAGCGGGGCGCGTGTTAATTTTGAGCCATATCCATGGACCCATGACATCACAGTGGGTAAAGATTGGTTAAATATAGGCCGAATAAGGAAATCTCTTGTAACTCGGGAAAAATTGACCTGAAAGAAAGCCAGATACATCAAAGCGTTCGCCATGATCCTATAATTTGAATAGGATAAAATGACCCTCGATAGCAGCGCGCAGACTTATCTTTCCAAGGAGCTTTAAAAATATATTTAGAATCATGATCTACTTCGGAGTGCTGAGGCGAGGCGCATGATTATAAGTTGACGGGACGTTTTTAATAGCCTGCCTGCTCGAGTCTTGAATACGAAGTGGGTCGAATACACTGGGAATATATATTCGAGCACAGCCCTTCATCAGAAACGAGTACGTGAGGTAAACGAAAGGTACAATTACAGATACCTGGTGTAGTGTAGCCAGGGGCGTAGCCAGGATTTCGCTCAAGGGGGGGGCGGCGCCTCGAAAAGGGCCCGTGCGACAACGCTAAAAGGGCCCTGATGGGTAAAAAGGGCCCTGCTTGTTACATAATAGAGTGCTGAAGAGGGCTTAAGAGGGCCCTGTCCGGTATGAAATTTCAAATTTGGCCACAGAGCATTGTGCGAGTGGAGCCGCGCTTCGCGCGTTCCTGTCCTCAGGGGGCCTTCGGGCCCTCAGGGGAAGGGGGGCGGCTGTCCCTGCCGCCCCCTTGGCTACGGCCCTGAGTGTAGCGAGACATCGAAATTCTAACCAACGTTATAGCAAGACCTCAAAATTCGAGGTCTTGCTACACTACACCAGTAATTTTTATGGTAACTTTCGTTTATCTGCGTGTTTCGTATGAAGGGCTGTGCCCGAACATATAATCCCAGTATATTACATCCATTTCGCACCCAGGACTCTAGGAAGCCGGCCATTCAACATCCTGTCAACTTATAATATTGATTTAACTATTCTAGTGGCCGACTTACGCTCTAGGTTTGTGGGCTTTGTTTTAGAAGAATAAAGCCCCCTCACGTGAGCTTAGAAATGGCGTCATGACTGCGACTTGATCGGACAACTTTGTTTGCGGCCTGTCAAGTTGTCAAATTTGTCACCCTTGCTAAGGTGTGCAAGGCTCCGGGCTTTTCATCCAAATCGACTCGGAATCACTCACGTAGAACCGAGGGCAGGGGACGGGGTCCTGATCGGACTGCCAAGCGGCAAAGGTTAACACAAGGGTTCTGGCACTAACGCACGGAGGGCTGGTAGGCCCCCAAGGTCTCGGAAACTAAGAGGTTAGAAAAACGCCACTTGGTAGGTGGGTGGGGGTTATGGTGATCTACATGATGACCAATTTTCATTGACCTAGGTCAATATCTTCAAGGTCAAACGAGGTCGTAAAGGTCAAATATTGGCCATGCTGGTATCGTTAGATAAATGCTGTGATTATGCAGGAAAATGGCGGGAATAAGCTAAAAGCGGACAAGGTTCATAGAGAAGAGGTCTCAAAGAGGCTTCCCCACAACTTTTAGTCAAGGTCATTCAAGGTCATTGACCTTTAAGGTCACCATATGGTATACTACTTATTATTTACACTTTGACTAACACTGTAGCCACTGTTTGGCAGGAAATGAGGATTGACCTTTCCCAATGACCTTTGACCTTGACCTTGACCTGACCTTTGTATTGGGGTACCCTACCGATGACGTCATAGCATAATATATGTCAGACGGGGTAACGTCATTTGGCCGGACGCACAGTGGTCAGTGACCTTGAAAGTGCAGATATGACTTGACCTGTGACCTTTGACCTTGACCTTGACTTTCATGTGAAGTGACCTTGACATATAGTCCCGCTTATATGACGTTATGACGTCATCACTCGGTCTTCAATGCAAGCTAACTCGTCCGACCCCGTTTACGGTGATCTCAAAATGCAGGTCTGACTTTGAAAGCCTATAAGTCAGAAAATTTTCGAGCCGATTATTTAAAAAGTCTTCAAAAATCGACGCGCTATTGTACAATTTCTGTTAAATGTGGCCAGGTTTCATTATTTTCCGCTAAAAGCGGTTCTCCGGCCACCTCGAAAAACAGGTGGGGGCCTCGAGGCCCCCTCCAGTGCGCGTGTTAAGGTCTGTTCACGTGACATTGGACTGAAAATGTCCTATTTTAGTTCCCTGTTCCCTACAGCAAAGAAGGGTAATTGGGGACGTGGGAATCGGTGTACTGAGCTTGAACATACCTACGTAAATTGTAAAAACTGGGCAGACAGGGTATGTTTTGAAAAACTATATATTTAGCCTGCATCCAAATGTGGAAACTGACTTAACCACCCGGGTATGACAGTTGCTGGCCACAGTATTCGTCGCCGGATTCCAGATCACCTTGCAACTTGGCATTCATCGAGTCGATTCATCGATCTGTCTGAGCTGGAGATGATGTCAGAGTGATGTAAGGGAGGGTAAGACTAGGAAATGGTGACGTGCAGTCTCGTCAGGACGGCTTCCACGATATCAGAGTGAGGTTACTTTCAGTGGCGGATCCAGGAGGGAGGGGAGGGGGAAAGGCATTTGTACCCCCCAACGGAAAAACTCGGGGCAATGCTATGTTTTCGCCCCTCCCCCAAAGCTGTCGACCTCCTTTTTGCCGCGACACTTTTTTAGTTTATAAGCAAGGGTTTTGGTGCTTCAGCTCCCAATTTCAAACAGGACCAGTCAACTTCAGTGTAAATATTGGGCCATGAATAGGGCACAAACAAGCATCTTGTAGGCAAATATTTCACCTCGTGACACTTTTTTTTTTGCTTTTCGACTTGACTTTACCCCCAAAACCCGTCTAGTTAAGTTGCTGCAAAATATTTCACCATGTGACGTTTATCGGCTTTGGCTTGCCCCCCAAATCTACCGGCTAGATCTGCCAATGCTGACTGCTCTTAAACCTTAAACAAACAAAAACTCCTTGGCATACCAAGATAATGCATAAGACGGTAAGGAGGGGCTTAGGGTCTTTCCAAATTCCATGAAAGCCGCAAACCTGCCCCCGGGTGGCAGCTTTGCTCCTTTGATCTGCTCCTCTGAGTGCTGGTCAGGCCTAATCCTCTCATCCTCGCCCTGGTGGGGGTCTTTGAACAACTCCTTCGGATTTTTCCTGAGGCACCAAAAAACGGCAGCGCAAAGCGCCATTCTACCTAGCACACCTTATTCTTGATCAATTCTGCAACTTTTCCCAAAAAATTCAAGGTCCTGTCGTCTAAGGTCAGGTCATCAGTGCAGATCAAGTGACCTTATCTCCAAAGAAGTTTTAACTAGCGGAAGTAACAACCAAGTTGATCTATCCAGTTGAAACTCGTATCACATAATGGGCCCACACAGTACTGCAAAATTTATTCCAGGATTTTTCATATCAACGCTCTAGGGTCAGATACATATGGATGATGACCTTTCCATTGGAAATGTATTGGGAAAACAAAAATTGGGGAAAATGGGTCTGTTTGTGTAGATAAAACGTAGGTAAATCTTCATATTCCCCAAATCGTAGTATGCTAGACCCCTTTCCAGGTTCATGTTGCAAGGTTGGACTAGTGGGCTCTGAGAGGCCATCTCGGGCTACTTCAGCAGGTTTTCAGACCTGGGCCAATACCTTCGCAGGAAATGACTATAAAGCTTTTATTGTGGTACCATTGCGTTTGGATTATTATTGCGAGTCGATTTATATGCATATCGACTATGGGTAGGTGGTGATGGTGGTGAAGGACTAGGGTAGATGTTGACCTTATTCGGACCTTCAACTGCAGACAGGAAAATCACCGAGGCAAAAGCTTTACCCTTGTTTGAACGCATCAGACTCAAAAGCATATCATTTTCCATTAACGTATGCAGAGGCTAAGAATGACGGGGTCACTAGAGACTGCCTGAGGTGACTGACTGTCCCTATGCTTGAGAGGTCAGGTCTACCACACCAAGTGGATTACAAGCTAGACAGCCAACTAAGACCCACCCCGTGCCAAATTCAGACTCAAAAGTCGGGCTGGGTCATAAAGTGCCGACAGATTTTAGGGCACGGTATGGTCTTGCGACAGATCTTACAATCTGTGAAAAAAAATCTTGAAAGGAAGCAGAAAATATTTTTCTTCTAAAAAACTCAATATTAAATTGTCACCTCTTTCACCAACAAGTTTTTCATGAATTTGCACCTCTCCCATATCAAGCCAGTGTGCGGCAAGAACCGATGGAAAATCGAGGGACTTATGAATCGAGGGACCTTTGAATAGGGGGCCTTATGCACAGAGGGTCTTTTCGAGGACTTATGAATCGAGGAACCTTTGAATAGAGGGCCTTATTCACAGAGGGCCTTTTAAACGTCACCCAGAAAATCCTCTGCTGGAAAAATTCCTTCACCGGCCTGTCGGGCCCGATTCGTATTCCATAGCACGCGACAGCTTGGACCGACAGGCCGCCGTAAAGGTAAAGGCGACAGGCAAAACAGTTTTTTCCTTCGTTTCCTTCGTTTGGAAGTACGCTCAACGCTGCCGCAAGGGCGCTGTTTGAACAGCGCCCTTGTGAAAGCCAGTGTAAAAGGTATCTTTGGTTTGAAAAAAGCAGCCCTGCGGTTTGGTGTGTTGCCTTGTGGATATGGCGGAGGCCAAGGCCCTAGAATCCCGTGGTGTGGTGGAGGCAATACGTTGCAAGGTTGTGTTTTTGATTATGTTTCTCTTGCATTACTTTGGTATACATCTTGAGTAAACTGGTTGAGCCTGGATTTCATCGTCCATAGTTGAAGGGCTGATAAATGGCTCCGATTAAGCTGAAGCCCCTTCACCGTCCCGTCTCAAGCTTAAATGTGGATTTGAGGGATGTGGGTATTTTGGTGAGAAACGTTTTTTAAGGAGCATCAGTGAATCAAGCATTCTGGGTTGCCCTGCAAGTTCAGGAACATTGGTTTTGGCCAAGGAGGTCGTTTTGAAGCATGGATCAAACAGCGAGCAGATCAGAACAGTGTGGGAAAAACAAACAAGTAAGTGATGTGGTGTTCGTTGTAATTTCGGCAGCTTACATTTATTTCCACACAGTATGTTATGCTCACTGTGATCAATAATTTTAAATGATATTAATAAGGAAAAATGAATTTTACCAGCAGACTGGTCAAATTAGACTAAAACATTTGATTTTCCCTTCCATCTTCTTTTAAATCAATGCCTGTTTGTCCAGAATTAACCACAAAAGTTGCATACCTTCATCAGTGGATTTGTAGATGCCAAAGAAACAAAACTCTCACCTTTCCACATTAATTTGAGTTTTAAGTATCAAACTATTTCTCCTATTTCATTTTATTCACTTACCTAAATATGCCTATGATCTATGTCAAGGGGACAAAGATATAACAAAAAACAGCCTAGTGCAACCTTTACTCATTCCTTTTACTCTTAACTTCCTTGGAAACATGATATTTATTTGACATTTACTATCTAACTGACTTAAGGTTATTTATTAGCCTCATGAACTTCAGATCCTAAACCACGTACCCTCATGGAAATGAGCACGGCAATGCATGAAAAACTTTGAGATAGCCAACAGCTTCAAAACTTAAGATTTTCATGTAAACATGCATTAAAGTCATGGAAAGCTAATATTACATGTTTGTATTCAACTACAAGTAGCCATGATCCTTGAAAACACTTCGAATATCAAAAAGTACCCTCAATCTTGTTTGTCTGGCCATCAGAGCAAAATCCATATATAAATTTTGGGGTTCCTTCCAAATTACCCCCTCCCACCTCCAAAAACTGAAATCATGAAAATCTGCAGAAGCTGGCATAAGTAACCGCATGGTATGGGAACCAGGTCAGCTTTTTCCATTCAAACTATATTTTTAAGTATTCTGGGCTGGACTATGTAACATAATAACAAAATATCACTTATTCTCATTCTAGTGCAGCATTTTTGTCAATGGCGGCTGCAGAGGACTGAAAAAGGGGGCTGCTTTTCATGTTATGTATATTTCCACCTGTGACCTAAATCATCGAATTCAAGACTGAGTCTTATTCAAGACCCAGTCGAGCTGACTTTGACACACACTATTTGTATGCTGTACGTCCACAAATCTCAAATTACATCAATAATAAATTTCCTTTACCAATGGTGACTCCAGAAAATGGGAATTGGTGGTTCGGTATTCAATTTGTTATAGGTTTCTGCCGATAACCTTAATTTCCTGAGCGTGTCTGATAATTGAAAACCGAAGAACAGTCTCAGTTCTAGAGTTTTGAAAATTAATAGACTTGTGTCATTCCACTTAGATTTTCCATAGGCGGCTTCAGAGCACGAAAAATAAGGATATCACACATATAAGGATCAGAGCACAAAAATAAGGATAATGATATTCATTGGTGCCAAACTTGAAGTTTTTATGCTAATTTTAGTATTTTCTATTAAGAATGTGGAAAAAGAGTAGGAACATTTTACCAATGAATGGGTTTTAGACAATTTTAATAGTCCTATCCTTACCACCCGACAGATTTGGAGGTTTTTTCGAAAGTGCCCGACAGATTTGAGATTTTTTCGAAAGTGCCCGACAGATTTGAGATTTTTGCAGCTCGGCCAAATTGCTGGTCCTAGATCAAGCAGGGAAGACGGCTAAGACTTAAGACAAACCTAGTAGTAATAATCCCATATCTCCATAACATAGTATGACATGAGTAAACTTCGTCTTATATGTGTGAAATTCAAAGGCTTCTCACACTCCGGGCGTCTATTCCTTAAACCCAAGCGTTTTCCTGCAAGTCCGAAAAATGAGCCAGGGGTCGAATATAAAATTCGAAGAGATTAGCCGTCCCCCGTAGGTCGACGGCTAACCTCTTGATCGTAGTTCCGGATATCGGTTACATTATGGTTCTGGTATTACCAATGTCTAGTCGCTAATTCTAACCCAGTTTCCCAAGCCGTCTGTATCCAGAGCGATGAAACCGACTTGAATGGAAGCCAACAGCATTCATCACTCATATCCCTCACGTCACCGTATCGCATAGGCGGATCCAGGGGACGGGGCGAGTGGCCCCACTTGCCCCGTCCCCTTATCGACCCTCGGCGCCCTCCTGAGATGTCGATGGTGCCCCATGAAAAGTTAGTTCCTACCCCCCGCCCCCCTCTTACCTCAAGAGGTGAGTATCGGCGCGCCTGCGATAGGGTTTGGCGCCCACCTGATAAAATATGCCACCCTAAAGTGGTCTCACCTAGTCAGGATGGCGCCCCCCAATCTGATGCCCTGGATCCGCCTATGCTGTGCCAGGAAGGTGCTCCGCTGACGTGACACACTAGACTGGTGCGCCTGCCTCAGTAGGGCACGACCCACTCACATGAATGGGCCAGCGTCGGTGGGCGTTGACGACTTAAAACTAGAGGTTTGCATGGCACGGAGAACTGGATGGGAGCTATTGAGCGGGATGGAGTTCGACGGGATAGGGTGACGCTTTCCGGGTATGGTTCGGAACAGGACGGGGCTTAACACTTTTTTTTAAATTTACAGCAAGAACCGAATTGGGCACGACAGTACCACCCAATACCGGGAGATCACGAGGCCTCTCCCGAAACATGGAATACGTTTCACATATGAGCGGCCCAACCCGATCCGACCCAATCCGACCTGACCCGGCCTGGTCTGACCATTACGATGATGAAAAGCGTATGTCTGTGCGAATAGGTGTCGTACTAGAACGGAATATATAATAGGTGTCGTACTGCACTCGCGGGTAGTGGTGTCCATGTAGCCTTAGGCATACAATCTTCAAACAAAACTGTAGCCCTTCATACAAGGGGTGTGCGTCTCGCCAAACTTTGCAAGACCATTCGAATAAGGATTTTGAGCTGTTTTAGCGCCGGAAAATGGAATATTGTTACCCGCCACGTACGAACATGAGCTTGAAGAAAAATCTGAATTCCTAGAGTTGTTTGCAACTGATGATGGTTAAACAGAAATGTCGATCAAACAAGTCCAAAAAGTAAAGTTAAATTAATTCATTGTGTCTATTTTCCTGTCATGTTTTTCCATCGTGTTCCATGTAAATTGTTTGAAAAACATTCATTTATTATGGTTAGACTTAATGTGCAGTTTCATCGCGTTTATGTTCAAGAACAACGATAAACCATAGACAAGCATGTAAGCCAATCTTCACTTGCGGCACATAAGCAGAAAAATCCGCTTGGTTACTGTCAATAAAGGCGTTTTACTGGTCGCATATATTTTCGCGGACGGAGTGGGACGACATGGAGCCAAGGAGAACAAAATGTAAAAAAGACACAAAATGTATAACGTGAGACAAAATGATAAAAATTGAGACAAAATGCAAAAGTGAGACAAATGTAATGGATATTGCTATGTTGTATCACGCAGACCTCTACCTAGATGCGCGCGCGGTACCGGCCATTCTTGCCGACACCGTTTTCTGGTTAGGCGCTGCTCAGCCCTGACTGGCCACGCCCAGGAGGCCATAAGGACTTGAAACAGAGCAGCAAGGAAAGGAGAACCATCACTACTCACGTATTCCTGACGACACTAGCACCACGGCCGCGTTCACAGTCAGAACGGCAATCGACATGGGCGAGTTGCGGTTCGCTAAATTCTTGCCATGCAACTTCCGAAATCGCTTACGTAACGGTACCGCGATCATGATTAGCAATGAACAAAAAAATGGGATAAACGCACAAGTTAAGGTAAAAATAAATTAAATGATTTTGAATTCGACCTCCTCACATTTTCCAAACCGCAATGAGAACCAGCAATCTAAGACAATTTGATTCCACTATATACACACAGCTAGGTTTTCAAATTTTGCTCGTACACTTCTGGAACCCATGTGAGGAGTGCTCGTGTATCGCGAGGCTGTAGTTTCCTTTTCCATTATCATGTTATCACACTAAGCCATCAGCACCTGCCTGTTCTGTCTCAATTGTAGCACCACTACCCCATCACCAGTTATTGCAACCATGCCTAAATGGAATCCCGTTCACCTTTGATCGCTGCCGAAATTTCCCTCCAATTACCGGTAACTCATTTTCCTGAATTCTCATTTTGCCTTCTGTCTTACCGCTGTAAAACGTAAGTCAGGAAAGCAAAGGGAAGTGAGCTTGTCCTGCAGATTTAGCACAGCCTGGAGTGCTTGCTGACTAATCACTAGCCTTGCACTCTGAAGGAAATTTTGCGGCTTCACGACGCACCGACTTCTGAGGTCATATGGCGTCGCCATCTCTCGCCCTGTTAGAAGGGTGTATTGGGCATCAGGAGGTCCTCATTCAGCCTTTCCACCAGTGATCTGGACCTCGGTCTGCGGCACGGAAGCCCAACGACCTACCACTGCGTCACCGCAAACTCCTAGCTTTGAGGTTCTAATTTGTATTGAAATTTTAGACATATGTGCTCATTTTTCCAGGGTGGAGAACTGGGATCAATTTGGAATGTACTTGAGAATGGTGAAATATCTGTCTCATCAATCTTGAGCGGCGAGGGGCATAGGTCACAGCAACGAGTGAAATAAATGTTTCACAGGCACCAACGCTCGTGGTCGTTGATTTCATGGAATACTTTTGCCATTGTTGCAGCCCACACCTCAGCTCCTGGACTACACCAAAAGGCGTATAAGGCTCTGACGTGAAGGGAGCTCCGATAGTATCCGTTTCACGAGCCCCCTGTCCGCCCATCACATGACCTCCCATGTCCGCTCACCCGCTCTTGGCTCCGTTTTTCCTCCAGTTTTTGCTCGTGAATCTCACAATCACGAACCAACCACGCCGCCACAACTGTTATTGTGAACATTGCAGAGCAGGGAGAGATGGACGGCGGTACCGAATATCTGAAACCACAACCGCTACTTCCGCTACCTTCGCTAGCTGAAACCGCAACCGCTACTGGCGCTGCTTTGTAAAATTGCGAAACCGCTGCCCACTTTTTGAGTAGCGGTCTTTAGCTGCGGACCGCTCGGCTCTAAGGAAAGGGAGGGACTGCCATGTGTCGTTGTTGTATGCTGGAAACATTTATGATTAGGAGTTATGTTCACCTATCATCATTTAGGATAAGCAAAGTAAGCGTCCCTGTCTTTACTACGGATTCAAACGTAAACAACAGTGAACAAAGTGAACAAAGTCTGAACATAGTCGAACATAGTCGAACATAGCTATCCCTGAACAAAGTCGAACATAGCTATTCTGAACCTACTCAAAGAGCAAATGGTCTGATGCTATGAGAATATTTAAGGCCAGGATAATTACAAAAAAACATTGTTAAGATTTCACGACGCACTAACAACCACTGTCATAAGGCGGCACCATGACCCATAAAATTCTTGTTGAAAGGAGAATCACCAACTGGAGCAGGATGGGGGAGGGGTTCTGGTCCTACTTCATGTTTTACTTCTTTCAGTGTTTTTTTTAACCGATTTCCTACCGCTCAATTTTGAAGGTATCATCGTTTTGTTTGGAGCTTAAGAATGGTGCGGATTAGAGTCAACATCTGACGAGAAATCTTAACTTTCCAGCAGAAGGTATTCCCAATTAGAAAAAATAACGGGAAATCCCAACCCCACCACCTGCTTCTTGGCCACCGCCACGTCTACTCCAGTCTGGTTCTAGGAACGAAAGCCAAGGCTTCGACCGCAGTGGTAAAATAGGTGCTTGGCGATTCCACCTTGAATTTAGATACGCACTTAATGAGCTCTGCCGACCTAGCAACCCGCGCTGCGGTACGGTCAATGTCTCCCGTAGCGTGGCAGTAACAGCTAAAATGTTCCTGATAAGCAGAAGTGGTGGGTTGGCACGCCAGCCGGCGCCTGCCGCCGTGGCCGTAGCTCACTGCTCACGGTGGACGCACTCCTAACCCCGTCGGGGTATAGGCATTGACTACGACAACTCAAACTACACAGCAGGAAATTACGCACGAATCTAAATATTCATAGGTGCAATATTTTTAAGTAGAGATCCTTGGCTTTAACCATGATCGACTTCTCAATTGGGAGTGGATCCATACGTTTATTTCATTACACACTGGCATACATATGAGCGTAACACACAATACAGGATATAGTCACTAAAGAACGAGGTAACCGCATTGCGAACACCAACACCCACGCACAATCCAGTTGGTTATGGTGTCAGGTGTGAGGCCGGGTAGAATGCGAGTAGCATTTTATTTCGGCTACCCTTACGAGGAGAGGTGGATGCGGGGACCGCGCACTATTCCCTCACTGAGATGGCACCCTGTGTAGCAAGTGTTGGTTATAATAAAAAATGTATATAAATATTTGGCAAAATTGAGTAAAAAAATAAATACAATTAAATAAAGAAAAATAAGCAGTGCTGCGGCTGCGGCCAGTGCAGTCAGTGGTGTGGTAGCAGTCAGTGTAGTCCGGTTAACACGGCCCTTTTTGAATTCGGCCAATGCGAACTTTCAGCTGTCTACGTCACATAGGGGATTTGGAGAACTTTTAGATGAAATGCGAACCAAATGCAAACTAAAAATTGGCCAAATGCGCACTAGCTTTAAAATTGACAATTTTGACGGTTTTAAAATTTGCCTGTTCCTCTAATCGATGAACAGCGATTAGTTTTGGGGCCTGACCTGACAATCTGACCGGTTGGAACAAGTGTTCTCTTGGCGCCACTTCAAACTCTGGATTTCGGGTTTTGAGGTCGTGTCACATGACCTTCGTGGCCTGACACAACCTGACCTAAAAAAAGCAATGGCGTAAACTTAATCAAGGATAATGTACACCAAGCTTCGATGAGGGGGCGGGGTGGGGGCAAAAATGCCCCTTCCAGTAGGGTGGGTGTGAAGTCATTAAATGTGAAAATGTTATACCACCTGATATATATTTGATAACAGGCTAGAGCGTCGCCACCAAACTCAATGTAGAAGACTTGAGGTGACGTCCCCAATTATTCCAGAAATAGCAATGGAAATTGCTAATAAGGTACACAGGGGTGTTTGCGTTAGGCCCCCACCGTGGCTCCGCCCCAACTCGAAAATCGGCGGCGAATCGCCTGGCTGCGGGATCAAAAGCTAGGTTCCTGGGGATAATGAATGCGCAAAATAGCGGTCATATGGTACGCAAAAAAACTGTAAAATGGGTCAATATTTCTCTGAGCGTGGGCCGCGCAGCGTTGGAGCGGCAGAGTCGGCAGGGAAGACCACTGGTTCGTCACCGATAAATGGAAGCGTCGTTGCATTGGCGATCGTCTGCATGCAGCTCACCCGGGCGAAAAGCGAACTGTTAGTGAAATGCGAACCAAATGCGAACTGTTTGACGGGAAAAGGTCCCACGCGGGCCAAAGTTCGCAATGCGAACTCAAGGGACGCCTCTGCATAGGTAGTCCTAGGAAGGTGACTCCGATTCCTAGTACCGAATCCATTTTGCGTCTGGTTCTTGACTTTATAATTTGAGGCATGTAAAACATCTCAGAAAACCCAAAAAGACCATTTTTTAGCAAAAGTATCCATTGCATCGCGTAATCAGAGGCATTGTGGGCGTGAACCGGTCGTTGATGCCAACCGAAAAAGGAAGTGGTTAAAAATTATTTTACGTATGAATGTAACAGCCAGGTGAATAATAGTGGTAAAGAATCATTAGGTGGATTCAAATAAGAGATTTAACTGTTAAACTACTGCTCAATTCGTCTTCCTCCGACTTATTTTGAGATTTTCGCCGCTTTTGAGGCATCTTAACCCCACTTTGACCTTAATATAATTAATAATCATACTCGCACATTTCGTTGCAGCACAGTTTGCAAAATAAATAGAGGCCGCAAATCTATCATATCGAATGGTGTGAGGCGTGAATGTAAGGGACAGTTTTCTTCTTTTATAAAGCATCTTTGACAAATTGATTGGATGTTCTTGTACCTTTTTCCTTGGCCTTGAATTCGGGCCGCAAAATGGATCAAAATCAGAATGAGGATTTATGATGATGATCGGAGTTTTAGGGCACTGCAGCTGCAGAGGCTATATGTGCCCGTAGAGTGAGGATTTATTCGGGATCGCCATTGATCAGAATAGGTATATGTACGTAACATAGCGCTGGAAGAATTCTTAGTCATTGCATGGGCTGCGACCTCGAATTTGGATAGATAGGCCAAATAACATCTTATCAACTAATAAGCATTCTCCTAGCTTCAGCACTGCAGAACCCTCCATCTTTAATAAAGTTAACCACAAAACTCAGGCTTCTACCTAAATATACAAAGCAGGAGAAAAAGGTGGCATTCAAGAACTCCATGTGCTTTGATGAGGCTTGTTAACTTTGTGGGTACATATAAAAAAGTAGAATCGCCACTTTAAATACACCTTGTGAGCAATTGCTAACACTATTTGAAGAGAAAACTCTTATAGCATGAAGCTGCACGTTTGCATAAATGGGGCATTCCAGGACAAATCGACAAATCGATGGGTCGAAATAACACCCTCATATCTCAGATTTTTATGAAAATTTGGGACTAGGGTTCTCAGTGGCGCTGAAAACGACTGTGGTATTTTTAGTCTCGTCCGGATAATGGTTTCGAAGTTATAGCCTCGGGCAATCCAGCATCGGACGCGTGCATTGTACTTTTCGCCTGAGTTTTTGGTCATTTAAATCAAAGGTATTCCTTCAAGAGGTTACATGAAAATAATTACAACAGACTGAACAATACAAATATGGAAGTTTAATTAGATTAATTGGCACGAATATGTATAAAATATAACTTCAAACTTTTGCAAAGATAAGCATACATATTTCCTATGTTTTTATTGACTTCAAAACTACTTTATGTGAAAGAGCATTGCTTAAACTACATATATCGCCAATAAAAAGAATGGAGACTACAGAGAAAAATCAGTAACGAGCGCCGCAGACCAACCCCAACACCGTCGCCGGCCACTCAGCCTGCAGTCGGCACGCCGCCCAGACGCGTCCGGTTGGAGTGGGGTAACGGGGAGGGGAGAACTGAGCAAGGCTGCGCTTCGGTGACATTGCGAATGAACTAGATGTGGTGTGGAGGCTACTATTGCTAACAGAACAATTTGAGCCGTTCCGAAAAAAATTGAACGTATTACCGGAACATTTGGAACAATTCCGACACTATGGTGCATTAATTGCTGGAAAATGTAGTGGGAGGATAATGCGTCAGAAGCCGATTACTACTGTTGTCTTAAGTTTGTTTTAGATAGTTTTCTTTTCTACCCAAACCCTAAAAAGTTTCATGTATCCCAGTTCAATTTATATTAGAAAGAACACATCATAAACACAAAGCCACATAGCGCCCTCGCCGACAACTGCTTTTCGAACATATAAGATAAAGACATGCTGCTTTATTTAAGATCTGACCCACGGATCGGAAGAAGGACTCGATCACATGGTGCCATTGAACTTCACATATTCAATTTGAAACTCGAACCTTCTGTACCTCAGCATTCGAGAGCTCATGGACAATTAAGGTCTTTGAATTAACTGGTACGAACTTGTGAATATTCAATGTTCCTTTCCTAGCGACTGCTTTATCGAAGCGTTTTCTGAGCTCAGTAGCTAATTCGAGTACTTTTTGGTGAAAAATATTCGGTAGAGATCAAGGCAAGCAATGGAACACTGCTCTCCGTGTTCCCTTCCAAGCATGGCTGCTGAGATCGTAAGGTGATGGGTACCCCCTGCCAGTAAAGGTGGCCCGGGGCCTCATACCAGCACGTGTTAAAAGCACACTGGAGGGGAGCCTCGGAGGACCCACCTACTTTTTTCTAGGTGGCCGGAGAACCCTTCGTGGCCAAAAAAACGTTATTTCGCAACTCTTCAAAATATTTAATGGCAGTCGATTGGTCAAATAACCTTGAAAATCGGGCCTAATTGTGTAATCATAGGCTTTCAAAGTTAAACCCTTTATTTTGAGATCGCTGCAATCGCGCGGTTGCACCAGTTTGCGTGCAACAAAGACCAACTGGCAACGTTATAGCGCCATATAAAACGAGATTGTATGTTAATTTCACCCGTCATAAAGGTCAAGGTCACATTTCAAGGCCATACCAGCATTCTCAAAGTCATTGGTCGGGTGCTTCCGGTCGCATGGCGTTACACAGTATGACCTATATTATGCTACGACGTCATAGTTAAGATTAATCAATGTAAAGGTCAAGGTCACAGGTCAAATTAAAATGTCATGGGGAAAGGTCAATGCTCATTTCCCGTCTAACGGTTGCTATGGTGCTAGTCATGGTGTAAATAAGGGAATATGCCACATTGTGACGTCTTAGGTCAATGACCTTGAATGACCTTAACCCCAAAAATTAGGTTTACAATTCTTGGGACGTTCTCACTATGGCCTTGCTCTGTTTTTAGTGCATTCTGGACTACTTTGAGCTTAATCACGGCATTCCCGGGTGAATACCCAGCACGGCTAATACTTGACCTTCATGACCTCGTTTGAACTTGACGATACTGACCTAGGTCAATTAAGATCTCATAATATAGATTTCAATAGTTCCCACCCTGTCCCCAACCGGAGTTTTCTAAGCCTCCTAGTTTCCGAGAGATCAGAGGGCCTATCAGTCCACCCCTCCAGTGCCCGTAAGTGTCGGACGTCTCTCCAGTGTGCGTGTTAAGGAATGTGACAGTGATTACAATTTATTGTTTTAAATACATCCTTACCCTCATTGCCGACCAATTCCACCATTGAGACCTTTTTCGTGACCAGAAACGTTTGATAGGTGCAGCGACGCCGGGCCGCGCTGGCGCACAAATCTCACAAAAGTGGGGTTTCGGGACGTTTGGGAGCTCAGATCTCACTTTCTGTTAAAGTCTCCATTCTTTTTATTTTTGAATCTTATAGACAAAAGTATAAAGAGTAATGTGAGCCTCAAAAATTTAAAAAATAATTCATAGGAAAATAGTTTTTATAGATTTTGAAAAATTGAAAAATGTATAATATATTTAAAATTTAATTTTTTGAATTATATTTTCAGTGAGCTGGAATTATTAATTCGTCCTTAAGATACATAGATCAAGTTTTTATGGTATTTGTAGAAGCATACAGGTAAAATTTCGTCTTTAAAAAGACATGCAAGTGGTTATGGTCAAAATGCCTGCGGCTATAATTTTCAAACCGTAAGTCAGGGAGGAAAATAAATACGAAAATCGTAATCAGCTCTATCAATAGCCCCCTGACAAAAAATACACCGAAATCTGCGACATGAGGGTGTTATCGACTTGTCGATTTGTCGTGGAATGCCCCAAATGTACTGTTACCGCGGGCGCTTAATTCAGCACTCACGAATCACGTAAGTCGGGAATTACAAGATGGACAAGTTCGACCTTGAAGGGAGCATTTCCCAAAAGTGATTACCACGTTTGTAAGACCTGAGCTCGATTCTTGACTTAATCCTCCTTTGACAACTCGGGTGGTCGCCAAGCTTTCACTTCAGCTAACACTAGTCAAACTCTGAACCCAAGTGTCGACACCGTATGGCCGTTGTTTAAGGATCCAGGGGGCAACGATACCCTCCCCATCGACCTTCGGCGCCCCCTGAAAGGTCGATGGCACGCCCTGAAAGGTCGCTTCGCCCCAAGGATATGAGTATCAGCGCCCCGCGATATTATTTGGCGCCTACCTGACAGGTTTTTTTCGCCCAAAAGTAGTGTCGCCCTGACCCAGCTGGCACCCTCCAACCATGCTCCCCCTAGATCTTAAATCCAAAATTCCCAGGTGGGATGAGACCGTGCGGCGGTGTCGGTGGCCCACACCGGTCGCCCACGCCCTGGGCAGCGCCGCAGTCTGCAGCCCACGCCGCGGGCCGCGCCCCAGCCTGCCTCCGCCACCACCCCACGCACGTTCCCGCTGGTGAAGCATCGGCGTCTGACACACGATGCCATCTCTGAAGTCAGAGTGAGACCACGGCCATGCGCTCCACAACAGAGCAGCCGGCATCACGCAACACCTCGCCTCCGCCTGCAGCACTCCAAACACAAGGCACGACCCATTCAACGGCGGCGCTGTGATTGCGACCCAGAACCCTGGTAAACGTGCTCAATTCCAGATGCTAAGGAACTGTGGCCGTAGCGGCACTATCGGGCACGATATAAAGGTTGTCCAACCCCCATGGAAAGTTGCACCAGCTCTGAATGGAAGCAGCCCGGGGGAAATCCAGGGGAGGTGTTTCACCGGGAGAGGTTGAGCAGCTACTGTGTGGTTCCGACGTCAGGGAGACGCACACAAAGGGGAACAGCGGAAACAACTAACATTGTGCTATAGACAATTCGGTCCATTTTGCATCCAGGATACGAGGAGGCAGGCCATTAAATATCTAAGCAACTTAGAGTCATGCTCCTCGGCTCAGCACTGCGAAATACATCAACTTTTGAAACAATCATCTTACTAATTCATTACCCTTAATAAGCTGTGCGCCCTAGGCGTCCCTTCTGGACTGCCAGTTTTGTGCCTGTTCATCCTGTTTTGCACCTCTTTTCGCATTGAATAACCTCCATGTTTTATGTATGCTGTATGTATGTGTATGTAAATACGTGACCGACACTAAGCGGGTACTGGAACTCGCGCGGACTAGCAAAAATCCCCAGCTCGGGACACACGGGTATTCCCTCTGTGCTCTGGAACCCTGGTCTGCTGGTACAATCGTTACGTGTCAATCGACAACGGGGAAACATCCGAGTCTGATTCAGTTATCGGTTGGGCAGATTTTGATTTTTTAGACTATCAATTCCGTAATTGTTCTAAGTTGGTGCATGCTCTGATCAGTTTTGATTATTTTCTTCAAATCAGTCATTGCTCGGAGATAGTTCGACCGGAGATTGTGTGGAGGCTGAAACAGAATTCCGAGCAGAACCTGATCCGGTGATTGGTCCGGAAATTCCGGAACTTGCCACCACTAGAATGTACCACCGGCTCGCAACCACCGCCAGTGCCTCAAACAATATTTATGAGGGGAACTCTTCCACATACATGGCACATGCATTCTAATAGGCGTTATCAATAGCCCTGTATTGATATTGGGATGACATTTACAAGTGCAAACCTCTGAGTGCATGCCACTAAAGTGGTCGGTCTTGACTGATGACTCAGTGTCACGTAACGGTATCAGCCCTGTCACCTGACGCCAATCAATAACAACCGACGCAGCGGAAGACAGCGCACTACAGCCGGGGCAAATTGGACACCTCGCCGACCTCCACGTACAAGTTAGCCAGCCGGCACGGGTATCGATACGGGCTTTTAGGTGGAGTGTCGGAGCAGATCCGACTATCAAACGATGATGTTCAATTTTCTGTTCGTTCCGATTTCGTTTTAAGATTTAATTTTCCTGAACCCATTCTAAAAAGTTCCTCAAATGAGTCAAATGTAATACAGGCTTAACATGCATACTCGTCGGTATACTACCGTCAGTGCTCAAGTGGTCATCATCATCATATTTGGCGTTTTAGAGGCGCGCCGACATCTAGGGTCATACGGCGCGCAAGTGCTCGAGTGACAACGCCACAGGTAACATACAACAATTCCTAACAACCATGCTGAAGGACAGACGCACAATGCAAAAAATGACTCTTGGTGAGTCTGACTATGGCGAGTCGAGTTTTGGTGCATCGCTTCTTTGTGCAGCCGGTCAAGCAGACTCTGCAGAACTGAATCATCTGGAATGAGGGTCATGTAACCCTTCAAAAATTCACGTTCGGCTGCGATGAGTTTTCTCTCTGGTCAGCCAAGAGATTGGTTAATCAGGAAGGCAAGAACTATTTAGATATCAATTGGAGATCAAATGACCTTTTCAGGGGGCCACAGAAGTCCTCTAAAAAGTTTCAGATGATAAGTGGATTATTTCCAGATATATCCAGAATATTATTCAATCAAAGCGTCAAAGGGGCAGTCACGCCAGCACAGGCACCGGTGGATTCAGGGGGGGCACTTCCCCCGATCGACCCTCGGCGCCCCCTGAAGTAGTCACGGCACTCGCCTAAACCGTAGATAGCGCCCTCCCGGGGTGTTGCTTCCCCGAAATGCGAGTATCGGCGCCTCCACAATATGATTTGGCACTCACCTGACAGTTTTGTCGTCCAATAGTGGCACTCCTGCTCCAGACGGCGCACCCGACCTTGTGAGCACCCCCTCCCTCCCCACCCGATCGGATATCCTGGATCTGCCTGGGGTATGCCGAGAACAGGGGCGTCGCCACAGAATTTCTACAGGGGGGGGGGACCCGGACTGGTGCTGACCGGAGCAGGCTAATATTGATCATATTGCGGTACCTGACAGCATAATGACGATGGGTCAACAATTTTTTTGGGAGGGACGTCCCCTCCTGGTTGGCCAAGAGGGGGAACGCGTCCCACCGTCCCTCCCCGCTTTCGGCGCCCATGGCCGAGAAAATGTAGCACAAGTGACCGCGAGGAAAAGTGATAAACAGAAAACTATAAATAAGCAGAGGTCGTGATGACACCTACAGCTAACCTACCATGAGGAAAACTCGAGCTATAAAATCCAGCAGCTGAATCTGACAAAATCATCAGTGCCTTCTTTCTGCATCCTGCTACGTGCGTGCAGTCTCTCTCATAAGCAGCATCCCTCTCCTGGGGTACTGAGTTGTCCATTCTCGGTGGTTCGGGAGTCCCACGCCCAATCGTCATCATGCTCATCACTTGGATGCCCTAAAGCCCCAATAATTATGATTTGGATGAGGCTTAAACGTTTCCTATCCTGGACGGTTCCTTTTTGTGGTTATCCTAATGAGGTATACCTACATATCTACCTACTCTTGTACATCAAGGTCGCACTATCATTTCTGGTTCATTGAACCCGCTAAAAATACCTCCCGCGCTCCGTACAAAGGATGACATTTTCGCCTGTTGACAGAAGACGGCTGATGCGGACAGCACCGGCAGCGGTCGTTGGTTGAATGCGGTCCCGTGCGACGGACGACAGCCGTGCGAAACAATAGACGTCACAATACGACAGTTACCATGGCAACGTGACTGGTACGGTACTGGCGTGCACTGGCACCGCCAGTGCCTCAGCGCTTATGGGTGATTTCCTTTCCATTATTTGTTAATTGAGGTCCGCCAAATATCAGGTATGTATGTATGCACTTAGGTATGTAGGTACTTACCTACTTCCACACTAGCGGGTGGCGCTGAGGTCACGACCCAATCAATTTTAGCAAGCATAGCTTTGAAACTTCCAGTTTGACTGATGTTTAAAACCGACGTTTGAAACATGACTGGGCGAATTCCATTATCTGCACCATTTTTGCAAAAGCATAAGACCAAAGCACTGGAAGTATGAATTTACTGACATATCCACGTGGAATGTTTGGATTTTGCTGGTATCGGACCGAATTTCACCCCGGCCCCAAAAACCTAACAAACGCGTATTCTTAAGCGGCCAATTAATCTAGAAATGAACGCCTTACAAAGCATAAAGGCTGCAAGATTGGCAAAATGTTCTGCTGTTTGTTCTTGTTTGTTGACATGGTCAGCAATCATCCATATCATGACCCTTCTGAACCTCTCTCACAGATAAATTCGCCAATTTATCGCACCCATGATGCAATACGTAAACATACGCTCGGCGATCACGTCACATCAATATTTACCGTCGGCTCCCAGGCGGCGGCGGCGGCGGCGCAGTGGTGGGATCAGGACGTGATCGGACCGCGCTGATACAGCCACCACCGTTCCCGGAGCCGGGGATCACGCCCGGTCGTTGGCTTCTCCCGGTACCCACTGTCGGACCGACTGACTTCCCTGAATTGGCTCACCTGTCGTGGGTCGTCGCTGGCGGCTCCAGGCGCCGCCGGGCCGGTCAGAGCGGGGCGTTACCGGGCTCGATGAGGCGCGGCGGTGGTTATTGTTGGCGGGCGACGACGCCGTCTAGAGGCACGTCCGACGACGCAGCTGCTGTGACGCGCTCTTCAAGGTCACCGATGGCTTCCCGTGTGTTCACCTGCCACCACAGACCACCACACACGCAAACAGCGTACACGCCGCGCGGCGAAGCCCTCCCAACAGGGGCAAACACTTCTGCAGTCGGCAGAAGACGTGTCTCCGCAAGTCAAACAGCCGCCCAAAGTTGTGCGCTGTTGAAAAGGAGGCGGTCTCGGAGTCTTTGTAAGGCTAAATCCAACACATGGTCGCAATGTCGACACCTTGAACTGGCACCGTTAGCGTTAATTCTCCAGCGAAGTCAGATATTTCCAGCCAACCACTCACTCCCCAGAACCGCACGGATCTGCAGTCGAACAGCGCCAGACGGTGCAAACACTTTTCCCCGAAAATACCGTCGCGGCGACACAGCTACACTTAAGCACTTCCACTGCAGTGGCGTCGGCGACTTCACTGCGTCGTATCTGTCCACTGCTGGCGATTCGCCTCTCCCGTGCGAGGACCGTCAGTGGCCCGGGCGTCAGACTGCGACGGTACCGCCCCCAGCGCGGCGCGCGACTGCGGCCGACGCTGCGGCGGTGGGGCGCGCCACCGACGACACGAGGTCAGGTGACGTCACTGCACGCACCTGAAGAGCCGGGCCAAGGAATGCGCGTGTGCCCGCGTACCGACCATGGGTGAAATCTTTAAACTGAGGCGACGCGGGTAGTATTTTTAGCAGGGGGTAATACCTAAGTTCAGGCCCATGAGGCAACCCTGGAAGCGGAAGGGTTTGCTAAGTTAATGCCAGTGAGCGCCGCTGGGTCCAAGTCAAGGGTGAGGAGTTGTGAATTATTTCAAGCATGAGCAGTCCCAGAATCGGGATTTGGGAGAGCTCAACTTGTCCTGACCTCAATTGCATTAAGAGCACCAACGCTTCCTGGGGAGGGGGGCGGTGGCGGGGGTCGGCGCCTACTAAATGGTCAGGATTATTTTGAAAGCCGTTATTTTATTCATGGACAATACATTTTGTGACTAGCCGTTTAAGACGTGCATTAATGTACAGGTACGTTGGAACTTGGCTCGAATTGGGGGAGGCCGGGGTGGATCCAGCCGTTTGGTTGGGGAACCCATATCAGCTAGGATAACAACTGGGCGGTGGGTACGACGGCCGGTAAGATTCAACTGGCGGGGCTAATCAATTTTCACCTTCAAAGAGAGAGAGGCACCTTACTAACGGACAAAAAAACGCTGGAATTTGTTTACTGACAGAAACGTCCTCCCCAATCGGTCATTCATGAATCACTAGATTGTTTCGGGGGACAGGGCTCGGCCCCCTCTGTTTCGCTTTTGAGAGTAAGGCCGGATTCTCCCTGGATCCGTCTCTGGGCAAGGTTTGCGAGCAGGATTTCCTCACACCCCGAAATCTGTCGCTTTCATAATGCATAACATTTAACTAATAGTAGCAAGGAACACACTGCAAGGTTAACACAACCCTTTGCATATTTCGTGCACAATTTTCGACTAGAGCATAAGAACCTGCTCAAGTGACCCAAGACTACCTCTCGGGGGTCAAATGTCCGTTGCTTAGGTGACCTTGACTGTCGGATGTTTTCTGAGAAAACTTGGTGCCCGGAGTCAGAAACAGGTTTTGATGTATTCTACCCGATCTTAGACTTTTCTCAAAATTTATCCGTTCAACGCAATGCAGAAGCCAAGGCGCTAAACTGGCAGCAGTCCATCGATACAAGACCTGTTATCACAATCTTCCTTATTTGATGACCTTATCATTTGATATGAATTTTAGGTCAATTGCTGAGACCGCGTCTGACTACAGACTAGTTGAACATCTTTTAGGTGAGGCCACTTGACCTTGTCTATTGACCTGACTGAAGATGACCTAAACGTAGCTGTAAAGCTGCCTGTGTATGCATCTGTAAGATTCAGTAAAGCTGCAAATTAAATCCGGAATAAATTGTGCCAAGTACGAAAACTTTGTTTCGCCTTTTTCGATTAAAAAGTCCGGGTGCCAGCCCCGCCCACTCGCACGTGATGAGTAAATGGAACAGGCAGCTATGGCCGTGACAATGCATGCCTAGATATTAAATGCATCAACCCTCGCCCTGGTGGGGAGGGGGAGGGTGTTAAACACCCCCTCGGGTCTTTTTCGGTGGCACCAGGAAGCGTCGCCGCCGTATTTTGTCCTCCTTATCCTTGATCAATTTTGCAGCTTTTTCCAAAATTTCAAAGTCAGGTCATTTCAGGTCAGTCACCAGTGCAGGTCAAGTGACCTCACATCCAAAAAAGTTTAAGATAGCATAAATAAGAAACGGGTTAATCTAACCGATTGAAACTCACAATGGGCCCACCGAGTGCCACAAAAATATGTTCCGGTATTTTAATATCGATGACCTAGGGTCAGATACAGATACCAAACACCTACAGATGCCTCTCCATTGGAAATGAAAGGGGAAACAGAATTAGGCTGTATTTCGTATAGATACAGCTCAGAATACCTCATTGTTCACCAAATCATAGTATCCTGGGCCCCTTTTCCAGGTTCATGTTGCAATTTCTTACCTGTGACCTCTGAGAGGTCATCTTGGGCCACTAAGCATGTTTTCAGACTTCGGTCAATATCTTTGCAGGAAATGACGATTAGCCTTTATTTCGATACCATTACGTTTGGATTACTTTTGCGAAGCGATTGATATGCATATTGACCATGCTAGATAAAAAGTAACCTTGACCTGACCACAGGTCAGGTCATTTGTATGCTTTGAACTATTGTAGTCACATCATACATCATTCGATTTGTCGCAACGAGAGAAAGCGAATGGGGCCTAAAAATTTATTCTAACTCAACGCTATCAGACAACGCTATCAGCCCAGAATCAGAAATAGGCGGCAATCTGTTTGTAAAAGAAATAATTTTCCTCCAGAATGCCTGTCAAATCTGACGTGAGCGTGATAAGGAACACTCGATCTGTGCGTAATTAGGGCCCATGCTCTAAAGACACACAATCTTGTTTTTTTCAGTGTTTGTGCTCAATCCAGTTGTGCATAATCAAAATAACCATAAAGCATCAAAAGACTGTTCCTTTCTGTACGTTTTGTTATACAAGTGAAAAGCCCTGAACAAAATGAATGCTTAGTAAACAATGAAACTCGAGACATTGTAATTTACAAGACGCCATTTTTCACGATTATCAGAAAAACATCCTTCCATCAAACACTCGAATAAAACCAGCGCCGCCCACTTAAACGTCTGTACACGTTGCCAATGCAACAACGAAAGACTGGCGAGTGTGGTAAATATAGCGAGCTAACTGGATTCCGATTATGCTGCCATCTAGGGGCAGTTTTCTTGCGATCTTGCGTAATTAGGCACTGTGCGTAATGTGGGCAATTTCCCCCACCTAAATTTTGGACATAGAGGAATTTGTTTGCATTTCCTCCGTTACCGGCGTAAATCAGCATAAAGTGTTGGTACAGTCAACGTTGCCGTGTTTCAATTTGCGCCGAAATCTCGGAGATTGCCTTCCACTCCCCCTACGCCCCTGGTCATCGCGTCAGGGGTTCATCCCCCGTAGATAAATTCGTGGCGACGCCCCTGCCAGCTTCTACTAGAGAAAGGAATTTCTTCTAGAGCCTGGATACCCGTCCAAAAGTAATGGCACCCTTCATGCACACTCAGAACCTGCTTAGATGCATATCGATATCATTTCAAATAAGTTACAGTGCCAAAGGCTGCAATTTTGTCTCCTTGAAGTTACGACCGTTCCAAAAATGGAATAGCCCGAAATAAATGCACCGGAAATGCCGCCATTCACTATTGAACGACATAAACGTTCACTATTGAGCAGCAAAGCAAGTCCTGCTCTGGATAAGGAAACGTGTTTATCGTATTATCCGCTTCCTTTTTAATTGGATCAAAAGCTTTGATAAGAGCGATAATTACTACTTAAATAATTAAAAAGTATATTTCATGATTCTACACGGCGGAGTATCGGCGAGCCAGGGGCTTCCGCTGGGTTTTCAACCCTCGACGACAGTTTCTATACACGTCCTACCCGTCTCTATGTCGCATTCTTCAGCAGCTCCACAGCAGTGGACCGGTGCTTCTCACGTATGGGACGCCCGGTTCAGCGCACGCTCACTGGAACAATGCCTCGAGAGGTCAGAGTTCACGCCAGCGCGCTGAACAGAGACCACAGGCTGGAAGAACAGGATCCTTATGCATACAGAAACCGTTTGGAAGATGGAAAGTATTTGCATTGAGTTGCCACACATCATCGTCCTAACACCAAACCTCATCACATCGAGTTGGCACTCACCCTTCTGTTGGCTTGTTCATGTTTTCGAGTAATTTTCTGTGAGTAGTCCACAAAATTGTGACCCCTAACCATCTTGTTGCCATATGGCCGTCAGAAAAGCACTTCTTCCTTTCTAACTACATCTTGAGCCTTCAGGCCGTAATGGTTGTATGTGG
The DNA here is from genome assembly GCA_034440635.1 of Lepas anatifera. Lineage (NCBI taxonomy): Eukaryota > Metazoa > Arthropoda > Thecostraca > Lepadidae > Lepas > Lepas anatifera. Next base: position 93,054 of record JAOTON010000433.1, on the reverse strand, counting down.
TTATTCTTCCATTTGCACATAGAAACAAACAGCAGGCAACCGCGGGCACAGTCCCAGACTCTGGTGCCAGCGTCAAAGAAACAAACGGTCATAGAGGTAGGTGAAAGAACAATCAACAGTGGCAAATGACTGGTGGATGACTTAACTGACATGCTGATCTAAAATATGAGCAGCGCGTGTAGTACTTGAGAAAACATGTTGCAAAATGCCACTGGACACAAAATGTTGCACGTTGGCGTTCACTACTTCCCAGGCGTTCCCAAGGCGTTCCCACTACTTTTCTGCTTGTCCAGCAAGTCCATGTAAGCGCAGGAGACCAGATCCTCGGGCGAGACCTCCAGTTGTTGCATCAGCTTATCCGCTATGCGCTGTCCCTCCTCCACCGTCTCGTTGTCGCTCAGCATCACCTCCAGCTCCATGAAGTCGCCCAGACCCTCCACTTGGTCCACATGCACACGCGTCTGACCCACCATGTAGAGAAAGCGAGTCTTCTTCACCTGGCCTCGAACGCCCAGTGCCAACCCAAGGGCCTCTCCCAGCGCCGAAACGTCGGCTCCGCTGACGTTCGCCAGGCAGTATTCCGACTGCTTGGGTCCGGTGGAGTCAGGTCGATCGTAGAATATCAGCTCACTTTGCTCGCCTTTCCGGCGTAGCTTCAGACGGCCGTTGGCGCTGGGGTAGAATGTGTCGCACATCACCAGGGTTTCGCCATCGCTGCCGCTCAGCTGCGCCGCCAGCTGACGAAGTCGCGACAGGTCGCGAACGCGCGCCTTGATCTCCACGTTGCGCATGGTGTTGCAAATGTCAGCGGCTGAAACGCAGAGAAACATGACTGTTTAGTATGGCTGATGGCTTAGCTAACATTGATCGCCAATAATCCAGCCAGAACACATAGCGAGGGATTCGGGCGAGGCTGTCGCCATGTTTCACTCGAGGGTGGGACGGTCTCCGACCTGGCAACGAGCCGCACGGGAGGCCGACACGACACTCGACAGATACCCGGGAGGGCGTCACCGAGCACTCTCAGTCTCGAGGTTCTACTTCTTCTCAATTCTTGGTCCCGGCGCCGGCAAGCCTCGACTGGTTCGGCAAGGTCCCGGCGAGAACCAACCTGGTTCCGACACGTCCCGATAGAATAGTAAAAAGGAAGAAATTCTCAGCCTTGTCGCTATTTAAATCAACCAACGCGTTTTCTTTCTCATTTCAGTCTCACATTGTTTGTAATTCTGTTTCTGCATTCCAATTTCAACCAAATTTCTCACATAATCTGATTCCCCTGGACCATGACCGGAATATTAACTTTGTTGGAGGTTCCCGAATTGCCATATTAACATTCCTAGTACGCTCAGGCTATGATATCCTATGTTGTGGCCACATGCAAAGATCATTCTGGTTGATTAGGTTTTAAGTAGTCATTTTTAACGTATTTAGCGATATTAGGTCGTTTATTCGCAGTGTTAACAGAAAGCTAAATTGATTCAACCACGCATTAATCGCAGTCTGATCTAGGCTCCAACGAAAATAGGTCTTACTTGTGATTATCGCACTCCCTTATCCGCCGAGGTCCCGGCACATACCCAGCTGGTCCCGGCAAAGTCCCGCCCGGGACCAGCATCAGGTCCCGGCGCCGGGACGCCAGGAAAAAATAAAACCTTTAATTCTCACCCACCATAAATTCCAACATTCGCAAAGCATTAGGTTGAGAAGTGAGAAAAATGCTTAAACTGTCGATTCGACGTCGGCAGTTTTGGTGCGGTCGTCTGCCTGACACCAGTTGGAGGGCGTCCTGCTCGCTTGCGCCACCAAATAGCAACGAGTGCCTGTAATGTACGTCTGGTTGTACTGCTGTTTAATTAGGTTGGATAGTGCACAGGCCGTACCGAAAATGGTAAGTGGTGACGTTTCGGGAGTTGGGGAAATGCAACAACGGCTAAATCTGTTCTTATGCTGTGGTCAAGTGCCGTCACTGATAGTATTATAGAGGGCGCTGATAATGGTGAGCAGATGGCGACACTCACTTTTCACCTTGACAGGTGGCGTTCTGAGCGCTGACCGTAAGGTGGAGTCATTTGTGAAAACCTACCTTAGTTTTTTCTACCCTAGGATAGAAGAAGGGTTCATAAATCACAACCACTATGAGATTCATTCAAGTAGAAAATTCTAAAGAATCGTAATGCTTCAACAGTGATGCCTTTGACGGACACCAGTTGACAGGCATTCTACGCCAGATAGATAACACATTCAAATACGAAACCATCATTTCAAGTTTCAACGATTTTGTGTGAATTTACGTAAGAGTGTATCTAAGGCGCTGCATTTGGCTGTCAAGTTTTAAGTCAATTTGAAACCCCACTGCTCAGCAGTTCAGCCTTGGGCATTTTCGACAGGTCAAAATACAGATATATTTGTCTAGGTCTGTAACTTCAGTCAGAATCCATCAAAATCTGTAAGAGTATGCATGGTTCAACGAGAAAAAACGAAATTGTAGACCATGGGATTGATTTAAGTTTTGTTTTGACTTTGTCATGTGAATTTTAACGCTGCTCCCCAGGCTGGCCAGGTGTTTTACGATGTTACTCCTATAGATGTAGGTATGTCCTGGGTAGGTTACAGGCCTGTGCGGCTTCCGGAGGCAAGGGAAACCAACACAATTTAAAATGAGACAAATTCTTTAAGGAGGTAGTTCCCTGTGCCAATTTCCAGTTACTCCCGACAGACAGCACATTCATGAAGCAAACACTACGCAGACGTTTGAGGTTCGATGGGTGAGGGAGTGAGTGGGCAGGATTCATGATAGAGTGGGCCAGTTGACACATCGAACCTTGCCATTGCATTGAACACCTTGGGCGTTATAAGCTACTCATTCATTTACCTAGGGCCCCACTGGAGCCGGAGTTTGCCAGGTACGCTTATCGTGAAACGGGTAACAGAAAGGACGGAGCAGTCCCTCACGCATTCATCCTGTAGAAGACTCCGTCCCTTATCCCTGCCCTCAGCAAGGTATCCCTTTGATCGACAGTGAGTTAGAAGGTGAGCGCCCACGCCTTGTGCCTCTGTAAAATGACTGCCAATTATTCCGTGTGAGAACGGTACAACGGGGCGTCTAGTTTGGTGCCTGGTGAGAACGCTTCAAGTTTTTTTTAAATTTATAAAACAATTTGAGAACAATATAATTAAAAACCAAACTGGGCTTATTTAGTCACCTACAAACAAGTAATCAACACAAAACCACAGATAAGTCACAGATAGGCTACAATAAAACAGTAGCAGACGTTCTTAATTCCTCATCCTTCCCCTTCAATTTCATGGTTGTGGGGTACGTGACCCATTCTAACCCAACAATTGTGTTGCGCTGGACCCTCACAGTGTCTTACATGTCAAAACACTACGCTAATAAACCCTCCCAAGGACATCCCTCTTGGAACTGGCAGAAAATAAGATACGGAACCGTTAACTCATCTCACACTAGGATCACGAAACATGGCACTGCAGCTCCAGATAGTGTGAAGAAAACACCCCGAGCTTCACACCGCTCAAGTCGCTAGCGTCGGTCCTGGTCTGGTGCCGCGGGCAATCCTCCCGATTTTTCCACACCTGAACTCCTTTGAACCTACTTTCAATCCTAATGCTTCGGGGTTTTCACGCGGCACGAAAAAAACGGCGGCGCGGAGCGCCACCGTACTTGGCGCACCTTACCCTTGATTAATTCCGCGACTTTCATCAACATTTTAAGGTTGGGTCATCTCAGGTCAGGTCACCAGTGCAGGTCAAGTGACCTCACCTCAAAAAATGTTTAAGGTGGCATAAGAAACGGATGAATCTATAGGATTGAAGCTTATACCACATAATGAACCCACCGAGTGCTACAAAACATTTTCCGGGATTTTTAATATCGATGACCTAAGGTCAAGTACAGATCATGACCTCTCCATTGGAAGTACATGGGAAAAACATAAATTGGGCTGCATTTGTGTAGATACAGCTGATAATACCCTCATATTCTCCAAATAGTAATATCCTGGGCCCCTTTCCACGTTCATGTTGTCAATTTTTTACCTGTGACCTCTGAGAGGTCAGCTGGGGCTACTTAAGCAGTTTTCAGACTTAGGTCAATAACTTTGCATGAAATGATGATAGTTTCTTCTTTTATAAAATTGCATTTGGATTGCTACTGAAAGTCGATTGATATGCATATTGACTATGCTAGGTCAAAAAGTGACCTTGACCTGATCTGAGGTCAAACCATTTTTTGCTTTGACCTAGTATGGTCGTATTAAACATCATTCCATTCGCCGTGACGAGAGGAAGCGAATGGTGCCTAAAAATGATTCTAACTCGACTGTCCGATGCTAGAGCCCAAAAACTACTCAAAATGACACTTTCTTTGACCTGCCATGACCTCAATATTGACCTGAGCCAAAACGTGACTGATATAGTTTTTCCATGAATTTGTATGAGCTATTCGCCAGCATTCGCGTTTTTTTCGCTATCCCGCCTAGGGGCCGAGTTCGAGGGGGTGTTCAAACCCCCCCAATAGGGCAGTGGCTCGGAGGCCCACCGGGGCGCGGGTTAAAGCGAGCACAAACTGTATGTTGGATTGGGAAGGCGTTTCAATGGCGCCAGTTGCGAGTCTAAGAGTTATCGGTATAAACCTAGTTGCCTGTCTCGGCCTAGACTAGTATCCAGATCCCAGTACTGAGACGTCGAGAATAAAAGTAAACCCTTGGATCTAATCTTAAAGGGAATCTGGCACCTTGGTCGAATCCAGGAATTTAGTGCAATTAGGCGCAATTTTAGCCGAAAATAATGCAACCACTCATGATTTCTCTGAAAAATGTACAATAAGCTCAATATTTTGATTTTTAAAATACTCCTCTAGGAAAAGAAATAAATATCAGCTTGTGGATGATGTCACGATCTGGCAACCACTACCATACTTGAAACGCTTCAAGGGCTTCGGTTGGTTGATGGTCATCGTGACGTCAGCATATGTCGTCACACCAGCAGCTCACAACAATGGCCTCCCGGCGAGGGGTTGATGAGGGATTGGTGTCAGGTAGGTTTTAGTTTTTTTCTACGGAAATATCGAGTTCCAAGACAAATGATATATGGAGTACCGGATTTTCCGACTTGCTTTACAACTTGGATATCTCAGTTAAAGTCACGTTATGAAGTTGCCACATTCCCTTTAAGGAATAGTCCAGAACTCGTCTCGAGAGTAGAAATCCTGCCAGGCTTATCTGACCACGACGCCGTTTACTGTGAATTCAATATTGATCCTAAGACTGGTTGGATCAGAGGCGCGGTAGACAGCACGCAGCTGCGTGGGGCGTAAGTCGGCGCGGAGCGGCTTCTGGAGGGATACGTCATTGCGATCAGCAAGCCTCCGATTGCACTCAGGGGCTTCTGGAAAAATGTTTAACAAGCTCAACATGTATGCAGGATGGTGAGACAGATGGGTAAACAGGCGCTTACAATGAGATTCTTGTATAAGGTTTTAGTTAAAATTAAAGCCTAATACAAGAATCCCATTGTAAACACCTGTTTACCAAACTCAACCTCTTCCGGGGCCACTAAGTTGTCGGTTGAACTGTCCACCTGTTCAGACCTCTTGATATGCTCGAGGAACAGCAGATCCTTGGACAGACCTAAGCGTAAGTGTTTCTACGTATTACGTTTGAAAATTTCTGCGCCAAATTGTAAACGGGGGGTCGACTGTTTCACGTTTCAACAAAATTTCGCCTGGATTGTTTCGACAGAATTGTGGGTTATAGCCAACACCTGGCCTTATCCATACATTTTGACCATGTCTTTTTGCAGTAATGCTGAGTCGTCAGTATGTCATCAGGTATGTGAGGTGCTTTGAGGGAGGGGATTTGGTAAACTTCGTCAAGGTATGTTAATTATTGTGAACGATAAAGCCGAACACAGATCACTGTCGCCATTCTGATTTTATTTCTTTTATATTTGATGATGTTAATAATGGTGTTGGAGATAAGGTTGGGGACAGTGGCGGATCTAGCCGGTCGGTTTGGGAGGGGCAAAGAAGAAAAGCAAAAAAGTCACTTAGTGCAAAATCGAGCTTCAATATGACTTGCCGGTAGAATTTTAGGCATGTGAGGTGAAAAAGGAGACAGAAAAACGTCACGGGTGAAAAATATGGACTCAGGATACTTTTGTCCTATCCAAGGCCCTATATTTCCACCTGGTTTTGTTTGAATTTGAGAGTTGAAGCACCAAATTCTTGCTTTTAAACTAAAAAGGAGTCGAGGATAAAAGGAAGTCGATCGCTTTGGGGGGGCAAAAACATAGTTTTACCCCAAGCTTTTCCGTTTGGGGGCAATTGCCTTTTTGCCCCCCCCTGGATCCGCCACTGGTAAGGGATGGTGTTGATATTGAGAGCGGGGTTGCCAGTTTGGCATATTTACAGCCAAATGTCACAAATCTGGCATATTTTCACATGCAATGCTACATATTCAAAATATTATTAAAAAACCAATCATGTCTCTGAACACACTAAATCTATGACCGTATACAGAGATGGTACGTTTGGCGTGTTTTCCATGCTCTTTTGACAGATTGTGACCAAGATTTCACAAATTAGGTCAATATCATGGACAAAAATAGGCCAAATATGCCACACTTTTCACTGTAGAAACCTGGCAACCCTGGTTGAGAGCGTTGGTAATGAGCTATTGTCAATTGTCAAGTCAAGGTTGCGTCCTGGCAAGTATTAGTTTATCAATTTTAAAAGTTGCCCTAAACCCCCAATACTATGTTTACGCTTGGCGAGAAGTACCATTGAGAAGATCAGTTTTCTTAAATGTCGTTACAATCAGTGATGATATCGAATTAATTATTCAATATTTTGTACTGTTCAGGGGCGTAACCAAGGGGGGGCGGCAGGAAAACAGCCCAGCCCCTGAGGGCCCGAAGGGCCTCTTCAGGACACGAGCCGCGCTTCGCGCGGCTCGCCCGCACTATGCTCTAAGGCCAAATTTGAAATTTCATACCAGACAGGGCCCTCTTAAGCCCTCTTCAGCACTCTAGAAGTTTACTATTGGCCTCGGTCATCGAAAGTGTTGGCACCTCGCGGATTTTTTAGAAACGCCAGTAGAGGGACTGACGTCTGGCGCGGCTGCTTCATATCCGGCGCATTTGTAAATAAACTCCTTGGTTCCTACACGGTTCCTATGGTAACGGATTTTCAGTCGTGGTAAACTCGTGAAAGAGCGTGGTTACACGTGACGTTGGGTGGACGTGAATATTGAAGACTGGCGTTATTTTCTTGTTTGTTATAATCTTGGAAAGTTCAAAGAAAATGGAGAAGAGACGGATAACCATTAGATCCAATCAGAAATGCTGCGTTCCGCAGTGTGATCCTTCCGAAGAAAGTGTCGAAGTCTCAGCTTTCACAAGTTTCCCAGGATAAGGTGCTGTCCAAGCAGTGGAAGTTGAAACTGAGAATTGGGAAGAAGATAGGCTCAAATGCTGCTGTCTGTTGCAGACATTTTCAGCCATCTGACTTCCATTGACATCCACCTGGTAAGCGGCTGTGAGGCCAGTGTACAAAGTATGGCATTTTCGACGAGATCTCGTCGGCGCAAGTGCCCTTGGAGACAGGACCGAGTGGTGCGAATTTTACCAACCTGGTGCGAATTTGCAAGGTTAGTGACACTTAAAATAAACAAATAATGGCTGAATGGCTATTAAGACACAGGAGGGGCCTTATAAAAAGCCCTTAATTAACTGAATAATGATTGAGATAGCATTGCATTGCAGGGGTAGGAATGGGTGTATTTTTTCCCTGGTATGTGGCATATTGGTGCGAATTTTTGGAAGATGGTGGTGCGAGAATTTTAGATGGCTGGTGCGACTCCTCTGGCCTGCTGCCATACTTTGCAGACTGGCTGTGGGGCGATCTCCAGTTCCGCTTATGCCTCCTTCCACTCCCTTGAGCCTGCTTCTAGCAGGAGTAGGCCTTTATCCTTGGGCCGTCATCAAAGGCGGATCCAGGATTGCCGATCGGGGCACCTTCCCGGGGAGGCGCCATTCTGACCGAGAAACCCTATCGGATGGGAGCAAAACCCTATCGGTGGGAGCCGACTTTCGCATCCTGGGGGCAGGGGGTGGAAGCGAAATTTTAGGGGCGTGGCCATTTCAGGGGGCGCCGAGGGCAATGGCGGGGACACATACTTCCTTTGCCCCTGGATCTGCCTATGGGGCACATGTCCACTTTGCTGTCCCCTTGGATCCGCCTATGGCTGTATTCCTTTAGCCCGGGAAACTGATATCTTGAAATAGTTCGGTAGATATACGCCTTTATTCGTTTCAAGCTGTCTGAAATTCCAGTTTGAATGTACGATGGAAAATGCGTTTCCAAACATAAGCGTCGCCACCGGCAAAAAGTGGGGGTTGCAGCAAACTTTAACCTGATCCTGACTACAAACTTGCTCCTTGGGACCAAAAACTCCTCGAATTTGGGCCCTCACTGCCTTCTGCAGCGGCTGGTTATAAGCCACTGCCACATACCAGGCAAAAACACGTATAATTCACCGCTTACCATGCTATTCCCGGGCCCACTAACGTTGTTTACCTTTCGGAGTCCCTCTTTCGCGGCCATCTTGGATGGCACACTAGCGCCACTGGTGAGCGTGACCGGGGTCAATAGGATATAGGGATTCTGATTGGAGGTTCCTCTCTAGTAGTAATAGTTTATATCTATGGTCTGACCTTTTGGTTCGATTGGGGTGTGACTTAAGCAAATACAAGCATGTCGCTGGAATTTATTGTCTATCAACGACGACTCACAGAGGCGAAAAGTAGCGTAGTTTTCACTGCGTTTGACACCTCTACTGTAAATGCGTGAATGTCTACCACGTCAGAGCCCGTGACACCACTGTTTCGCCTAATGTTCAGTCTTGGCTCAAGTCTAGATACTCGTATGTTAAAAAAGACTGATTGAATGTGCCAAGCATCTAAGCTATTTTATTTATTTCACATTCACACAGGAGGCAGGCAACTTAACACGCGCATTGACGAGGGGTCTGAGCCACCTTCGCTATGACGAGGGGGGCGGGTACCCGCCCCCTGAGATCTAGAGAACCACGATAGGTAGCGAAAAACGGTAAACGGCGTTAAATAGCCCATCCACTTCTCCATGCAAAATATTAGAACCATTTTTTGTAAGGTCACATTTAAGGTCACGAGAGGTCAAAACATGCCGTCATAGGGATAACATGTAAATTAAGTTTTTCGGCCATTACATCTGAACAAGTAAAGGTAGAGCAAAACGACTTTAACTATATGAATCCTCGCAGGAAGCCGAATCGAATGATATATAATTTGACCTTGCTAGGTCAAATCAAGGATTTGACCTGGCCTGAGGTCAGGTCACGGTCAAATTATATAAAATGCATATCATTAGAACCGCAAAGCCAAAGCGAGTCTAATGCAGCTAAAATACACGCTCTATCACCATCCCTTACTGAGTTATTCAGTAAAAACCATTTTTCCCATGTATTTCCAATGGAGAGGTCATGCCTCGTACCTGACCTTAGGTCATCGATATCAAAAATACCGTAGCATATCTTAGATAACTCAGTAGGCCCAATATTTGACATGAGTTTCAATCGGATAAGTTCACCCTGCTCCGACTTATGCTATCTTAAACTTTTTTGAGGTCAGGTCACTTGACCTGTCCTGGTGACCTGACCTGAGATGACCTAACCTTAAAATTTTCACAGAAGTTGTAAAAATAATGAGGGAAAAGGTATGCCAAGTACGGTGGCGCTACGCGCCGCCATTTTTCTGCTATCTCCGAAAAACCCGAGGGGGAGGGCGGGAACCCGCCCCCTGTCAATGCGCGTGTTAAAGAGCGACGCACTACATGTTAATGCCTACAAACTAAGTTAATCCTGACCATAGCTGTCTCTATTATTCAGAACTTCATTTTCAGACACACAGAGGGAGGAAAACTACAAGCGTGGGCGAAACACAGTAACTTGACAGGAGTCGGAGTCTCATTTAAAATCATTTCACAAATTTCGAATGGTATTTCACACTTTAGATCTTTCAACCTCAGAGTTTCATGTTAAACAAACTAGTTACATTCTTTGAATAAACCCGCAGCGATGGAGCACAAATTGCGTCCCAAGAATATAGTTAGTTTCAATTATATCGATTAAAATTAAAAAACAAATCCAGCATTACTGCGTTACTAGGGCAAAACCATGCACTACGACAGAACGAGAAGAAGCAAGCGTTGGTTTCTGATGTCGCTGATCTTGAGTTTCAGCACGATGTGTGCCAATACTATTGGGGAGGAGATTCTCCAAAGCCCGGTCGTTTGGAATTTCCACTACCAGATCCACTGGTTCCGTTACCTCAGACTTTGCCTTAGCTGGCTCGGGTTGGAACTTAAGGGTTTGTCGGGACTACTCAAATTTTCTCCTTTATTGGAGCTCGTGATGTGAAATCTGGCCAAAACGTGAAGCATGGAGTATCAGTGCACAAGCAGGAGGGGTTATAGATAACGGGGTGGAGAGGTTTCCAGCCCAGCTGGTTCTCACCTGGTGTTGATAGACGCGTGTGCACAGGCGAGGCACTGGTGGGACTCTGCCTCTGCCCATCCGCATCACCCAGGCTTTTATTTGGCCGGGCGCAGCCCCCTGAAACTGCGGCTCGGACCAGCCTGCGTCGCCTGAACACGGCGGTGTTATCCCACCTCTGAGCGGTGCGGCGCCGGCCCACAGTGTCGCCGGCTAAGAGCACCCCCTCCCCCTTGAAGGGCGGCTGCAGCGACAGCGCTGAGGCGCCAGTGTCAGCTGAGCCAGTCTCGGGACCGGTGGCCCTATGCTAGGCTAGTCTCGAGTCCTTCACAGGCCGTATGGCCCGGTGGTCTGGAATAGGGCTGATAATCCTTTTTGCAATCCCGGGATCCCGGGATTCATCGACCCTCAATCCCGGGATTCGGGTCGGGATTGGGCAATTTTTTTCAATAAACATGTCGAACATTAGTGTCTGCTTTAGATAACGTATGTGGCGTATTCTTAACAGCATAGTAAATATTTCCCGTTAAGGATAACTCATAGCATACCTACTATTCTCACCGTGCGGAAAGCACATGGAAATTCATATGGACACTAAGCAGAATAAAATGCTCTGCTCCCCAAACAAATAAAGACATATGAATGATATTGACAATATATATTTCTTGGTTATATTTCTAGTTATATTAAAATAGAGGTATTTACCTATTGTGACCCGGCCTATTGTGTCCTGGTCACACAAGTCACCTGCCACGATAGTAGCACTTAAGGAAGCAAAGGTGATCAACGGGTTCGTCGCCGAGACTCGACCGTACTTTAGTGGCAATATTCCCGACAGTTTAAAACACACTTTCCGACTCAACACTCGTAGGGACTATGTCCTTGAGCCAGCTGTAGGACAAAGCTATCATACCCGTTCTTCCAGAGACAGGCAGGATTTCCAACTCTTTCCTAATGGCCTTGGTCATAAGCGAAGGATTGGAGAGACTTAGCCTGGATGCGCTTGAACTGTGATCTGGCTCTGGAACTCTTATCTAGGAACTCTTATCTTATCTAGAGCCTGTTGAAGCATCGATTGAAGTGACTGTGCTGGCTGAGGATCATCAACGTTCATCGCTTCTGCATCTACGACTGCTTCGGAAGCATGCATCTGTCCTCCTATTCTTCCCACAATATTTACAAACTAAGTCCTGTACTTCCTTACGAGATGCGCTAGGGAAAATATCTTACCAATCTACATCTGCCGACATTTTGTTATGCAGTGTTTGCAGAACTTTTGCCGCATGCGACTGACTCTGTATGATGCGCTGTTTTAAAGCAACTGACAGTTTGCGTGCAACCGCACTATCCTCCTTCACAAGCGCATCTAAAATAAATGTTAACACACGCCCCGCTGGGGGGGCGAAATTCGCCACCCTCCTGGTTTTTCCCAGATAACTCAAAAATGAAGAGACGCAGAACAACGAAACTTACGGTACCTTATTTCTGATCAATTTTACACATCTGACCAAATTTTTGAGTTAAGGTCATGTCAGGTCAAAGAGCTATTCAGGGTCAAGTGAATCGACCTCAAAACCTAAAATTACGAGTTTGAAGCAGCGCCCAGGAAACATTAGCAAACCGATCAGTTTGAAACTTCCACAATATGATATGGTCATTGGGATCTACAAATCTGCTATCTAGGAATTTTGATATTGGTGACCTAAGGTGGGGTGAATTTTTTGGTCACCCCATTTTAAGTCTATAGTGAAAAATAGAATGAACCCGTTTTCAGTAAAAAATGGATAGATAAGGCTTAAAATCCTCAAACTGTCTATTCTTACCCCGATCTTGACCATAAAGTTAAGTTTTTGAGCATCTGGCCTCTCAAAAGTCATATCAGGTCACGGGAGCGGAGAGTGATTGTTTTGCCAATAACTTCTCACTGAATTGAGATAAAGGTCCCATTTTGCTTGCATTGTGTTTATATTGTCACGGGGGGTCGATTGATATGCAACATGACCATACCAGGTCACTCTGTGACTCTGACCTAGGTTGAGGTCAGGTCATTTTGACTATTTGACCTAGCAAGGTCATATTATACATCATTCGATTCGCCGCAATGAGAGGAATCTAATGATGCATAAAAATTTGCTCTAGCTCCCCTGAGGGCAGATCTAGAGAGGGAAACGGACACTGCTCTGTTGTAAGCCTATGGAGCATTCTTTGACCCATGCTGACCTAAATATTGACCTGATATAAAAATTCTTCTTATAAATTCTCTTCGTCTTGTCAAGAGCTTTCGAACGCTGCCCGTAATTTTCCTTTAACTTTCGTGGGGAACGAGATACGGAGGGGGGACGAAAAACGTCCCCCAGCGGGGTGCGTCATGCCAGGGACTCCAGCGGGGCGCGTGTTAAAGCAGCTCCAGCCTCCAGAAGTCCACTTTCCCGCCTACATAGCGCTTCTGCTCCGAGTTACAGGATCCTAAGGTAACGAATGAGCCTACGTATGGTGGCGTATTCGTAATCATCAATCATTTTAATACGTTTGTCTTCTATGTCAATAATTGTCTTATGGACAGCTGCTTTCAGAGTATAAAACCGATCCAGCATGAAACCCACACCCCCACACCCCCCCACACACCCCAACCGAACCACATACAAAAATAGCCATAACAGGCAAACAAACAACCCACCCCACCCAGGCCCACGCAACCCCCCACAAAAAAGCCCCATAAAGAAACACCCAATCCACCAGGCCACCAAACCCACCCAACTCACACAAACTATTCCATCGGGTTTTACAGTCTAGCACCAGCATCACTTCTTTTCCGACTTGCTTTACAACTTGGCTATCTCAGTTAAAATCACGTTATGAAGGTGCAACATTCCATTTAAGATTCCAATTCAAGTTATTATAATTTTCTTATGGATTGAGATAATGACATTTGAATGAATACCTATTCAAGGTAAAGTTCTAGCCCCCCCTCAAAAAAGAATCATGCAGTGTGAATCGACCAAGCAAATGACTTCCCATCTCATTTTTGGAAACCCGGGAGGGCTTTCTGAAAAAAATTGTCGCAAGCATTCCCATTTTTGGGAACGTACATTTCCAATTTTGGAGTGTTTCCAGTGTTTTTTCTGGGCCTCAAATTTTAACAGTGACCTAACTGAACTTGTTAACCTACAGTTAAATTAGTGGGAATAATAAGTCGGAAAAACCATAGGGCACCATCTTCTCAAATCATTAAACAACTTAAACTATTAAAGTTTCATGACATAATCAAACAAGAAAATAGTCCTCACACTTTGTAGATTTACAAATCGATGACTATCTCAGACACATTCAAATTATATTGTTACTGTTCATGGCTTTGGTTATTAATAAGATAAGTAAAACATTGATTACCACACCACCCTAGAGAACACAAGAGGACGGTCATCCAAACCCTGGCTCGGCGAGCTTTCACTATCTGTGACAACGAAGAGAAGAGGAAGGACGAGCTATCTAACATAAGGGCAACGTTGAAGGCCAACAACTACCCATCGAAATTCGTGGAAGCGGAAATTCGGAAGACAGAAGATAGAAACCAGCAAACACACGACCCATTGGTGCAAACTCAGCGACAGCTACACACGATAACGACAAAAAACCAGCCAGAACTAACTAAGGCCAAGAAAGATCACATACTAGTGATCCCATATGCAGAAGGAGTATCGCAACAGATTCGACGCATATGTTCTAAATTCAACATAAGAACATATTTTAAGCCACATCAAACGATCAAACAATTACTGGTCAAACCAAAGGACAGGATAGACAACCGGAAAAAACCAGGCCCAGTATACAAGATGGAATGTAGTGACTGTCCAAAAATATACATTGGAGAAAGCAAAGGGATGATGGAAGTCCGACAAAACGAACACCGAAAATCTCTACAAAAACTAATCCGAGGGTCAATTGACAAGAGCAGCGGAGGCCACAGCGCAACATTCATTCAAGAAGGATCATGATATCAAATGGGACGCCACAACGACTTTAACTTTCGACTCAAGACAAAAACAGCGGGAAATAAAAGCAGCAATTTACATCCACACCACCACGTAACCAAAAATGAATAGAAATATCGGCAAAGTTACCATCTTCTCTGGATTTTTGGACCTCTTAAAATGCCAGCCAAACAAAAGATTGAATTGAAAAAAATAACACCTGTTTAGAGCTAATAATTCTAGAATGATTCTTCATATTCACAGTTAAGATTGTTATTTCAAAGTGTACTGTCTTCGTGTTTTTTGCTTAGTTAGGTTCATATCATAGTGTTATCTTTATCTCCCTTGAAAACGGGGGAGGGATGCTCCCAAAACCGGTCGGGTTTTATACTCAGGTTAGGCTTTGTGCAGTAATAAATGTTTTACTTATCACATTCAAATTACTTTGAATTTCATCAATCAGGCATAAGTATAGAAATAATTTCATTTCCAAGAACCAAAGGCTCCAGCATTATATCAAGCCTTTGCTTTCTCTGTTACTTGTCCAAAGGGATGGAACAAAACCCATTCTGTAGAACATGTCAGGGTTCTTGACAATATTTTTGGGGCTGCTCAAATCCTGCCCCAACTAGGGTATACATTTGGTTGCTGGGGCAGACATTTTTTTCCCTTAAGGCATGCATTTTATTTCATGTTTTAGGAAAGTCACTAAAAACTATAATTAATACTTCTTTTCTAAATGTGTGTTCTTTTCTGAGCCTATATGTCTGCCTTGGTGTATCAGGGCTGCCCAGAGGTTTCCTTACCTGCCCCAAAGAGCCAGATGAGTCACCCTGGTAGCAGAGCTGGTAGTGTGCTGAGCTCTAGTCTGCTGCTCAGAAACATGCAGTGACAGTGTATGTGCACATTGTGCAGGCTTGGGATCAGTTCCCCTGAGACACACCGACACTTATAGGTCTGCACATGAGATGACCCTACATAGGTCAGCTGGGAACAGACTGGTGAGAAGGTGACCTGAGCAGGGTGCCATCCCTGTACTTTGTGGAACATTAAACTTTGGCTTCTAAATTGAGACATCATCACCAGAGTTGCTCGTTCAGATTGTGAGCTCAAGGTTTCCGTGACAATTCCACTGATGACTTTACTGAGGCTGTGACTCCAATAACAAAACTTGCATCAACTTGGAAAAATTATGAAAAGACAGGTAATAGATGTCTCAAACTGGTAGGTCTGCCCTGAGACTACCTCAATGAAATATTGTTGAAACCAGCTGGTTCCTGCAAACTAGACTAGCAAAAAATTCCACCTCATAAAATCGCTATCATGTTGATATTCCATAAAGTAAATATAAATAAATAATGAAATATCTCCTTAGACACCTATTGTGTCCAAACATTCCAACAATACCTATAGCCGCATGAATTTATTCTGAAAATATGATCTCGCCTCTTTTCCTTTCCCACTAGTGTTTTATTAGAGACAACCTATGTTAGCCAGTGACTAGATAAAAGGCTTGAAAATGGCTACATTACCTGAGGTTTTGCTTCTACGAAGGATGAATCGATATGGTTGTGATCGAGAGCGTGGTCCTCGTGGCGAACGGACGTGCAGGATTGTCGCTCCACGTGGTGCCCCCATTGCTTCGTTTTGGTTTAGTGTTTTCCAAAGTTTTTTTCGATCGGTGATCGTGATGGGTTGAATGCGGATAGGTATATTTCTCTTCTTTGGTTTCGTTGGTGTGTATTTTGAGTGTTTTTTTTCTTGCTTCCGGTGGGTGAACTCCTTCGTTTTTTTCTCGCCACGCGGGTGGTGGGTGTTGCACGCCGCCATCTTTGATTTCTAGGTAGGGTATATTTGTTTTTTTCTTTTGACCACAGCTTATTTCCCTTGGTGTCTGCTCTTAGGACCTCGTCATTATGGCGGGGCGGCCTCTTAAAAGGAAGGCTAGAGATATTACGGAGGAATGTTTTGGTGACACGATGACTGGAGGGAGCAAAAGACAGGGATCTTTCCTGTTGCTTGAGCTCGAGTCGGGAGCCCCTGTAAAGAGCAAGGGCTGGCCCTGGATACAGGCCTGTTTGAGGGGTGTGTTGGGAGATGAGAAGGCGGAGAAGGTGAGTTTCCTGGATGAAAAACTTCTGATCAGAACCAAAGATAGCGTTCAAACCGAGAAGTTGATGAGGGTAAAGAAATTTGCAGATTTGGCAGTCAAGGTACAGAAGCACGAAAAGTTGAACAAGAGTAAGGGCACCATTTATGCGGAGGATCTGAAGGAGTTAGACGAGAGCGAAGTTGTAGAGGGACTGAGGGAGCATGGTGTGAAGGAGGCAAAGCAGGTGTGGAAAAGGATGGGGACAAGGCTGATCAAGACACCAGCCTTTGTCCTCACCTTTGACCTCATGGTTCCACCAGAGAAAATTGAAATGGACTATGTTTCATACACAGTGAGAGGATCATACCCAAGGCCCCGCCAGTGCTTGGCCTGTGGTAAGTTAGGGCACACTTACCACATGTGCAGGGCGGCCCCAACATGCCTACGATGTGGAGACCCCAAACATGGTTCAGGCACCCTGTCATGTATGATGAAATGTGTAAACTGTGGAGGAACTGACCATGTGTCTCTAAATAGTGTGTGTCCGCGATTCAGGGAGGAGAAGGAGGTTGTCAAAGTAAAGATGGACAAGGGTATTTCTTACCCAGAGGCAAGGCAGCAGGTGATGCAAAGAATAGGAAGAGATAACTCGACTACATCATTTGCAGCAGTGGCAGCGAAAAGTGCTGCAAGTACAGGACTAGGCAGTGTAGGTGACCGATTGGAAAAAGTTGAAAAGTGTTTGATGACGGTTGTGGAGTTGCTGAAAAAGCTGACACAGGACAAGGTAGCTGAGAAGGCAGGTAGCGAAGATAGGCGAGAGAAAACGGTTGTGCAGGTACAGGGAAAGAACAACGAAGGGGGTGTGTGTGATGGTGACCAGAGGATGAGTAGGGAAGCAGTGGTAAGACAGGACAAAGACAAGGGTGATGCAGCAAATCACAGCAATCACGTAGAGGTGGAGCAGGGTTGTGATGACCCAGTGGTAAGGGACAACCCTGTGGCCAGGGACGAAGCACCTGGTTTCTGGCAGGTGGTTAAGAGCCCAAGAGGGAAACGTAAAGAGGACGGGGCCAGGGGGGCACAGTAGCTGTGTTCCTGAGGCCTCTCGGGCACTTGGCTATAGTGATACCTCTGGACCTCAGTACTTTTCAGCGCAAACCCTGGAGGAGCTTAAAAAAATGCAGGAAGAGGAGATCTACAATACTTGACCCAACATACACTGAAAGAATACTCGGGAAACCAATTTGCATCCATGAACCTGTGGTGGCACATTTACATTTTTGTTCTGGCACTTTTTCTTTCTCCAGTACATTCAGAATGGTTCTGCTATGGTTTATACTTGGTTTTTTCAAGGTTATTTCTGTTCATTCTGAAGGGAGCTCCCATGTTACTCTTGCAGATAGTGCTTCTCAGCTCATACAGAGTACTCAAGAGTTTTTCTTTGAATTATCCGTTGCATTCAAAGGGGTTAGCCCTGCAATCTGCAGCGCCCCTTTTTCTTCTGTGTTCCCACAAAGCGACTTTCAATATTTAGTTCGAATGCGATACTCAATGTCTCCTTTATGGTTTCATCAACGGTTAGCTCTGAGCTTGGCCGGTTTCTGGTTCTCAAAGTGTTTTATGGTTTCTGTTGCCTGTTTTCTGTTTTTTTTTGCCAGGAACCTGGTTTTGCGCTCTCTGTTTTTTGCCACCACAGTGGCTATCTCATGGATACTTGCGAGCATCCAAGCAGTATGTTTTCTGAATTTTCCGTGTACAGCCGGAAGGTTCGGAAGGCAGATACAGTGTTGGAGGATGCATTTGACACTGCACCATCGAAGCATCCAAGCTGTACGTTTTCTGAATTTGCTGCAATCAGCCAGCAAGTTCAGAAAACAAATATGTTGTTGGAAGGTGCATTCACTACAGCACCTGAGACATCTAGTCTGTATTTCTCCATATAGCATTAGCAGTAAAATATGTAGTTATAGTACTAACCTTTGTTCTAGTCTCCTAAATTGCCTGTTTTGTCTGTGCTTTCGGTATCACCTGACGGATGTATGTTTACTATCTAACCTGACTGTGTACCTGAGTTACAAATTCCCAGTGTGCTCTAGTAAACTCCCCAATACAAACTGTTCAAGGCTTTTCAGATTTTTCAGGACCAATACTTCAATTACTAACCTGACCCAACATCGGACCCTCCAGGTCTGTGAGTGCAGGCCAAACACTGGCTTAGAGGACCAAATGTCTTGTTCTAGTCACCATGCCAGCCATTGCAAGAAAAGTATGTGTTTTCTCCCCAACGACCCTTATAACTTCAACTTAGTGAATTACTCGTGTTACAATGCTTATGCTGGAACAGGTGCTCGACAGGGTGGTGTAACACTGTATGTTTCAAATAAGCTTCCACATTACCATCTCGCCCTGAATACCCAACTACAAGCTGTTGCATGTGTATGTTCAATCAACAGGCAGAAAATTATTGTATGTTCATTATATCTTCCCCCAGGTATGCCCTTGAGAAAAATGATTTAGACAGCCTGGTCGAACAATTCAATCTTCCATTTATCATCTGCTCGGACGCCAATAGCAAAAATAGACTTTGGGGAGCTCCACGCAACGATGCTCGTGGAAATATATGGGGAGAAATTATTCGTGAGCGAGCATTACATGTAATGAACAATGGAAACCCGACACGCCTAGATGAATTTTCAGGAAACCTTTCTCATATTGACATAACCATTTGTTCCAGCGCCCTGGCCCCCTCGTTTACATGGTCGACTAACAATGACTGTTTTAATAGTGATCACTTTGTGATACATATTGGTCTAACTCAAAATATCCTGACAAATTATACATTACCAATAGTCCAATTTAACACCACAAAGGCGGACTGGGCCAAATTCCATGAGAAATGTGATGTACAAATTGAGCTTGATAGTGTGGACAGAAGCTGTAAAGCAGTATCGGAAATAATTATGAACGCGGCCGAAAATAGTATACCCCATAAAAACAAACATACAAATACAACTGCCCGTGGTGGACTTCGGAATGCCGAAGGGCAGTGGCAAGAAGAAAACGAGCCCTTAACAGATTTAGACGAAATAGAACAAACTCAGCACTACTATTTGAGTATAAACGTTTGAAGGCCATGGCTAGGCGCACTATACGCCAGGCAAAGAAAAAAGCTGGGAAACTTTACTGGCGACATTTACTGTCAGGACCCCACTAACCAGACTGTGGAGCTTAATTAAGTGTTTTTCAGGTAAAAGATACACACCACCGGCACCGATTGTACTACAGGAGAATGGTACGGTAATTTCTGACCCTCACGAGGTTGGGAACTCACTTGGCCAATTCTTTTCTGGCATTTCTTCGTCTAGCAACTACAGTGATCCATTCAGACAAAAACTTCGACATCTAGAAACAAACGATCATTCTTCATACAACCATGAAGTATATAACACCGTGTTTACCCTCACAGAGCTGAAGAAAGCTCTGGCTGCATCTGGGTCAACCTCGGTCGGACCAGACGGTATACATTATGACTTTTTGAAACATTTACCCCCAGCTTTTCTGCGACAACTATTGGATTTTTACAACATGATTTGGCAGAACGATTATTATCCTCCGGAGTGGCGCCACTCCTTCATTGTACCCATATGTAAACCAGGAAAATCAGCAACATCATTAAAATCCTACAGACCCATCCAACTAACCTCATGTTTAGGAAAAAACTTTTGAGCGTATGATTACTAAAAGGATCATGTGGTTTGTGGAGAAAAACAAAATGTTGAATAAAGTACAATGTGGTTTTAGGAGAAACAAAAGTACCACTGACCACCTTATTCGACTAGAATCAGATGTTAGAAAAAGCTTCTTTGAGGGGAAATGTACTGTGGCCATCTTTCTAGACATCAAATCGGCTTATAATATGGTAAACAAACAAATCCTAATGAACAAACTCTACAACTTGGGTTTTAGAGGTCACTTTATGAACTTCGTCCAGGGATATCTGGAGTCTGAGGGATATCACTGGAGTCTGTACAGAATGCCAGCATCCGGATAGCTCTAGGTGCCCTACGTACAACTCCCGTCAAAGCAATGCTGGTCGAGGCTAACCTCCCTTCGTTACAGGATAGACGACATTACCTGACGGTAAGGTATTATCTGAAAGCAGCTTCCGACAGGGAACATCCATGCCAACCCCATGTTACAACACTAGCGTCTCTGATGCACCTCAGGGAGAGACGGCTGAAACTTCTATGTGGTATCCCTATCTCGTGTAGAATTAAGAAAATTAACGAATTTTTCGACTTCACAGTGCCCTCTAACTTTGGCAGTACCCACGAAGAAACGGCTCCTTGGGATCTTGTTCCTATCGAAACCTTCAAGCTTATAAACACAAAACAGGGAACTTGCCCAGTAGAGGTTCATGAAAAATTTATAGATCTCCTTTTCAAACATGTCGATTATAAATTTATGTATACGGATGGATCAAAAATGAATGGTAAAACAGGTTGTGCTATTCATTTTGGATATGGAACGATAGAGGAAAGAATCACTGATGACGTGACAATCTGCACCGCGGAACTTTTTGCCATTTTTAGATGTCTCCAGTTTATCAAATCGAGAAATATTGTTAAAGTGATTATATGTGTAGACTCCCTTTCAGCGATCCAGAAATGTACGAACACGGAGGACACATCACCAATCTCAGGTAATATCCGTCAGATCTATCACGATTTAATAATGGATGGCTTCGAAATAAAGATAGTCTGGATCCCTAGTCACCAGGGAATCCCGGGCAATGACATGGCTGATAAAAAAGCAAAAATGTCTCTTCGGTATGAACATATGACAGAGGTGAAAGTCCATTACTCTGAATACTACAGCCAAATTAAAAGTGCATGTGGAAATATATCGATAAGAAGTGGCAACGCCATACGCCCCTACTAACCTGAAAATGATAAAGAAGCAAACCGTAGAATGCATGTCGTCATACAGGGAAAACAGAAGGGACGAAGTGATACTAGCCCGACTAAGACTGGGACACACGAGACTCACCCACCGACACTTAATGGAACGAGAAGCCCCCCAATATGTGATGAGTGCGACGTTAGGGTGACTGTTGAACATTTGTTGTTACACTGTACGAAATTCCAGGCACAGCGGAGACAACTACAAGCGGCTTGCGAAATATTGACCGTTCAAATGACCCTGGAAACTCTTCTAGGAAATGATGAAAGAATGTTCGATCACGTGGTTGTTTTTCTTAGAGACTGTGACCTTTATCGATATATTTAGCATGTTGAGACTAGTCCTGAACCGTAAATACTTGGATGCGCCATGTTTTAGATAAATTTAGCATATTCAATGGTTTTCTAACTTGAGTAGCATGAAAATAGTATTGTGCACCTTTGTACTAGAATCTTTTGCCTAGAAAACATATAGAAATAGGGGCACTGTGTTTGCAACGAGTCATCCTAGATAAGGACTAGTTAATAGTACACCTGTTGTCGCTACCGGTTCTTGGTTCCAGTGTTCACTGGAACCGGAACCGGTCCTCTCACGGGTCGCGAGGTTTTTCCCCCTTTTCACAGGTCGAGACGCTTGAGCCCCAGAGGCTGTGCGCCTTAACCCTACAACAACAACAACAATATGGTTGTGATGTCTCTGTGTTTTCGTAAATTAACCATGTTTTCTGTCGTTGTGCGTGTCTGTGCTCTTGATGAAATGCTCTACCTTGACGAGTTTGGATCGTTTATATGGTGCGCGATGCTTCTACCTGTTGAAGATTCGGATGATGATACCGAAGAACATGCACGCGCCGAGGCCAATTGCGACCAAGGCAATAGAGCAATTTGATTGCGACCATTTACGCCAAAGTTTAGTTCCAACTAGTCTGGCAATCCCATCGTGACGTCACCGCGAGTACGCCCGAGGGCATTTAGCGCTGAAAGTGCGGAAGGAATGTGGTTTAAAAAAACATTAAAAATACTTGTAGCCCCTTTAGAGATGTGATTTTCGGTGAGCATAAAGCTGCAACATTGTTCTCGCCAAAAATGGCATCAAATAGTGCCAAACAGACGCAATTTCTCATCTGGGGGCCTCCATCTAAGGGCATGTCAGGCTTTTCCTAAGGCAGAGTTCCAACATATTCCCGGGGCAGAATCACCCTTAATGGTGGTATCTTCAGTCAGAGAGCTGGGAATACGATCGACCACTGCAAAACCTGGAAGGGCTGCGGGTTGTCGCCGAAAGGAAGGCCGAGACTGATGTCTTAGGCGGCACAGGCTGATGGCATAGGCGGATGCAGGAGGCTGATGACATAGGCGGATGCAGAAGGCTGATGGCATAGGCGGATGCAGGAAGCTGATGGCATAGGCGGATGCAGGAGGCTGGTGGCATAGGCGGATGCAGGAGGCCGATAGCATAGGCAGATGCAGACGGCTGATGGCATAGGCGGATGCAGGAGGCTGATGGCATAGGCGTATGCGGGAGGCTGATGGCATATGCGGATGCAGGGGGCTGATGGCATAGGCGGATGCAGGAGGCTGATGGCATAGGCGGTTGCAGGAGGCAGAGGCGGATGTATCGACAAAGGTACTTCATTAGACGGGGAAGACTCACTGGCAGAGGCAGATGCAGGGACAAAGGCGGATGCAGAGGGCAGAGCGGAACGATTGCGAAAAAAACAGATAGAGTGACAAGGGCGGATGCAGGGACAGAAAGGTCAAAGGGGGCAGTGGAAAATAAAGAGGTAGAGGCGGATGCAGATGCAGGGGCGGATGGAGGAGCCGAGGCAAATGCATGGACAGAGGCGGAGGTAGAGGGAGGGACGAATGGAGGGGCACATGAGGATGCAGACAGCTGAAGCGCATGCAAGAGACAGGCAAAAGCAGGAGACAGAGGCAGAAGCAGGAGACAGAGGCGGATGCAGGAGACAGAGGTTTATTCAGGAGCAGAAACAGCAGCAGAGGCAGATACGGTGGCAGTGAGATGGAGCAGCAGAGGTGGGTGCATGGGTAGAGGCGGATGAAGAAACAGAGGTGGATGGAGGAGCAGAGGGAAGATGCATGGACGGAAGCGGATACAGGGCAGAGACGAATGAAGGAGCACGTGAGGGTGCGGACACCAGAGGCGGGTACAGGAGATGAAGGCCGATGTAGTAGACAGATGCGGATACAGGATACAAAAGCAGATGCAGGAGCAGAAGCAGTGGCAGAGGCAGATGCAGTGGTGGAGGCAGATGCAGTGGCAGTCAGATAAAGGGACAGAGACAGATACATAGGTAGAGGCGGATTCAGGAGCAGAGGTGGTGCAGGGACAGACAGACATGGGCAAAGACGGATGCAGCGTCAAAAGCGGATACAAAAGAGAGCCGATATGCAGGCAGGGGCGGATACAGAGGACAGAGGCAAATGCGTGATGCTTCTCATGCTGAGCCCCAGCGGAGGGAGGACCAGGATATCTGATGGTAGGATGTTCCAGATGGAATTGGGGCTTTGCCAATTATGCACCTGGAAGAATATTGTTGAAGAGAGGGCAGAGGTGGAGCCAGAATAAAAGTGTTAAGAACCCATGCTGAGTCTACATTATCAATAGAGCTAGAAAATTGCCTGAATTTAAGCATGTGCCATTAAAATTCCCTTCATTATTTGTCACCCCATTATTTTGCATCATATCCCAATCCAAGTGCTGCAATACCATAGAAAGTATTCTGAGCAGTGGCATATTCAACTACAAATTACAAAGGTGTAAATTATGCTATTGAAGCAGTATGTAAGCTGCAAATCCAACTGAAACCCATAATTTCCCTTTCATTGGCCCTTGATAAAAGGATATCAGCAAATAATTATAGCCGCATTGAAGTACTATGTCATGCCTTCACAGCTTAGTTGTTTCCATGTGCATGATGAATGAAGGCCAAAGGATGTACAATCTCCTCATATCATCATATCATCTTGTACCTCCTCTCTGACTGAGGGCAGAAATGCGATCATCAGGACATGACCTCAAAAACATGACAAACTGGAAGTTTATGTCTCACCATTCTGGAACAAAAACAAGCAAAATTTAAGCCATCTCATGTCAAATGGAAACCATGTCATGTCAGATGCTATGTCAGAGTATATGCCTACAGTGCAACACTATGTATCAAAATTCAGTGTTGTCTTGTGTTCAGTTTTATCAGTGATGATGGAATATGAAAAGCCTTCTGTCATGTGTGGGTATAGCCTGAAATTTGTTGATAATTTGAAATTGATGCAGCTTCAACAAACCTCAAAGTAGCATTAAGAGACACAAACCAACAAGGTTGATAGTTCCTTCACCTCAGAAGCTTATCCATAGCACATGACAATACAGCTTCATCAGCAGGCCCCTGTTCTTAAACTAGGAGTCAATGCTCTGGTCATTTTTTTAGTCGCAACAGCTGAGCATTTATATGTGGATTTGCAATATGATATAAGGCATGTTTTTATTACATTTGTCATAAAATTGGAACCAAATTATATACTCAGTACTTTAACATGGCAAGATAGAAAGGTGACAATAATGAATAGAAACCATCAATACAAATTTATACTTCTGAATTTGAAGCTATTTGGAGTGCTGTTGGTAAATTGTTGATTGGCTCTTGCTCATGAAATCGTGGATCCCAAATATTCAGTGTGATCATGCATTCTGACACAGCATTAAAACAGAATCTTCATGCTGGAATTAGATAACTGGAAAATTATTTGCCATAGTGTGAGCAGTGACAAGCAAAAGTTCACTCTGACAAATGACTTTCCTGACCATTTGAGAGCCGACAACTTGCAGAGCATATTATGGAGGAAATACTTATCAGCTTTTGCTGATCTGAATGTTTATGTGGATACCCATACCTAAATGTATAATCACATTGAACTTGCTATATTTGCATCCAGGGTCCAAGGGGAGGCCAAGTAACAACTTATAATGCTTATAATGTATATAAAGGAGCAGCTTAATACTTATAATATAGAGTAGCACTGTAAAAGTCATCCATAGGTATTTGAAATAATTTACAAAACTTGACCTCCACTCTCTCCTATAAGCAAACTTCTGTGATTACACTTCTTAACCTATCAGTTTGCGCATCACATGCTGGACTCTTAACTTCAAACTGCAATTGCCTCTTGAAATCAGTGCCCATTAATGAGAGTATACCTAGAAATTGTATATACAAAACGTCGCTATCTTCCATTTGGACCCATCTTCAGAGATATTCATCTCCCACAAATATCTAAACACACATGCTCTTGTTGAGCAATGTGTTTTAGCCTTAGTTTCTGCATCCTAGAACGACATAGTAACGCCCTATGCTAAAAAATTTCAAAGTCATCAAATGTAGCCCCGCATAAGAAATGAATTTTCTGACCACAACCAGTCTTTTTATCCATTCCACCGCCGCCACACACAAATACACACACGCAGGCGATCACCCATTGCAATTGCAATTCCAGAATAAAACACAAAAGATCAGATATGTAAATGTATGCCTCAGTTGCGCAGAAATAGCAAATCTGGCACATCTAGTATTAAACCAGCTTAAAACATACTGGATCTACAAAAAAACATACTGTTTTAAATAAAATCTATATAATGCAAAATAAAGACATAATTTATCGAAAATATCTCATTTTAAGTGACTTTCTTGAAGAAAATGTTGTAAATATTTTGTTGTGAGGAGGGTTCGAATAATTTACCGTGAAGTGCTAGTAGGCCCTTGGTAGGAGACTTTGACCAACCTTATCTTTTAGGGTCTTGCATTTACGCGCTGCATTTGAGACAAATGAAACGCCGGCAGTCTTAAATGAGCCTTCCCCCAGGGTACTTTAACTACGGGTACAACAAAGTTTCCTACTAAATATAGTCCTCCCATGATGACGTCACCGCCCTTCCTACTAAGTTATAGGAGATTCTACTAAGTTTTGGAATGATCAGCTGGAACATACCACGTTTGGGCGTATTTGGCACCAATCTAGTATAAATCAAAATCAACTTGTTTCACCCATTTGACAGTAACCTTGATCTCAACGGCGAGCAGCGTATTTTACGTAAATCTAATGAAAAATTATAACACTTCAAAGAATTTTTGACAGGGCATGCATTTATTTGATCAACTCAGGCCTACCTAATAGCCGAGAGAAATAAATTTACCTTCGCTGAAGAGATCACCGGTGTGTATTGTCTTCTGCTGCAGGTACCACCAACAGCCAATCAAAGGTCAGAAATCAACAGCCAATCAAAATCGAGATTAGTCTTACTGCAAACAGCTGTTAGTGCTGAACCTGTCCTTATTTTGACACGCTCTGGAAAATTTGTAAAAATAATATTCTTTACTGGAGTTTTTGCAAAACGTCTGATGGTTTCACAAATAAAACTCTTTTAGCTTTCTGTTCAACCGTATAAATTCTGTTGATACAGTTCTAAAATAGGCTATTTAGAGCTTCGAAAAAGTGCAATTTCTCCAATGCCCTGCATAGTAACTGTGTTGCCTCTCCAGCCATGATGACGTAATGCTGCCAAACAACTTGAACGGGGTCTGCCTTCCCCCACCGCCACCAGGGCGGCGGCTGTGCAGGCGTGCAGCCAGCATGCGTCGGCAGCGTGCCGGGCAACAGCGGTGGTGACGAGGAGGGCAGTGGCGGATCTAGCCGGTCGGTTTGGGAGGGGCAAACCAAAGTCGAAAAGCAAAAAAAAAAACGTCACGCAGTGCAAAACAGTGCTACAACATGACTTCCCAGTAGAAATTTGGGTATGTAAGGCGAAAAGCAAAAAAATAAACGTCACCGGGTGTGAAAAATATGGGCTCAAGATACTTTTTACTTATAAGATACTTACTCCAAGGCCCCAAATTTCCACTGAATTAAACTGGTTCTGTTTGAAGTTGAGAGTTGAAGCACCAAAATCTTGCTTTCAAACTAAAAAGGAGTCGGGGGAAAAAGGAGGTCGATCGCTTTGGGGGGACAGAAACATAGTTTTGCCCCTAGCTTTTCCGTTTGGGGGGCAAATGCCTTTTTTGCCCCCCTGGATCCGCCACTGACGGAGGGAGGGGGTGGAAGGGAAAGTATTGACCAGGGTAATAGACGTATATTGGCAGGCCTGCCGGCGCAATTGCTACCGTGCGTTGCTTCTAGCAGAAGCCGCTGTTAAGTACTAGCATCCAAGCCTCGGGTGAGCTGCGCTGAACCATTGGTAGCCAAAGCAATCAATCTCGGTACATTAATGTTACTTGCCCATCGACAGGCAGTGGCGGATCAAGAAAATCATCGGGCGGTGGGAGGGCTAGTGGGCCCGAGCCTCACCCGCCAGTACCTCGGGCAGCCCCTCGCCTATGTAGGAGCTCGGACATTTCGGGAGGGGGCTTGAGCCCCCCAGCCCCTATGGATTCACTATTGTCGACAGGGATATTGGCAACATCTTCCCGTATGGAATCATGGGTTCACAATTAGTTTTTCTAACGTATTCAGTTGGTTCCATCCGTACTGAGCAAGGCTACCAGCGGCAACTAGTTTCGTAGTGTTGAATAAAGTGATGGGGGTGAAGGGTGCCACAGGGGCCAAAAAAGTGTTCAGGTTGTCACCATTAAAAATTCCAAATAATAAATGTGTTACCAGCCCAGGCTGCAAAATGTGGCACGTTTTGAGTTAATAGGATACCAAAGGATACTCCTGGACCATCTTAGTTGTTGAAAAACCATGGCGAGTATAAATTGAATGTGCAAATTTGGGCTATTTGTTCCGTTATTCGTCTGGAGCAAACATATCAGCTACTTTTTGTCACCTTTTCCACCGTGGGCTGTCACCATTTATAATGCCAAATGGTCAGTTTTTCGACCCCTGGGGTGCCATAAGTCCTCCCCTTCCCCCGAGGAAAAGGGGTGAAGCAAACGCAACGTGGATTAATAAATAATGAAAAACAGCTTTTGGCTTCATTTGGCTATGGTTTCAGCATTTTTGAAGCCTATCTTAGTACCCATTGCCTTGCTTCATTAACACACGCATTGACGGGGGTCTGAGCCACCTTCGCATTGACGGGGGGCGGGTACCCGCCCCCCTAAGATCTCGAGAACCGCGGCAGGTAGCGAAAAACAGTAAACGGCGTTGGGCTGCCCCTCCACTTCTCCATCGAAAACATTTGAACCATTTTTTGTCAGGTCACATTTAAGGTCACGAGAGGTCAAAACATGCCCGTCATAGGGATAACATGTAAAATCCGTTTTTCGGCCATTACATCTGAACAAGTAAAGATAGAGCAAAACGACTTGAACTATATGAATCCTCTTAGCAAGCCGAATCGAATGATATATAATTTGACCTTGCTAGGTCAAATCAAGGATTTGACCTGACCTGAGGTCAGGTCAGGGTCAAATTATATACAATGCATATCATTAGAACTGCAAAGCCCAGTCAAGTCTAATGCAGCTAAAATAAATGCTCTATCACCATCCGTTACTGAGTTATTCCGTAAAAACCATTTTTCCCATGTATTTCCAATGGAGAGGTCATGCCTCGTACCTGACCTTAGGTCATCGATATCAAAAATACCGGAACATATTTTAGAGAACTCGGTGGGGCCATTATGTGATATGAGTTTCAATCGGATAAGTTCACCCCGCTCCGACTTATGCTATCTTAAACTTTTTTTGAGGTCGGGTCACTTGACCTGTACTGGTGACCTGACCTGAGATGACCTAACCTTAAAATTTTCACACAAGTTGTAAAAATGATGAGGGAAAAGGTATACCAAGTACGGTGGCGCTACGCGCCGCCGTTTTTCTGCTGTCTCCGAAAAACCCGAAGGGGGCGGTTACCCGCCCCCCGTCAATGCGCGTGTTAATTTACCGTAATAAAATATCATCAACAACGCTAACTTGGAACACCGTTTCCTGGCATTGGCAGATACAAAGGGGGGGGCTAGGTGAGCTCAAACCCCCGAAATTTCAGAGTGCTTATAGTTAGTGCATACGCGGAGGCTGTTCCGAGTGGTGGGGAGGGGCTCGAGCCCTCTAGCCCACCCCCGCCTCGAAATGTTGTCCTGAATCCGCCACTGTTTATGGGTAAATAAAGGCAGGGAATAGAGGCACATAAATGTTTCAAATTTTCAGTGGACGTAGCCAAAACTCTGCACTTGCTTCAACTCATTGGCGGACGCAGGCGGGGGGGCATTCCGGCCATGGCCCCCCAAAGCGCTAGATAGGGGGCAAACTATCTTTTGGCCCCCAAACGCCGGAAAAAGTTTGGAAAAAGGTGTTTACACTAGGTCTGTAGAGAAAAAATATTCGCTCCCACCCCCAAGGAGGAGAGGCAGACATGGGTTTGACCCCCTCCTCCAAAACTCGGGTCTGCGTCCGCCCCTGCTTAAACTTATATTTATCCCTACCGTGGCCATACGTTGCACTAATGCTCGTAATATTAACACGCGCATTGACGGGGGCAGGTACCCGCCCCCTCGGGCTTTTCGGAGATAGTAGAAAAACGGCAGCGCGTAGCGCCGCCGTACTTGGCATACCTTTTCCCTCATCATTTTTACAACTTCTGTGGAAAATTTTAAGGTTAGGTCATCTCAGGTCAGGTCACCAGTACAGGTCAAGTGACCCGACCTCAAAAGTTTAAGATAGCATAAGTCGGAGCAGGGTGAACTTATCCGATTGAAACTCATATCACATAATGGCCCCACCGAGTTCTCTAAAATATGTTCTGGTATTTTTGATATCGATGACCTAAGGTCAGGTACGAGGCATGACCTCTCCATTGGAAATACATGGCCACATGGGAAAATGGTTTTACAGAATAACTCAGTAACGGATGGTGATAAAGCATTTATTTTAGCTGCATTAGACTCGCCTGGGCTTTGTGGTTCTAGTGATATGCATTTTATATAATTTGACCCTGACCTGACCTCAGGTCAGGTCAAATCCTTGATTTGACCTAGCAAGGTCAAATTATACATCATTCGATTCGGCTTGCTGGAGAGGATTCATATAGTTGAAGTCGTTTTGCTCTATCTTTACTTGTTCAGATGAAATGGCCGAAAAACTGAATTTACATGTTATCCCTATGACGGGCATGTTTTGACCTCTCGTGACCTTAAATGTGACCTGAAAAAAATGGTACAAATGCTTTCGATGGAGAAGTGGATGGGCAGCCCAACGCCGTTTACCGTTTTTCGCTACCTACCCTGGTTCTCGAGATCTTAGGGGGCGGATTCCCGCCCCGTCAATGCGAAGGTGGCTCAGACCCCCGTCAATGCGCGTGTTAAATAAGGTGGCGGTGCTTTCCCCCTTTCTTCCTCTCCCAGAAGCTATGGGGGCGCAACAAAACGATATAAGATTAGATTCGATAATAAAGAACAGCCTCCGGCTTCTGTCTAGGGGAGAGTGGGGAGAGTTGTATCATGGACAAGTTGTATCAGAGCGATTATTTCCAAAACTATCCAAGAGATAGCGCTCCCGACACGACCAGATGATGCGGCAAGCGGTCCGCCATCTTTCTTTATACTGCCGTCTGCTTGGCTTGGCGCGTTTCGCGGTGAGTGCAGAAAATGCGTTTTCGGGGTGTCATTCTGTTAAATTTCGTCGTAAGGAAATGTGTGTCATTGTCATTCAGATGATCACGAATTGGAAGGATCGCTGTAGCAGTGGTAAGGGTAGATTCTAAGGCTTCGTGCGTGACAAGGATTTTCTCGGCTGGCCACTGGTTGTTGAGCACGAGGACGTGTTTTCCAATGTGAGAGGGTGGTACATGTTGTATCAAGGCCAGGTGGGGTATGTTGTAACAGTGATACAACTCACCCCAGTGTTCATGCAGCTCATTAGGAGTGTCGCCACAGATTTTTTTCCAAAAACACTACATTGTCACATCTAGCCACAACGAAAAATTAGGTAAAATATTTTTATGCAAACAGTGCGGGTCAGGATAAGTGCAAGACGTACCACGCTGATGGAGTGAAAGCAAAAACAAAAATTAAAGTCTAACAAGTCCAGTGGCGAATCTAGGATTTCGTTAGGGGCAGGCTCTGAGGGGGGGCACCGAACCTGGGGGCGCGGAATCTGAGGGGCGCCAATTTACCACCCAATAGGCGGCCAGTGTCGAAGAAAAAACGCGTTTAAAAAACGTATTTGTAAATGTTTATTTTCATAAAAGCTACCTTTCAGTGAAACATGTTCACGTTTACCATCAAACATATTTCGGGCCGGCAAGGTTTCGCCCAGAACGTAATGACTGGTACATTGGTAGAAGAAGCTGGACGCCCCCACTGATGCTAACTGAAGCATCATGAGCAAAGAAAACAGCTAATTTCGATCTGGAAGAAAACTGAGGTGTCGTAACGACCACATCCACATATCATAGTTGTCTTGGCTAATGCTGGGTCCCTACAGAAACCCCGATTGACGCTACAATAAGCGCAATTAACAATGAATACAGTGAACTTTGTTGAACTTAAGTCATGGCGAAAGCTAAGGTGCCGTATCGACCACCTCCACATATCACAGTTGTTTTGACTAACGCTGAGTCCCTACTGAAATCTCCGATTGACGCTAAACTAAGCATCAGAGGCCGAAGAGCCTCTGCGGGCCTGGGCCTCTGAGTTTTTGGTGGCTGCTCTGAGCTGATATTGAGTCCCCTCAGTTGATCTGGGAACGCTTTAGATAACCAGGCCCTCACATTGAACTTGAATGTGTCGCCACTGGAGCCTTTTGAGCTTTTCGGGGTCCCTTAATTGGTGTAGGCCCCCTCAACAGATCCTGGGCCCTCTTGAGTTAATTTTTAGCTATCCGAGAGCGAGTTTTCAGGTTGCCCCCTGGGCTGTTCTGGGACCGTGAAAGAGTATTGCACAGGAGCTTACTGGCTTGGCCTTAGATCCTTCGCTGGTTTGGGCCCCCTAAGCTAAAATAACCCTGTAGGTGAAATTATTGTGGCAGCCATGAGCTGGTCTAGGGCCCGTGATAGGATTTACTTAAGGGGCCTCTGGTTTGATCATAGGGCCCCTAGCTGGATTAGTCTCCCTGAGCTGGCAAGGGTCCCCCTGGGTTGGTATCGTGTTCGTTTAACTGATATAGACCCCTTCAGCTTGTATGGGGCCCGTTGTGCGTATCTGGGCCCCATGAGTTCGTCGAGACACCCAGCTAGTCTGGCAATCTTAGTTTGTACGGGCCTCCTGAGCTGCTTTGGGCCCCCTCAGCGTGTCTAGGCCCCATGAGTTGAAGGTTGGCCCCCTGGGCTAGTTTTGGCCCCCTGAGCTTATGTAGGACCCGTTTAAATAGGTAGGCACCCCACGCTGCCTATACAGCTCATTAGGGATGTCGCCACAGATTCATTTTTTCCAAAAAACACTATATCATCACAGGTAGCCACAACGAAAAAATAGGTAAAAATATATTTTCTGCAAAAAGTGCGGGCCAGGATAAGTACAGGACAGGCCGCGCTGATGGAATGAAAGCAAAAACAAAAATTAAAGTCTAACAAGTCCCGAGAAGTTATGGCCACATCCCCACCTTCGCTTCAAAAATTCGAGGGACACCCCTGCTCGCCCCCCCGCCTCCTACTTCCCACGTCCATGCAATTCATCCGTATCCCTGATACAACCCTTCCCGTAACTATTGTGAGAGGATTACTTAGTAAGTCCATAACTAGTACGTTTAGGCTTTTCAGATTGAACAGTTGCAGATTGAACAGACTTTAGCCCTGGCTTAAGTCTGCTGGTACCTAGTCAAGAATTTGCCTGTTTCGACGCATTGTGTTGGCTTCCTTTTTCCAAACGGGTCACTTTTACACTTGGACGGTTGATGTTTCGTTTGCGCTTCTTGTCGCCATGAATTTCGTACTGTATTGGCCATAGTTAGGTTCAATAAAATGCAAGTTAAGTTTATAATAAAATTCTAAATTCGTTGTAGGTTGTTCCCACGGCCATGATCGGTAGCAGGCACAGTCTCCAAAACGTGACACTCTGTTACAACTTAACCCACCATGTGATACAACTCACCCAACCGGTGGGGTAAGTTGTATCAAGTGAAAAAGGTCCATTCGCCGGGCAGTAGGAGACAAACCAGTAACGATTAAGAAAAAAATATATCGGCAAAAGGAAGCCAAAGGATGCAGCTACGAGATGGTATGGAAATCACGGGGCCATCCCAAGTAGTTACGAAATTAATGAACGTGGAGTAAAAACTGATACAACCCACCCCACCCTCCCCTACCGTTTGAATAGTTAATAAGCGTATTGTTATACCCTGTCCCTGTTTCAAGATTTTGCCGTATTAAACTGTATTAAACACGCCAACCTGCAACATAGTTAATGGGTTAATAAAGACGTGTCAAGGCTTGAAATATTGCTGTGGAAGTAGCTAAAGCTTTGCACCAAGTTTGAGTTAACACACCCTGGTCAAGAGCCCATAGGTTTTGAGGAGCATGACCGCAAATTGCACTCAGTTTCGTAATGTTAGATAAGGTGGGGATGACATTGGTTAACCCACAGGCCAGGGGTCAGGCGCGCCGCCACGGAATTTCGCAGGGGGGCAGACCCGGGCTGGTGCTGAGCCGGAAGGGGCGAATTTTGAGCATATTCGGCACCTGACAGTATTAATGACGATGGACCCAAAAATATAACTGGGAGACGTCCCTCTGGTTGACCAACAGGGGGGAATCCCCGTCCCCCGCTTTTGGTGCCAATGCCAGGAGTTAAAACAATTCTGCAGGGTTGAATATATAATGAAGAGCAGCCTATGAGTTGTATTGCCCTACTCCTTGAGCATTTTTGAAGCATATTTCAATAACCATAACCGTGCTTAATTATTGTATCGCAATAAAGCTGTAAGGAACACGTCAATTCGTAGCATGGTTATTAAATACTAGTACGACGTCAAAATTTCGAGCGCTCATAGCCAAAGCCTTGCACGCAACTGTAGTAAAATTGCATTGGTCTAGATCTGATGGGCTTTCGATGAGCATAACGAGAATTTGCACTGCGTTTCCCAATGTTGATTGAGACTCGAGGTAGCATATCTCCTCTCCACCCCGAGAGCAATGGTTAAATAAAATTTTACAGATATGCACAGATTATTTGAGAAAAAACTCTTACGTTCATTTGATATCCATTATAGCTTTCTTGACTCATATATCAATGCCTCTAATGCTGTTTGGCTGCTTTAACTGTGTTTTAACTGTATAAACCCTGCAACATGGATCACTGTTCCGGGGTCAAAAAGACTCGTAGAGCTTTGAAATTTTGTGTACAGGTAGCCAATGCTATGCTCTTAGTTTGAGTAAAATTTCATTGTTCTAGAGCTGATAGAATTTGGGCGAGCAAGGCCACAACATTGACCGCTTCTGCAAATGTTGAATGAGGTCGGGAGACCGTATCTTCACCCCAGATGCCAGGGGATAAACCAAACGTTACAAAGTTGATAGACCAGCCTACTAGATTGATCTGGTGACTTTCTGCGCACTATTCAAGCTCATCCTCCTACTTCATAGCCCTGTTTCATGATTTTGCCGTATTAAAGCTGTTTTTAAAACACCACCTTGCAACATCACTGCCGGGTTAATCAAGACACGTAAGGCTTTGGGATTTTGCGTGAAGGTAACCAATGATCTCTACTTTGTTTGACTAAAACTATATTGTTCCAGATCTGTAAGATTTTTGGAGAGCAGGGCTACTATATTGATTCCTCCTGCTAATGCTAAAGAAGGTTTGGGGCAGCTTTATCCTCCCCCAGAGGCCATGGGTTAAATACAACGCTAAAGGGAGTAAAAGATAATGGAGAACATACTCTTACCTGCATCTATCTACCGTTTGAGCATTCTTCGAGCTTATCTTACCACCTAGCCCTGTTCCATAATTTGTCGCATTAAATATGTGTCCAACACGAAAATTCGTAAACCCGTTCCTAGGTTATTGAAGACCCATGGGGCGTGAAATATTGAGAAAATGTAGTCAAAGCACTTTACTTAGCTCGAAGAAAATAACATTGATTAAATGTGATATGCTCTTGGTGAACAGGGCAGCAAATTGCACTACGTTGCAATTGTTAAATAAGGTTGTGGTCAGCTTATCTTCCCTTTCATTTAGCGGTGGTTCAATAAAACTCCACAAACACATGGATGATTTAAAGCCAACCATCAAATTCATCTGATACCCATTATAGCTTAATTGAAGGATATATTAATGTCTGTAATGCCATTTGAGTGTTTTACCGTGTTAATACCGTATTAAACACTGAAACTTGCAACATTGTTCCGGGAAAATAAGGACGCGGATACCTTTGATATTTTGCGAGAACGTAGCCAATGTTGTTGATTTAGTTTGAGTAAAAGTGCATTGTTCTAGAGCTGATAGTGTTTTGGCGAGAAGGGCCACAATATGGCTACTATGGCCACAATACTGCTGCTGCTAACGTTACTCGTAAATAAGGTTGGCTGATCCGTATCTCCTCCAGAATACCAGGGATTAAACCAAACGCTACAGATAGGATTTTATCACGGAGAGCAGTTTACTAGCTTTATCTGGTAATTTTTTTAGCATTTTTAAGCATATGTTCATGCCCGTAGCAATGTTTCATGATTGTGCCGTATTAAACCTAAATTTAATACGCCAACCTGCAACATCGCTGCTGGGCTAATGCCTACGTGTAGAGCTTATAAATTTTTCGTGAATGTAGCCAATGATTTGCACTTATTTTTGGTATCACTTCATTGTTCTAGATCTGGTAGGTTTTTGGTTGGCATGGCCACAATATTGACTACTTTTACAATGACAAATAAGGTTGGGGCAGCTTATCCTCCTGCCACAGGACAGGGGTAAAATACAACGCCACAGAGACACCGTTTATCTAAAACAAGCTTTTAGCTTCATCTCATATACATTTCAGTTTTCTTGGAGCATATCTTGATGCCTGTATGATGCTGTTTGACTGTTTTTTACCGTGCTAAAACCGTATTAAACACCACAACTTGCACATCGTCCCTGCGTAATAAAGGCGTTTAGAGCGCGGAAATGTTGAGCGAAGGTGGTAAGAGACATGTACTTAGCTTGAGTAAAGCTAAAACGTTCTACACAATTTTAACTTCAAATTAAAATAAGTGAAATTCAAATTAAAACAAGTGAAGTTCAAATTAAAATAAGTGAAGATCAAATTAAAATAAATCAATATCGACTTAAAATAAGTCAAATTTGATTTAAAATAAAGCAACTTCAAATTAAAATGGAGTAAGCTTAATTCAATTCCAATGAAGCCCAACACAGATAATTTTAGAAGAAATACACCTTTTTAACTTCATTTTAAAAAAGATGAACACCAAAATTAAAAAGCTGAAGTTCAAATTAAAAAAGCTGAAGTTCAATTTAAAAAAGATGAAGTTCAATTTAAAAAAACCCGAACAGCAAATTAAAAAAGTTGAACAGCAAATTAAAAAAAGGAGGACCCGTGATCAATAGATCATAGGTATGTATGGCCTTGGGTCATATGAGATAATATGCTCCGTTTGGCTAAGGCCGTCCCGCGGCTGTATAAGTAGGTAATCGCAAACGTGATAAACCTACCCTTGATATATTGAAAGCATAGCATAGATGCTATACAATCAAGCAGTCTTAGACAAAACAACTTCACGCGCACAATGATATCATATGGCCGGTTGAGCACGGATCCTCCATTTTAATTTGCATTTCAACCCCTTTAACCTGCTGTTCTATATTTTTAAATTGCACTTCAGGCCTTTTAAATTGGGCTTCAGCTCCTTCAACTTGAACTTATGCTTTTTTAATTTGGTGTTCATCTTTTTAAACGGAAACTAAAAAGGTGTATGTATCCAGTTATTATTTGTCTGTATATCCGTCACTTAAATTGATTAGCGTTGAGCGGGATGTATTTTGCAGGACTGAGGGTGCACACGCATAACACATGATGAATGTTTATTTGCATGCGCTAAAAACTCGCCGTGCGCTTTCAGCGTCACTGAATTCAGTAAAAGAAATATTTCTGACCACGTTCGCGCTATCGTGCCGACAAATGGGAGGGGGGACATTGTCTTTTAGTATATGTAAAAGATACTGTAATATAGATAACTAAGATGCATACGGGAACTGCAACTCAATTGCAAGTTGTGTGCTAGTCATTCAATACATTTGACATGTGTCTTAAACATATAGTTCAATATGTGCAAACATTTTATTGGTTGCCTTGCACCGTGTGTGCACTGGTTGCCTTAATCAAAATGTTTTAATTTGAATTTGACTTGTTTTAAATCCAACTTGACCTAATTTAAATTGAAGTTGATCTATTTTAATTTGAAGTTGACTAGTTTTAATTTGAACTTGACTTGTTTTAATTCGAACTTGACTTATTTTAAATTGAAGTTAAAATGAGTTTTTAGCGAGAATGGCCACGATATTGACTTTTTCTGCTAATGGTAAAGAAGGTTGGGGCTGCTTATTACATTCCCCCACAGGACAGGAGTCAAATAAAACATTGGCGGACGCAGGAGGGGGCTCGCCCCCAAAGCGCTGGAAGGGGGCCAAACTATATTTTGCTCCCCCAAACGCCGAATAATTTTTTGAAAAAGGTGTTTACACTAGGTCTGTCGAGCAAACAAATCTTCGCTCCCCCATGCCCGCCCCAGCGGAGCAATCTTATACTTGGAGAGGTAGCTTATACTGGGTCTGTCGAGCACCCAAATTCCACGTCCCACCCCCCCACAAGGAGAGGCAGACATGGGTTTGGTCCCCCCAAAACTCGGTTCTGCGTCCGCCCCTGAAATAAAACGAGACAGAGACACTTGTGATATGTATGTACAGCGAACGCTTAACTTCATTTCATATCAATTTGAGGTTTCTCGAAGCATATGTTAATGCTTGTAAGGCTGTTTGACTGTTTTTACCGTGTTAAACTTGTATTAAACCCTGCAACTTGCAACATAGTTCCTGGGCTCACAAAGCCACGCAGAGGGTTGGAATTCTGGGCCAACAGAGACAAAACAATGTGCTTAGGCTGGATAAAATTGCATTGGTAGGATAGGAATATGATACGCTTTTGGTGGGCATGGCAACAAGTCGCAGTACATTTTCCATTGTTAAATACGGTTGAGGACAGCATATCTTCCCTCCAGAGTGAGTTCAGGAGTTAATGGAAACGCTATAAGAAGACATTGATTATTGAAAGCGAAAAATCTGTTTCATTTCATGCACATTTGAGCTTTCTTGAAGCATATATTAACACGCCATTGACGGGGGGACCCCCCCCTCGGGTTTTCGGAGATAGCAGAAAAACGGGCGCGTAGCGCCGCCGTACTTGGTATACCTTTTCCCTCATCATTTTTACAACTTCGTGAAAATTTTAAGGTTAGGTCATCTCAGGTCAGGTCACCATTACAGGTCAAGTGACCCGACCTCAAAAAAAGTTTAAGATAGCATAAGTCGGAGCAGGGTGAACTTATCCGATTGAAACTCATATCACATAATGGCCCCACCGAGTTCTCTAAAATATTTTCGGTATTTTTATATCGATGACCTAAGGTCAGGTACGAGGCATGACCTCTCCATTGGAAATACATGGGAAAAATGGTTTTACGGAATAACTCAGTAACGGATGGTGATAGAGCATTTATTTTAGCTGCATTAGACTTGCCTGGGCTTTGCGGTTCTAATGATATGCATTTTATATAATTTGACCCTGACCTGACCTCAGGTCAGGTCAAATCCTTGATTTGACCTAGCAAGGTCAAATTATATATCATTCGATTCGGCTTGCTAAGAGGATTCATATAGTTCAAGTCGTTTTGCTCATCTTTACTTGTTCAGATTTAATGGCCGAAAAACTGAATTTACATGTTATCCCTATGACGGGCATGTTTTGACCTCTCGTGACCTTAAATGTGACCTGACAAAAAATGGTTCAAATGTTTTCGATGGAAAGTGGATGGGCAGCCCAACGCCGTTTACCGTTTTTCGCTACCTACCGTGGTTCTCGAGATCTTAGGGGCGGGTACCCGCCCCCCGTCAATGCGAAGGTGGCTCAGACCCCCGTCAATGCGCGTGTTAATGCCCGTAATTTTGTTGTACTGTTTCTACCGTGTTGAACACTTATTAAACGCTGGGAATTGCAACGTGATTTGTGCAAAAACAGAAACCCGCAGAGGTATGTAAATTTCCGTGAACGTAGCCAAGGCACATAAATTAGTTTGAATAAAATTACAATGATCTAGAGCTATCCCTGCTTCATAAATATCACATTTCAAACTGTTATAAACAAGCCAACGTGGAATATTGTTCCTGGGTTAATAAAGATGTGAAGAGCTTTCAAATATGGAGTGGACGTAGCAGAGGCTTTTCTTTTACTGTGAGGTAGAGCACACTAGCTTGGAACAGATGGGTTTTTGGGGAGCATAACCACAAGTTGCGCTCAGTTTTGTAATGTTAAATAAGGTGGGGGTGCCGTTTAGTTCCTCCAGAGGCTAGTGGCTAAACAAGACACTGCAGGGGACGATTGTATGAGGAAAAGCTGGATCTCACCTTCATCTGGCTACCGTTTGAATATGTTTGAAGCTTACTTTAATACCCCTAGCCCTGCCTCATTATTTTGTAGTAGGTACTGAATATGCATTAACACGCGCATTGACGGGGGGCGGGGCGGGTACCCGCCCCCCCTCGTGTTTTTCGGAGATAGCAGAAAAACGGTGGCGCGTAGCGCCACCGTACTTGGTACACCTTTTCTCTCATCATTTTTACAACTTATGTGGACATTTTAAGGTTTGGTCATCTCAGGTCAGGTCACCAGTACAGGTCAAGTGACCTGACCTCAAAAAAAGTTTAAGATGGCATAAGTCGGAACAGGGTGAATTTATCCGATTGAAACTCATACCACATAATGGGCCCACCGAGTTCTCTAAAATATGTTCCGGTATTTTTGATATCGATGACCTTAGGCCAGGTATGAGCCATGACCTCTCCGTTGGAAATAGATGGGAAAATGGTTTTGACTGAATAACTCAGTAACGGATGGTTATAGAGCGTTTATTTTAGCTGCATTAGACTCGCCTTGTCTTTGCAGTTCTAAAGATATGCATTTTATATAATTCGACCTTGAACTGACCTCAGGTCAGGTCAAATCCTTGATTTGACCTAGTAATGTCAAATTGTATATTATTCGATTCGGCTTGCTGCGAGGATTCATACAGATCAAGTTGTTTTGCTCTATCTTTAATTGTTCAGATGTAATGGCCGAAAACTTTCATTTGCATGTTATCGCTACGACGGCATGTTTTGACCCTCGTGAACTTAAATGTGACGTAAATAATTGTTGGGGTTTAACGACGCACCAACTGCCAGGGTCATACGGCGTCGCTAACTCTCACCCTGTTGGAAGGGATTTTGGGGATCAGATCGACTTATTCAGAGGCTCCGCCGGGACTTGAACCCGGGACCGGTGGCTTAGAAGACAAGGGTGCTATCCACTAAGCCACCTCATCCCCCCCTTAAATGTGACGTGACAAAAAATTGTACAAATATTTTCGATGGATAAATAGATGGGCTACCCAACGCCGTTTACCGTTTTTCGCTACCTACCGTGGTTCTCGAGATCTTAGGAGGGGGGCTGGTACCCGCCCCTGCGTCAAAGCGAAGGTGGCTTAGACCCCCGTCAATGCCCGTGTTAAGCATGTCAGCTAGCAGCATCACTGCTGGGTTGATAAATATGCACAGGGCTGTGAAATAATGAGTAGACACAGCCAAAGCTTTAAACTCGGCTTCAGCCAATATACATTTGTCTAAAATTGATTGGTTTCTCGCGAGCATGGCCATGAGCTAAACTCAGTTTTGTAGCGTTGAGTAAGGTGGTCTTATCCGGGGGCGTAGCCAGGATTTTGCTCAGGGGGGCGGCCCCCGAAAAGGGTCTCTGCGACAGCACCAAAAGGGCCTTGATGGGTAAAAACGGCCCTGCTTGTTACAGAATAGAGTGCTGAAGAGGGCTTAACCCGCGCCCCACCGGGGGTCCGGCGCCACCTTCGCCCCACCGGGGCCATTGATGGCCCCCCTCTAACTCCGAAAATTTGGGGGTTAGCGCAAATCTGAAAAGTGCATTAGAAAGCTCGCGTGAATTCAGTAAGAAATTATTTTGCATGTTTAAGCGCTCAGGTCAATGGTTTGACCTCCAGAGGTCAAGTTAGGTCAAGATCGGCTATTTTCACTCAAATATGCAATGCTTAAGCAAACTGGGCATAACTCGTATGCCATTAGAGCTATTGAGATCTGGTAAATAACATTTGATAGGAAAATGCCATACCTTTTCCCGCTATGTGGAACGTAAAGACCTCCCGCCAGTGGTTTGACCTCCAGAGGTCACCTTGTGACCTAATATGACCTGAGGTTACGATAGGTCAGAATGTAACTTTGCCGTATACCAAATGAAAGCCAGTGACGAGACATACACGATGGTGTTTGATTCAGCGCTCTAGCTCAATTACGTCAAGTTATTGTCAAAATACTGTTTTTGACCCCTGGTGACCTTGGATG
Source organism: Lepas anatifera (assembly GCA_034440635.1). NCBI lineage: Eukaryota > Metazoa > Arthropoda > Thecostraca > Lepadidae > Lepas > Lepas anatifera. Next base: position 50,923 of record JAOTON010000433.1, on the reverse strand, counting down.
ACCTTGGAGAGGTCAAAGGGAAAATATGGCCTCCTGGGATCCGTGAAAGGGTCTCTAAGAACGCTTTTCTGAGTAAGCTGAGCATTTTCAATCGTTTTTGTGACTTTTAGATCATAAGACAGCTTTTCCCCATGCTTTTTTAATGGGAGAGGTCACCTAGCGACCTGACCTCAGGTCACGAAATCGAAAAATTCCGGATATACACCTTGTAGACCCTGAAGGGGTGATAAAGTACAGGAAGTTTCAAATCGATCGACTTCGAATTGTAGCTCTTATAGAGCTCAGAAGTTGAAGTGAGGTGACCTTGGTTGACCTCACCTAGTGACCTGACCTCGGGTGACTCGGGGTAAAAAATGTCAGGGATGGCGGGAAAATGATGGGGTGAGAGGTAGAGCCCTCAACCGCGGTGCTACGCCTCGTCGTTTTTCTGCTATCGCGGAAAAACCTTAGGGGGCCATCGATGGCCCCGGTGGGGCGAGGGTTACACCCGCCCCGGTGGGCCTCCGAACCACTTTCGCCCTAGTGGGGGTTGTTCAAACCAGGGGCCAGGATTTCGCTCAGGGGGAGGGACGGCGCCCCGAAAAGGGCCCCTGCGATAGCGCCAGAAGGGCCCTGATGGATAAAAAAGGCCCTGCTTGTTACAGAATAGTGCTGAAGAGGACCCCGTCTGGTATTAAATTTCAAAGTTGGCCACAGAACATTGTGCGGACGAGCCGCGCTTCGCGCTGTCCGTGTCCCCAGGGGCGGCTGTCCCTTCCGCTCCTCCCCTGGTTCAAACACCCCTTCAAACTGGTCAAACGTATGTAGGATGGTATTCTGCTTCAGTGCCATCTATCGCTTTGGGTGACCTAGTGATTGTAGTAGGATAGGTAGGATACTTTAGCGGTTAAAAATAGGAATATAAACTTTCGAGTTATTGATACGAACTTTTATTAACCATCAATATTGCCACACGTAATATGTGATTTTCTGTAACACTAGCTTCAGTATTTAGTTGTGCAAAATGTTGGGTGGGTAGAGAGCGAGAGCAACGCACTGAAAGCAAGTGCAATGATCTTCATGTTCAATCAGAAGGCAACGTAGTTTGGGAACATAGCTGAAAAACAGGAAGGCTGACAAAATCAGTCAAAATGAGAATAATTTTAACCAGACCTCTTTCAAGTTGTTTGGCAGCATTACGTCATCATGGCTGGAAGGCACTACATTTGCTATGCAGGGCATTGGAGAAATTGCACTTTTCGAAGCTCTAAATAACTTGTTTTAGAACTGTATCAACAAAACTTATATGGTTGAACAGAAAGCTAAAAGATTTTTATTTGTGAAACCATCAGACGTTTTGCAAAAACTCCAGTGAAGAATATTATTTTTACAAATTTTCCAGAGCGTGTCAAAATAAGGACATGTTCAGCACTAACAGCTGTTTGCAGTAAGACTAATCTCGATTTTAATTGGCTGTTGATTTCTGACCTTTGATTGGCTGTTGGTGGTACCTGCAGCAGAAGACAATAAACACCGGTATCTCTTGAGCGGAGGTAAATTTATTTCTCTCGGCTATTAGGTAGGCCTGAGTTGATCAAATAAATGCATGCCCTTTCAACAAATTCTTTGAAGTGTTATAATTTTTTCATTAGATTTACATAAAATACGCTGCTCGCCGTTGAGATCAAGGTTACTGTCAAATGGGTGAAACAAGTTGATTTCGATTTATACTAGATTGGTGCCAAATACGCCCAAACTTGGTATGTTTCAGCTGATCCTTCCAAAAACTTAGTAGAATCTCCTTTAACTTAGTAGGAAAGGGCGGTGACGTCATCATGGGAGGACTATATTTAGTAGGAAACTTGGTTGTACCCGTAGTTAAAGTACCCTGATTTTAACGACAGTTTCCAGATAACGGCTGATAGTTTGAGACATTACTTTTATCAACCATTATGACAAGCTGTTAAATTTGGTATACAAAACTAGGAGAAACCCGACAAATAAAATGCTAGAAGACATGTTGATTTCCTAACTGAACACCCAAGCGATTAAACTTTATTTCACGTTTGTACCAGAACCCTCTATAGATCAAAGACGTTTTGGTATTTGAAGTGGAACACTGTTTATTACAAAATATGTTGTATATTTCCAGCAAACATAGCACAAAGTAGCTGGATGATAACACAATGCGAGCACTATAACAATATGACTGTCCATGACGGCACGTGACGTGCTGGAGCGGGCGCCTCCCCGCCTCGGACGTGCAGGCCTGCCGTGATAAAAACGTCCGGGGTGGGGATCGATCCCGCGCACGTCCGCGCGACGCTCCACCATTTACACCTGGCCCTGACTGAGACGGCTCACACGCAGACGGCCATTCGACGCTTGCGCACCCAAACAATGATAGAAAATTCAGCACATGGTCTCGGTCGGAAGCAGTTTGGCCCGGACGAACGCACACTGCCCCCTCCTCACACACAGCATCGCTATGAACGTACGACTGATGAGATACACTTAATTGCCGGTCCCCTGGGATGAGCTCCCATGTTATGATCACATCATGCCACCCATTCCACCCATCCCTCCCATTCCACCCATGCCGCCGCCCATTCCGCCCATGCCAGCGTCTGCCTTGTCGTCCTTAGGCAGCTCGCAGACGACCGCCTCGGCGGTGGTGAGGAGGGACGCCACCCCGGAGGCGTCGGTCAGCGCCGTCCGCACCACCTGGCGGCAGAATAGCGAACTTAGAGCGACACCGAGCTGGGGTGGGCTCCTAAAATCGCGCCCCATCCACCCTCCGCACATATATACCGGCTAACCTGTCCGGACCAGGTCAACATATCAGTGATGACCTTAGATACCACATTCCAACAGAACATGAGCCCTGTTTCGACTGTCAGCACAGTTTTGCTCGCAGCAATGAGCGGGCAGTATTTGGAACCGGTTCTAGAGGATTTATGCGCTGACGGCCTGCTGTTGTGTAGCTGGGAAAAGGGAGAGCACGACAGCAGCAGCCCGCCACTCGGCCGAGGAGGGAAATTATTTCGTTGGGCTAAAAAAAAAACATCACCAATGAAACGCCCTCGTCAATCAGCCATTTACCTTGCAATCTTAAATAACACCCCGTGAAAAGCGTGACTCTCAATGGCCCCTGTATCACCCTAAATGATTGGCAACAGATAATTCATAAAATATTTAGTCTCTGCACTAAATAACCAGAACGTTATATCAAACGGCTTTGATGTTAGTACCAGTGGTAAGGCTTGCACTATACAACTATTAGATCCTGGTAGTATCTTATTAATATGCTTGTATTTTACCGTGATTACAGCTGATAAAATTTCCTTTACGACTGGTGGCGAAATCAAGTATCGTTCATAGGACGGGAAATAAATAATGAATATTGAAAACAGTGAGGAAAGCTAATCATGGACACTAGAGAAATACACTGATACCATAAAGAACCACCATGGACAGTAACCAGCAACAGGTTGACCTGATGAGGTGTCATTGACATTGAACATGTGACAACAGGTGACAATGAATTTTCCACGTCAAAGGCCCTGCCTGTCCCTTCGTTGGGTAAAACTGGCAACCCATCGCTAAGTGAGTATGCGAGTCATACTACGATCCGAACTGCAGTGGGGCAGAGGCAAATACCTTGGTGGGGTCGATGATGCCAGCCTCCATCATGTTGACCATGGTGTCGTTGAGGGCGTCGTAGCCCATCTCAGGGGCGGCGTCCTGCACGCGCGCCACCACCATCGACGCGTCGACGCCAGCGTTGGCGGCTATCGTCTGCAGCGGCATCCGCAGAGCACGGCGCACCAGCTCAACACCTGCCGCGCCGCCCCACAGGTCAGACGGGACACACCCACACCAGCGCCGTCCCACATCAGACAGGACACACCCACACCAGCTCCGTCCTACAGGTCAGACGGGACACACCCACACCAGCGCCGTCCCACAGGTCAGAGACACACCCACACCAGCGCCGTCCCACAGGTCAGAGACACACCCACACCAGCGCCGTCCCACAGGTCAGACGGGGAAATACCAGCTCCGTCCCACAGGTCAGACGGAGAGACGCCCACACCAGCTCCGTCCCAGAACAAAAAAGGTCAACGGACACACCCACAACAGCGCCGTCCCACCGTCAGACGGGACACACCCACACCAACCCGTCCCACAGGTCAGAGACACACCCACACCAGCGCCATACCAAGGTCAGACGACACACCCACACCAGCTCCGTCCACAGGTCAGACGGGACACACCCACACAGCCCGTCCCACAGGTCAGAACACACCCACACCAGCGCCGTCCCACAGGTCAGACGGAGAGACGCCCACACCAGCGGGGATTCACATCCACACCACCACATACACGTCAGTAGCGGGGATTCACATACACAACGCCACATACACGTCAGTAGCGGGGATTATGCGACCAAGGGGAGAGGGCTCTACTCAGTTCTCTACTCGGCTCTACTCGACGCCGGACTTGGTCATTCAGCCCAGGTTCCAAACCCAATCCTGGTGAAAACAGCAGCGCACGACACATTGTCGTTCCCGTTATACCAGACCGCCCGCCAGCGTGAGCGGACAGCCGATCCTGAGAACCACTGGTGTCTCTCCCGCGTTCACCCCGCCGGCCACGGTCCAGCCGGCGAGAGCGTTTCAAGGAGAACTGGCGGCACCGCACCGCACTGCGGCCGATCCACGGACCCCACCGCGACGCCGCCCAGACCTACCGGTCTTTTGGTCATCGTTGTTGATCTTGAGACTGTCTAGAGCGGAGGCCGAGCGGATCAGCGCCACGCCGCCGCCAGGCACGATGCCCTCCTCCACGGCGGCGCGGGTGGCGTTCAGCGCGTCATTCACGCGGTCCTTCTTCTCGTTGACCTCCACCTGCGCCGACGACACGCAGTGGTTAGCGCTCCTGCTGTATACGAGTGGGCTTCTCACACGAAGCCGATTAAATACGAGCACACCATTTTCATCCACAAAAATATAATGCAACCAAACAAAACGACGTGTCTTCATGTCTTATTACGGGAGGGAACCAGCACGGCACGCGGTAGTTCCTTGATGCAAGAAGCTTCCACGCCTTTCCCTGCAGATCATAGTCACGAGCCGCGGAGACACCGCACGGGTGTCCGATGCCCGGGACGTACCTCGCTGGAGCCGCCGACCTTCAGCACGCCCACCCCGGAGGCCAGCCGGGCCAGCCGCTCCTGCAGCTTCTCCCGCTCGTACTCCGAGTTGGTCTCCTCGATCTGGTCCTTCAGCTGGTCGCAGCGGCGCTCGATGTCGCTTTTGTTGCCGCGACCCTGCCAGCACGCACCGCAGCGTCACTAGGGGCCGCCGCCGACCAGAGACCACGGCCAGCGCTGCCCAGCTATCGTTCGCTCCGCATTTGAAAATGAAACTAGACAATACAGTCGAGCGCGTCAATGACGAGTTAGGCATACAATCACAAGCTTTAGGAACGCAGATTCCTATAATCAATATGCTAGTACCCAAGCACCGAAATAAATCAAGTCGAACTGAAAACAGCTAAATGCAAAGGAACGTAATGGACTCACAAGAACATTTGTGAACCTCAAGATCAAAACCATATCTCAACATACTATAAAGGACTCGACAGAAAAACCCCCTTTCAAGCCTAACCAGAGTCCTCTACTATCTTTGCCCGGGATATTTATTTCCTTCGATAGCAATTAGGCTACTGGATGCAGAGGCCACTGTCATTTCCAATACCTTTGTTCACAGTAACAGCCGGCACAACCAGTGACCCAAAATAGGTTTGTGCGAGGGTGTCAGTGGAAAATTCAGCTCGGAATGTATGGCGAGTGGTGGAAAATTCCCCCAAATGTATGGCGGAGTAAAAAATTTCCAATTTGGGTACTCGGGTGGTAAACTCTAGAGCCCTTGTTTGAACTGAAGGATGGATATTTCCTTTAATTGTCTCAAAGTAAATATTTTAAAATCGTCCCCAAACAGCATTGTTTGACCATTACCATCTGAAAAATTTTAGTTAAGCCGGTAAATCTGTACCAACTGAAACCCTCTGATGCAGTCTTCAATTTTTAGGAATTGGTGAATTTCCACAAATAAAAAGCTTTTGGGGGCTTCTGAGACCAACCTTTGGGGAAAGAACTCTGGGAGCCACCAAGACTAACATTTGTGGGAGGAAGATCAACTCTTGGGGTTCCCTAGACCAACTCTTGTGCCCCTCCTCTCAACGACCAGCTCTAAAGGGCCCTGAGACGAAATGTCGGGCCCCCTTAGACCAACTCTGCAGAGGGCCTCCGAGATCGGCAGGTGGTAAAAAATGAAAAGGGATTTTTCATGCAATACCTAGTGCCAAAATTAATTATCTAAGCATACACTGTATAATTTTTCTGTCCGGGACAACTCCCTCCTATACCTATACGTATAGTTATCGGAATTTTGGAGACCACTCCTGACCTCAATCACTGCACCTCGCATACACCTATGCTGGGGCCCAGTAGAGCCCAGTAGAGGTTTACACCTAACTAACCCAAACGAAACTACAAACTTTCTATCACGGCAATAAACTCTTCCAGACTCTTGCTAAAAGTTTCTTTTCTTTACCTGTCAATTCCCCTGCTTCTTTTCACATATATACTCACCTTCATATGAATATGCTGCTTTCTATCAATATCTAATCAAGCTACAGCCAGCCTCCTTTTTCTGTGTGTGTTGTTTCTTCCTTTCGTCTACAATCAGCCAGGCGCGGCGGGTTGCGACAACAGAGCAACTACTAATTTCAATTTCTGATCGCTTTCCGCTTGCCGGTCGCATGAGCAACATAATTTGCATTTCAAAATTGCTGTAAATTAATTTTCTAAATCCGTATAGACTAGAAAATTATACAACTAAAAGCACACCAAGAGGAAGACTAACAATGTTTTGTCAATAACGAATATGAAACCGGGCTTTCAAAAAGCCTAAAGATGCCGCTTTTATTTACTAGATGTAAAGACGGCGATTTGGTAAGTCCACGCCGTAGACCAGCCATACAAAAAGTGCCGATGTTTGAAGGGTAACTGGATGCATTCTTGTTGCCCCAAAAATCATTTCATGAAAATGTAGAGTTTCAATGTATTCAAGTACCGGACACTTTCAGTTGAACTTAAATAGCAGCGTATTTATGCCTAGGGTGTCGTAGGGTGTCGTGAGTGGATTTGGGTGTCACAGGGCGTGGACGCAGCAATGAAGGGCTGATATGAATAAAAATTATTTTCTTCGAAATGAATGGTCAATTTTCTACCATACAATGTCAACAAATTATGCTGCTAAGCATACAAATTTCAAGATAATTGCTTTCAACAACAAGATGACCAAAAATGTGTTTCACTATTCTCGGTACCAAAAATACAAAAACAACTTTTCAAGGACGTAAGCCTAGAAGTCATGTGCACAGATTAACTGCTTTCCAGAAATGTATCTTTCAAAGCGGTCAGCTCATTTTTGGCAACACAAGGCTAGGGTGTCTAATTTTCCACTCACCAGTTTTGTGAGTGGTGGAATTTAGTGGCGGTGTTCACCCATTGGAACTTTCTCCGGTGGGGCAGGGGGCACTGAACGTCTTGCCCGCGCCAAATTTCGATTCAGTTGTTCCACTGAAATCGGTGGATATAAGGATGCCAGTTATAATTGACTAGAAAAATAGAAATCGCCAGATTTTCTTGCAGAAAAGCCAGAGAAGCGCATGAGAGCCGAGTTAATTTGGCGATCTTGTCAATTCTCCTGCTCTCTTTTCAGTGGACGTTGGTAGAGGAGATAATGGAATGGCCTTTGTAGTAAGTATTGCTGAGTAAAATTAAATAGTAGTAAGTATTGTTGGAAGTGAGGAGAAAATTCAGCAAAAATATATAAAAGTGAGTGAAAAATTCTGCTTGACTGGGTGTCGTTCTGCACCCAGCACCCCAGGTTTTGGGACACTGGGCACAACGCACGGCAGAACCCGCACTATATAAACCCTGTCCCGCACTGAACATAAACAAGCTGCCGGCGCGGCGCAGACCCGACCTGCCGACAGTCGCCGGGTGTGGATGGGGCGCGGCGGTCACTCAGTCCACAGCTCCCTCCAATCGAATTTGTACCCAATAGGCCAGACGACTTTTGTTGAAATAACAGCAAATTGATACACCCTACGTCGTGGTTCGATCTGAACTATCTTTCACCCGTAGCTTTCAACTACGTATCTAAAACAGTTACCAACTTGACATTTTGAAATGTATCTACAGAAATAATTTTTTGCACCCGGCGACAATTAGGTTTTTTTGCAAGTCATTTCGAGAATGTCGGGCTACAAGTCCCGAAGGCATGGGTTCAATCACGACCAAGTAAGCCGTAGATCGCCGGCAATGGGGCAAAATCTGCCGTCTGGTGTGTACATATTCAGCTGCAGGGGAGTGTGCCCCAGTGTCTCCCCAACGCCGCCAATCATACGCCAGCATCGACAAATATGGGAGGACACAAATCTACTCATGATGTTGCAACAATAAACAGAAGTTCGAATCACGCACACGCCCGAAGCTACACTGAAATTCTGGTCCTCAATCACGAGACCCCAGGTTCTGACCGGTATGATTAGGTAAATTTCTTTCAGCCACCCCCCCCGGTCATAATTATTCAACGCATGAAACTGCAAATCCAAGCCAGTTACTAATTTGGAGACCAGTTCTCTTCTTCGCCGCATTGAACCTAGATGGAGATCTCTGAAAGAGAATTAGCCATTCTCTTGATTCTTTACGACGTGGATTCCCCGTTTATATCACGGAGACATCTCAAATAAAGTAATAGCTTCGATGTTGTGGCAGTCAAATCCCCGTTCGCAGTACAGCAAAATCCGTTTTTCGAGAACGCATTTCAAAACCGGCGTAAATTTATTTGCTACTGAATCCAGACTTACCGCTCTTGTCACCACGTGCCTTCGCTCACCAACGGTCTTTCAAGAGGGATAAACGAAGAGGAGCGATGACTGAGAAAGCTGTAGCGAGCCGGAAAGTCACCCAGTGTGACATACATTTACAACCTACTTTTGCCGATCACAAGAAGGAAATAATATCAGGGATCAGCACTGCCAGTAGGCACCACATTCCAACAAGACAGCAGCACGGCTCATTCCGCCCTCACCTTCAACATGAGGGTGTCGTCCTTGGTGACCTGCACCTCGCCGACCTGTCCGAGGTCCGAGGCCTGCACGTCCTCCAGCTTCACGGTGGACGCCTCGTCGCCGAACACGATGCCGCCGGTGGCGATCGCCATGTCGTGCAGCGTGTTCTTACGGTTGTCGCCGAAGCCGGGGGCCTTCACCGCCACCACCTGCAGACGCCGCGGCAGATGTCATCACTGCTGGGGGACCAACCACGGGGAAGGCATCTCCACTAACCACCGCCCCCATTTCACACAATATTCTTTTTAAAGTACATTGTGTTTATCACAATTGTTGGCAGCGTTGCGCCCCTAAACAACCGGTGTATCGACGCCTAAACAACGTCACGCCCTTAAAAACGGTGTAGCGACAGGGTTTACAGGTCGTGCACTTGATGCGACCTGGCATTTCATAAAAGGCGTAACTTATGCTTATAGCGTAGAAGTAGCATAATGCAGCGTAGAAAGTGAATAATACACCACAATCTTGTTTCACAAAAATGCACCGTAAATACAACTACTTGCAAAGTTACGCTGCTCTAAACTACGCTGTATGGAATGCAGCGTAGAATATCCAATATTGTTTCATATAGCAGACAACATGTACGTTGAATACGTAAAAATCTGTAAAGCTATGCAAATATGGCAGCGTAACATTTATCAGACAATGAAGCAAGACATGAAAAATATGTAATTTCTTATGAAATTCTGAATCTGAGGCAAAATCAGGTAGTGTAGTGAAGGACAAAAGAGTCATGAATGTAAAATAAACTTAAATAAAAAAGGTGTGCAAGTTCTTCCTCACAGGTATAAGTCAAGTTGCACATGCCAAATTGAGCTGATATGTAGAGTTCTAGGCCATTTGGTATGCCAAAAATGATGATAGCTATTGATGCAAATACGCAGGAAAGCTGACATTGATTTTACTTTAGACTTTCTGCCGTTACTGTTATTTTATAGTCTAGTAAGCACAGAACCCTAGATAGGCTGACACTGACAAAGTGTTATATGGAGTCTATGGAGGGTAAAATTCAATTTAAGGTATCTGTCACCAACAAAATCAAGCATCTCTACTGAGGCCTCTGGCAAAATGATATACCTAGGTACCTAAGTACCAGCATCTTGATCTAGTTATTCTTCAAAGATGTTTACTCACTATTCCTTTCCCAGTTTCACGAAATTATAAGGTTCACAGACCTTTTACAGTTCACTCATGATTAGTAAACACAATTCACCTAAAATTCCACTGAACTACACTCCACAACAATACAATAACCTTCTAGGGCCTTCTTACAGTAAATACCTAAAAATGGGTACGGCCAAAAACAAATATGTCGTATTTTTATTGCGTCAGCTGTTAGTGCATCTTCTTCCGCAGTATTTGTAAAGTGCATTAGAAACTTAAAAATCGAATAAGGGCAAATAAGTAGAATCATTTTCATTCAAATAATTTATTGAAAAATAAATATGCCCTTTTTAATGTTGATAAAGCAGTTATATGCCATATTTGAAAAGGGTAATTCCATTCCGGAATTGGGCGTAATTCACGCTGCATTTGATATCTACACGCTTTCGCGTGAATGTCACCGCTCTTTTGAAACGCGATTCTGAGTACGGCTAACTTTGCAGGTGAATGTGGTGAAAACACCCCCATTTCTACAAATTTTAAGAAATGGGGCCATGGTTTCGCAATGTGCATGCTTAGAGACATCAAACCAGGGTCCGACCCCTGACAGTATGCAAGCATTGCTCGCGCACCCGGAGGCAACAAAGGATGCCACACTAGAAGCCTGCAGAGCTGAGCTCCATACAGCAGATGCATCACCAGCTCAGAAGCCGCACAGACCCCAGCCGCAGAGCCGTGCGTACCTGGAGCCCGATCTTGAGCCTGTTGACGACCAGCGTGGTGAGCGCCTCGCCGTCAATGTCCTCGGCCACGATCAGCAGCGGCTTGCGCGCCTGGTTGGCCAGCTCCAGAGTGGGGATCATCTGCTGGATGTTGGAAATCTTCTTCTCGCACAGCAGTACCATGGCGTCCTGGTACTCAACCTTAGCACCTGCGACGAAGGAAACGGGAGGCCTGCTCACAACTGGTGTCGGTGGCATACGGGATACAAGAGAAATTCGACTGACGAGGTTGGCGATGCTCTTGCACAATCCATGATAATGTTTCTCAGTCCATCTCCCTGAATACAAGGCGGGAACTTAAAATGAAATAAGGGCTTGCATATTCTGAAGACATACAACATTAAGAAATTTTCAACATTTTCAACATTTAGAAACACAATGGGCTTATAGGTAAACATAAAATAATAATAAAAAACCATGAGATACAAAATCACGCAAGAAGTAAAACTGAAGTAACGGTCGATACGCAAAAGTAAACGTGAACTAACTTAATTCTGTGCCGCAGTTGATGGTCACCGGCCATTACTTCACCGAGATAAACTGGTACATCCACACGACTACCACCGTCAAGGACCAGCGTTCAGTTTCCGCGCTACCTTTGGTGGAGTTGATGAAGTAGGGAGAGATGTATCCACGGTCGAACTTCATGCCCTCGATCACCTCCAGCTCGTCCGTCAGGGTCTTGCCGTCCTTCACTGTGATGACGCCGTCACGTCCCACCTGTAACCAGCAGCACGTCACTCACGGCGACCGCAGGATGAGTCTCTGCTCAACGCCAGACTAGTCCATTCAGCCTCGGTTCAAACCCATCCCTCGTGAAAACAGCCGAATTTAGGAGCACAATAGTTGTCGTTCCCGTTATACCAGACCGCCCGCCAGTGTGAGCGGACAGCCGATCCGGAGAACCAGTGGTGTCTCTCCCGCGTTCACCCCGCCGGCCACGGTCCAGCCGGCGAGAGCGTTTCAAGGAGATGCCAACTATCCGACACAGTGCTTCTGCTTAGCTCACTGATACCACTCGGCTCAAACACCAACGTTTGTTCATTAACTCCCTTCGAGCATGTTCTAAGAAAACTCTGGACATTCAACAGACGCCCAAAACAACCAGTGCATGTCCTGCACCTGATCCCACCACCCCTGCGAGCGTCACCTTCTTCATGGCGTTGGAGATGAGGTCTCCGATGGTGTTGTCGCCGTTGGCAGAGATGGTGGCCACCTGGGCGATCTCCTCCGGGGTCGTCACCGCCTTGGACATCGACTTCAGGTGCGCCACAATGGCGTCCACCGCCATCATCACGCCTGCGCCCCGGACACATACACAGTCATAAATCTGCCCAGTGCACGTCACGGAGATACGAAGCGCATGTGTTCTAAAATGCACCAGTTCTAACATACTAAAACTAGGAATGATCCAGACATATGATTTGATGGTAATTCTATCTTATCATCACCACAAGTTCTATTCACACCACTAAAAACAGCAATGACTTACTTCCGCTGCACTGAACATTTAGCATTGTCATAGCCATATCGCCATGTAACAACCTGTGTATCCCCGCACCCATCCATCGGAAAAGAGCTGCATCATTGCCCGGTCACTCATGCGTGCAAAGCGACAATAACGGCATGCAGGACTAGATGTGGTAATTCGACAAAAACTACAATATAACTAGCTCCAGCACAATCCGCGAAGTCGCACCAGGCTGCTCACCTTTGCGGACCTCGGTGGGGTTGGCGCCCTTGCTGATCTTCTCGAAGCCCTCCTTGGCGATGGCGCGCGCCAGCACGGTGGCAGTGGTGGTTCCGTCGCCCGCCTCGTCGTTGGTGTTGTTGGCCACGTCCTGCACCAGCTTGGCGCCGATGTTCTGGAACTTGTCCTTCAGCTCGATGGCCTTGGCCACGGTGACGCCGTCCTTGGTGATCTTGGGCGAGCCCCACGACTGCTCCAGGATCACGTTACGGCCCTGTAACGATACATACATATGGGTCTCCGGCACAGCGGAATGGTGCTGCTGCGCAACTGACCTGCCATCCAACCACAGGAAAGCAGTCAAATCAAAATGGAAATAACTCCCCAAGGCACTGGAATGGGGAGCAGATGCTTGTGGAGGACACGGTTGCAAGTAGCCGGCCGGTCGCCGACTACCAAGAGAACCCGTCTCGTTTCTCTGGCTCTGCGATCATCTGCCACCCCAGGGTACAGGGTGGCAGAGGCGTGCAGAGCTGGCCATGCACAGCCGCGGTGCAGAATACACTTCGAAGCATTAAGCATTCATGCGTCCTGCAGGGTTGGCGGCAGCCGGCAGAAAGTGGTTTAAACCACTGGTTTAAATCGGCTGGCATAAACCCGATGGCAAAAAGTGGCAAAAACTATTAAATACTAAATATTAACTGATATTCGCGTTGGATATGAATGCAAGGGCATTTTCTGGCGTGAAAACGTATATTACTGGGAGGCTTCAGCACCCTCTTCTTCAATTTCATCACAAAACTTCAATAATCTGTTCAAACCGAATAGTCTTTTATGGCTGGAACCAGTCCATTGGCAGATCCACGGGAGGGGAGGGGGAAGAGACCAGCCCTATAAAGTTGAAAATAGTGTTTTGCCCCTCCCCGGCCGGCAGCAAGAAATTTTAGAAGCAGTCAGCTTTCCATTTAGGCTGTGTGACATTTTTAGTTCATCGGCTTTATGCCAATCAGTTTGCCCCGCCCCAAAACGGACCGCCTGGATCCCCAGGTGACCTCACCTTTCTGATGTGAAGATTTTTTACAATGGATGAAGTGTCGTTGTTTCTATCGTTAGTTAGGAACCGGTACATACATTTAAGATGACGCCACAAGTGAAATACCACATGAGAAACGTAGGTATGTCAATATAAAGATTTGTTCTCTAATCGCAAGAAATCGTATGCATATTATTCAAAAACAGTTTGGTCCATTTAACCTTATTTTATTTTATACAATGTATTTCAGTTTTTTTATTCGAAGAGAAAGTAGGCCACCCAAGGGGGAGAGGCAGATGCAGGCACCCATGGAGGACACAAATGAGCCTGATCTGGCTTTTAGTACCAGTTCTACTCTCACCTTGCCGTCCCTGCCCCTAGCGTGCCGCCCCTGCGTTGAAGCATTCGCCCAATATGTGATTCAAGCCGCCTCTGTTCCGAAACTGCCGCCTCCTCACCAGGGAAAGAAATCCTGCACGTGACATGCCCCCCCCATCAGCCTACCGCCCCCAAAACGAAAATCCTGGGTGTGCGCCTGCCAAGAGATAAATGTATGGTATAACCGAACACTGGGGGTACAAGCCACTAGGTTTGAGAGCTTATGATCAGAAGAGACGAACAAAATAGCTCGAGGAGACAACATGTTTGAAAAAGGTGAATGTTTTAACCAGAGAAGATCAGTCAATGCTGATCTTCATTTGATAAGTATAGCTTACAGAAGCTCAAAAGTACTGCTAATAATGCAGTTACCAAGTATTCAGGCTGATTTAATGTCCTTCGCCGAAAAAGATCCAATACACCAGTCACTGGAGGGGCTGGGGAATCCCCAGCTTGTACCCTTTCTAATGTTCGCCACTGTTCGGCGTTGAAGAAGACTCAAAATTGTCACCAAATACGAAACGTAAAATAATGACGGTCTTTGCCGTAATATGTCGTGCACCTAAAAGGCGCTTGCCTTGCCTCCGATGGAGAACTGCATCGGAGACCCCAACACATGGGCTGGATTCTTACTGAGCTCGCGCGGCTTGACTTTCTAGTCAGGAAAGCCGTCTTATTTCATTTAGACTACCACCAGACATCAAATTAGCCCCTGTTTGATTCAGCTGATAATATTATCGAGGATTAACAATTGAACTGATTAAAATGTGGATAGCATACGATCCTATCTGCGTTTGCTGCACTAAGGCTTAAGACTAAAACTAGAAAATATATAATCCTAAATAAGATGATCAGAATACCGGAAATACAGTGAATTATCGGCATGATGTTGGTAACAACTATTGGGAAACGCTTAGTTCAGTTTTCATAAATAATGGCAAATTTGGCCTCCACGAGTTTTTGCCACTTTCTGCCACCTTTTGCCGGTTTAAACCGGTAAAAACCGGCTGGCGGCAGAAACCCCTCTCAACTGGCAAAAATGCCAACCCTGGCATCCTGTCCTATACTTGGCTATGACTGTCGTGGCTCAGACAGCCAAAGCGACCCTGTCTTGGACGATGTTATAAAGTAAAGTGGCCTAAATACTAAGTGAATCACAACAGAAAAGTACCAAACTTTCTCAATAATTTCACAGCTTGCGTTGTGGTCTATTTGCAAGTGATTCCTTTGCCTTTTCTCCCACCGATGCCCTAAATTACAAATTTAGGATCTGAACGGCCATGAACAATCAATCATTAAACGGACAACTGATCTTGCGCGAACTTTTTTTCGTAGGCGTTTACCTTAGTCGACTGGTATTCTCACATCTTACATTAGCTACGGGTTGAGGTCTTTACTTCTTGGCCAATATGCATTGAAAAAAACGTAAAAAACGTGTAAAAAACGTTTTGAAAAAAAAACGCGCAAAGTGCGAGGACAAAAAACGGGGTGTTCGTTTTTTTATTCCCGAAGAGCACACTACAGATACACGATTATGAATACCAGCAATCCAAATATACAGCCAAGTGCCGTCTACTCGATGAAAATAGGCTGCCGCGCTCTGTGAGGCACTACCAGCTCCGCGGAGAGTCCAATCATGGCACCGCCAATTCGTGGATTCTACGCCTTTCCGGCCTTTAATCGTAAAATGAAGGACGATATGGAGACAGCATGCATACTATGGAATTATCACGGCCATTGGGGATCGTTTTTGAATAAATACCAAGTCACTGTGACCAAAAGCTTACAAACGTCAGCACAAATATTTTTAAACCCAAAAATTGTCATCGTAAAATGTTCATTTCTTCGTCATTTTCAAAACTCAGTATGAAATTGGTACCTTAGACAATACAATATTACTGTACGCTACAAAAGTATCTTTCTCGGTAAATAACATATTTCCCACGCCATAAAAAAACGTGCTGATTTCGTTGCAAATTTAGCTTTTCAGACCTGCAAACAGCTTTAACATTGCCAACGCCACGCCAGAAATTATACGTCAATGCCAGCGCTATTCAGATCAGAGTGCCGTCCAATAACTGATACACTGGAATGGGGAGCAGATGCTTATGGAGGACACGGTTACAAGTAACCGGCCAGTCGGCGGCTGCCTAGAGAACCCGTCCCGTTTCTCTGGCTCTGCGATCATCTGCCACCCCAGGGAACAGGGTGGCAGAGGCGTGCAGAGCTGGCCCTGGACAGCCGCAGTGCAGAATACAATTCGAAGCATTGAACATTCATGCACCCTGTCCTATACTTGACGAAGTGACTGTCGTGGCTCAGACAGTCAAAGCGACGCTGTCTTGAACGATGTTATAATGTTGGGTGGCCTAAATACTATGTGAAACAAGACAGAAATGCACCACAATAGGCATGAAACTCCTACTTCTGACGTAACCTTTGTATATTTTCTGTTTATACCGGTATGATAAAGACAACTCATTATTTCCTCCATGTGGCCAATAGAAGAAACATACAGTAGATTAACGGCGTATCTGTAGCGGGCGCACTGGTTAGCGTGTCTGCTTTCAACGCGAATGAGCCGGGTTCAAGGCCTGGAGGAGGTTTCCTGAGCAAGGGACAATATGACTCCCGCAATTCCTTCCAACGGAGTGTGTTGGCGACGCGACGGGATCCCGCCAGTTAGCGCACAATTATTGCATGCAGTGCATTTGTACAAAGCAGCCCCTTTCACTTTTGCTTTCAAGTAAGACTTATCCGGCACAATTAACAATGAAATATGAACTGTCCAAATGAATACTCCTGCTGCCTTTCGAACCCTGTGAATCCTTTTCAATGGCTGACCACATTTTTCGTGGGCGTTTATCTTGGGCAACTGTGTTCGTCTACAAGAAAGGTAGAATCTTCCTTCTTGTTGGACACAATATTATGTTTTTTTAAAGGCATTAAAAAAATTTATGCAACACCACAATGTTTGATTTCAAAATGTTATGCAGAATGATGGCGAAAACATCGGGCGTCTGTTGTTTACATTATCGGTTGAAAAATTCTCGAGACTTGTCGACAAAAAAATCCACCATTACATGCCTGGTGCGCCATACAACTATCGATTTGTTCAGCTACATAATATCAGTTCTTGCAAAACAAGAAAATGCTAATTACGCGGTGAATTGAGTGGCGAAAACAATTGTAAAGCGACGATTCGCTCAGCACATTTGAACCGTTTGCAGTATTTTGTTCATAACAGTTTACAAAGACAGCGACCGACAAACTATAGATGTAAACCATGTACCGGAACGAACCTCCTGATTATTCCACGACCTGAACAACACGTTCAAGAACTGTTTTACTTTTAATTCTATGATATAATCTCACTCGTTGATTGGTCTTTTGTGCTAGAAGAGCGACATCAGTGATTGTACTGCAATAATCTTACTCCTCTATCATTATTTTTTCAGGCAATACTGAATTATTCTAAAGGGCAATGACAATGTGACTAGGTCCGCACATAAAAACTACTGATTGCAGAAAAAAAAAAAAAAACCATCCGGACATTTGACGGCATATCTTGCACCTGCCCAATGAGGTTTGACCATATTGTTTTGATTTGATCCAGCATTTCTGATCGAGAAAATGGGCAGAGGGGCGCTAAAGCTAGATTAGGGGAGTGGGCACATGTACCCCAAAACTCGACTATGGTACCCTGAGCCAGCGGCGGATCTAGCCGGTCGGTTTGGGAGGGGTAAACCAAAGTCGACAAAACGTAACGCAGTGCAAAATCGCGCTACAATATGACTTACCGGTAGAATTTTGGGTACTTGAGGCTAAAAGCAAAAAGCAAAGCAAAGTAAAGCAAAAAAGTCACTGGCTCAAAAATAAGGGCTCAAGATACTTTTTTCCTATCTAAGGCCCCCCTTAAATTGATATTTGAAGCTGAGAGTTGAAGCACCAAAATCTTGCTTATAAACTAAAAAGGAGTCGGGGAAAAAGGAGGTCGATCGCTTGGGGGGGGCAAACGCATAGTTTTGCCCTGAGCTTTTCCGTTTGGGGGATGCAAATGCCGCCAAATTTTTGCCCTGCCCCCTGGATCCGTCACTGCCCTGAGCGCAAATCATTGCCACCTCTTCAATCACAATGTCACTGGGTGAAAACTAAGGCATGTGGAATAAACAGCAGATGCTTGTGGAGGACACGGTTACAAGTAGCCGGCCAGTCAGCGGCTACCAAGAGAACCCGTCCCGTTTCTCTGGCTCTGCGATCATCTGCCACCCCAGGGAACAGGGGGGCAGAGGCGTGCAGAGCTGGCCATGGACAGCCGCGGTGCAGAATACACTTCGAAGCATTAAACTTTCATGCATCACACGTCGTTCAGTTTAGCTTGCAACACCACCCTCCAACACCAAACAATTCCACCATACATAGGCTTCTGTCGCACGCAAACAGAATGCCACCATTTCAAATCCCAACAGCTCGCAAGAACACGTTGCCATCATCACACTCAACAGCTGCCGGCCACCACCGTTCTCACTACAGCAGCCTTACCTTCGGGCCCATAGTGATGGCGACAGCGTCGGCCAGCACGTCCACCCCCTGCAGCATGGTGGCGCGCACCTCGGTGCCGAAGCGGACGTCCTTGGCATACCAGCGCAGCTGCCGCGCAGCCACCGCAGACCGGCTCAGCACTCCAGGCACGCGGAACATACTGCACGGGAGTACACAGCAGTCAGAGAGGGAACATCTGCATGACGGGAGAGACTGCCTCAAGCTCAGTATCTGTGAAATGTTTCACACCACCTATAACTGTTGGCTGTCAATTTAAGCACACTATTTTTGACGAACACAAAAGTGGTTTTATAACAATTATTATGTCACCTGTGAAAGGTTTCACACCACCTATATGTTGGCTGTCAATTTAAGCACTCTCAAAAATGGTTTCTTATCAATTATTCTTGCAACTCTTTAAAAGAACTGTAATTTTTCTACTCATTAAAATGATTTTAAATTTGCCCAACATTCTATGAAATTAAGCTAAATTAGATAGCAGAGTCATGAGTCGGAGACCAGAATTGTGTACCAGTGCATATTTTCCCCTCTGGTCCATGAGGCGTCAATGCAGTGCCTTGTGAGTGATGGTCATGGTGAATGGGAATTTTAGGGCATATAAGCTGTTATGGCTATATGAGCCAGTCATTACCGGATTAAATCAGATCAGAACCGTCTCGGTTAATTACAGTCCTATACCAAGCGCACAACTTCGTCTATAAATCAAGCTCTGACGGGCTTGATCAAGATCCTATTCGACGTTCAAGCTATCTCCGTTACCAATTTGATTTAGTGATTAGCTTAATTGTTTTGGTGATTTTTTTACATATTTTTCCCAGTTTAGAAATGCTAAGAGATTGTTCATATTATGTGTCCCTGAATAATTCAAATAAATCATATGTTTTAGACTGACCAAATTTAAGACCAACAAAATTAGGTTTCGCACGTTCATCGCCCCTGTCCAAATTTCGAACCCAGGCCCAAAAAGCTGCCCCTAATTTTGTCATTGCTGTAGGAATCGAGGAGCGTCAATGAAAGTTTAGTTTTGTGACCTAAGGCAAACTGGAAATAATTTGGGGGCGGGGGCATTGGCGGATACAAAACTTTTTATGGGGGGAGGGGGAGAAACATTTCCGAGTTTTAGTCCGGTGACTGTTTGAGATTTTCAGCCTAATCGTTTAGAGCCTGGCTCTGGTACAACCCACAATATGATCGGCAGCCAGCCCAAGATGGGCCTCTATTTGTATGCTCCGAAATTGGCGCAGTGGATACACTGCGGTCAACAAGTTGTCACAGTGAGCAAGGGAATCAGGAGGCAACATGCATAAGGCAGAGTAGAGAGCGCAACAAACGAATGGTGTGGGGGACGCCAGTGTGTGAAGTATGGCACTTCAGATGCAATCTTATGAGCACAAGTGCCCTTCAAGACATGAGCAAGTGGTGCAAATTTTGTTAACCTGGGGCAAATTTGAGTCTGGTGTGAGGGACACTGAAAGACACTGAAAACCAACAAATCATATGAAAAGAGACAAAAAAACTGACAAAATGAGCAACTAGAAACAAAGCAATCACATCAATTGGGCTGAATGATGTTTGCTTCAAACTATTCTTGAGAGTAAATTTTGAATACTGATGGGAATGCTGAATACTTTTGAACACAGAATTTAAGGCATATCAATGATAAAAACAGATTCAGTTTTTTTAATTAATTACAGTTGACTTTTGGTAGAATGTGAGCTTGGCATTAATGAAAGCTTTTGGCATTCATGTCCTGCCAAAAGCTGAGTTTTCCTTCTGTATTATTAATTCACAAAGTAAGGTCTTTAAATTGTTGTGCACCCAACATTGCCCAGCTGCTTAGTGTGATGATAGGTGTAGCTCTGTGCTTCAGCTGAAGCTTGACCAAATCATTTACAGTAATGGACAACATATCCTCTAACACTTAAATAAATATTTTTATATCAACATTTTATTAAAAACTTTGTATCAACACCTCCCCCATTGGGCCTCCAAGCTGCCTTCCAACTGGTAGGCCAGTCTGCAGAATGGCAGGCACTCGACAGGCGCTGGGGCAGCCCAAAGCCTGCCCCAATTGGGGCAGAAATTTGGATGCTGGGGCAGACTCCTCCAACGGGGGGTATTTTTACCGATACATGTTTTATCTACTCCATTTTAAACGTAACACCCAGAAATGAATTAAAGCCGCATCCAACTCGCCGACGACAACGCACTCACGACCCTCCACGCACAGCAGCAGCTATCTAGCATTCATGATGCACGACTTCAAGAATACATTTATTCAAAGGTATATTTACAAGCAAAGTCTTTTCCCCCAAAGACGCCATTTGCCACTGCTTTCACCGCGTATAATCAATACTTTAAAAAATTATTTCAATTGTTAACTAAATTCAATAAAGAATAATGTTTTCCAAAGCTAAAGCATTTTCCCCTTGCATTTTCTCACATTTGCATGAAAGCATAAAAATTTGGAATATTTTCACAAGACCCAAGCGAAGAAAGATTCCCTTACGCTCTTGTGACGTCACATCACTGACCTGCATTTTCTTGGGGGAGGGGTTGACATGCTTTGCTTATGTGTGGACCATTTGAACGGTGGACCCTTTGAATAGTGGACCTTTGACATAGACCCAATTTGCCGGCCTTTGGCATCAAAACAGCAGAGGAAATGCAAAAAACTACATACAGGAAATTTTATTTTGAGTTCTAAGATTGTTTTTTGTAATTCAAACTAGGTTTAGATTACAAATTTATAAAGAAATTTAAACTTGCTTTAGAAAGCGCCTGTTGCCTGCTTTTTTTATTAATTTCCAGGAACTTTGACTTTACGTCTATTAGAAATTTCCTTCATTTGGTATCTTTTGGCCACATGTCTTCATGACAAATATGACGCTTTGCGACAATTCAGCTTTTACGGCGCAACTTTAACTAATGATTGTCGCTTTCTTTTCATTATTTTTCTTCTTCCCTCGGTGATTACCCGGACCGACTGCTGCCCCAAGTACTGGTTCCTGCCCCAAGTACTGGTTCCTGCCCCAAGAGCCCGCCCTCTGCCCCAAGATCGACCAAAAGCTGCCCCAAATCGGTAGGTCTGCCCCGAGGCTGCCCCAACGAGATCTCGTCAAATCTGCCACATTCTGCAGACTGGCTGGTAGGGGGATGTCTGAACACCTCCATCAAACTCAGCCCCTCTGCAGGATAGCAAAAAATGTGAAGGCTGGCAGCTAACTCAAAAATTTGTGAAGAAACTATATCAGTCATTTTTTGACTCAGGTCAATATCGAGATAATGATAGGTAAAAAAGGTGGCATTTTGACTAGACTTTTTGGGTTCTACCATCAGCAGAAATGATCAATCATTTCCAACAAGGACTGCTCCTAGTTCGTTCATAAGAAAATATCCTCCCAGACTCATTTCAATTTGAGCCCCAAAAATTCAGCAGAACCAAAGCTTCACTGGATATCTAAAAGCTTGTTACCTAGGTAACCTTGGTGTTATCCCCAATTACAAAAATCTAGTTTCCAGTTTTGAACATACTTCAATCTGGATCCATACACGTATATTAACAGTAAAAACATATTACACAAAGAATACACGCCTAGTCCTAGGTAAAATTACATGTGCACCCCTGGCGCGGGGCCCCTAAGCAACGCCGGGAGGCGGTTAAAATGAGTCACACAAACGCATCAATCACAAAGTTAGGAATACTTCTTTGAAAGTATTCCTAACTATGGGAAACCATTCCTTTACTGGGTATGCAACAGTTCTGGAGAGCGGACCAATATCTCCCACAAGCATTACATAACTTTTCCGCAAACCGTTGCTCAGACAGCGATCATACCAATGCGCATTCACTGCTTCCAGAAGCGAGAACGAAGGTCCGGGTTCCAAATTCAACATATGTATTTGATCACTATCCATGATAATCAAACTTACGTGGCAGATGCAATGAGATCAAAATACTGGAAACAGCTCTCTGTTCTGCGCAAATAGAAGCCGGCTAGTTACCACAACTACTTATGGAACGGGCACCCGCGCACCCGACCACGTGCCAGAAGAAAAGGAAGAGAACACTCCCGAAAATCGGAATCCAAGAAGCCGGCTAGAGAATCATCGCTTTGGGTACCAGTTCAGGTAGTAACAGAAGTACATTTTTGATATATGGTTTTAAAATATAACTTCATTATTTTCGCTAAATAAAGATATTTATTTTTGAAGAAAAATTATATTTTTGGAATGATATTATTAAAAAATATGCCAAACTAGAAAAATTCTAGGACTCTTATAAGAGAGTACTCAAAATCTACAGAAAATTGTAGCGGAAATGTCCACATCTTCTATTTTTAAGGCAAATAGGATTGTTGGTTGCTTGTCTGAAAGTTGATGACGTCATATAATAAATATTTTCATTTAATTGCACAAAAATAGAAGAATAAACCATGAAAGCTTAAATTTAAAATAAAAAACACAGTTAAACCCATCAAAGATACACTAAATAGTAAAAACTACACAAAATTTGCCATCTTACATAACGGCCGGTATAAGGCACGTTCTTATTGCGCTTTCTAGACAGCTTAACATTTTCACTTGCACGTGGCTCCTGAAAGGCGAGATATTAGAAGAGTCGCCTGCATTTCCATTGAGAAAAATAGGGGTGCTCTTGTACCGCATTTTTGCATTCAATTACTTGTTGAAATTTGCTGTCATTTAGAATATTAAACTGTTAAGAGAACTCGGAATTTCGCTGCACCATCAGTAGTTCTCAGTCTCAAACTTTCATTACCTACTCCGGCAAAATGGTAAGCGACAATGGTGCTTACATCCGACTATTGCTGCTTTCATGTCATTTCAAGATGAAGCAATAAGATTTTTATTCAACATTTCACACTCTAATCATGTGATGTGCCCTCATGGTTGACTATCACTTTCGATTTTACTTGTCCATCTTCGGTAGCTCTCTCTTGTACTGACTTATTATCACCCATTGTGTTAACCACAATCCATTCTATACCCTCACATGCTCAAATTTCCACCCAGTTACTTTCCTACTTTGCTTGCACACCTTGTCTGCCTATTCATTCATGCTCGGCCAGTCTGCAAAACGTGGCAGGCGACTCGACGAGGCACTTGGGGCAGCACAAAGCCTGCCCCAATTGGGGCAGAAATTTTGTTGCTGGGGCAGACTCCTCCAATGGGGTGTAATGTTTTACCAATACAAATTTTTTGTACTCCATTTTAAACAAAATACACAGATAAAATAAGACTGTGCATCCGACCTGATGGCAACATCATACTCATGACCCGACACGTACCAAAGCAGTAGAAACTCACCTACAGCAGCTGTCTTGCATTCATGATGCACAATTTCAAAGACACCTTTATTTAAAGGTATATTTACGATTGAAGTCCTTCCCCTAGTGATGTCATATACCCATGCTTCCAAGCTGTATCAAATGATACTTTAGAAAATATTTCAATTGACAACGTTATTTGAATAGTTTTTTTCCACAGCTAAGAGATTTTTTCACTTTTATTTTCTCACATTTGCATGAAAGCATCAGAGTTTGGAATATTTTCACAAGACCCAAGTGAAGAAAGATCCCCGTACGCTCATGTGACGTCACATCACAGACCAGCATTCGTTCTTGGGAGGGGGCTGGCAATTTGCAGGTCTTTGATGATCAAAACATAGAGGAGGAAATGCAAATAACTACATGCTGGGAACCTTTATTTCGAGTTCTAAATTTTCTTTATGTAACTAAAATTAAGATTACAAATTTACAGAATATTTGTAAATTTATCTTTTGAGAGGCGCCCACTGTCTAATTTTCTTATTCACTTCCAGGAACATTACATCAATGATAAATTTCCTTTATCTGGTATCTTTTAAACCATATTTTGCTGGATGACAAATATGGCGCTTTTGAGACATATTCGCTTTTCCAGTGCAAGTTTAACTAATGATTGTCGTTTCTTTTAATTATTTTTCTTCTTCTCTCAGTGATCACCCGGACTGACTGCTGCCCCAAGTATTAGTTCCTGCCTCCAAGAGCCCTCCTCTGCCCCAAACTCGACCAAAAGCTAGGTACTCCAAATCGGTAGATCTGCCCCGATGCTGCCCCAACGAGATCTCATTGAAATCTGTCACGATCTGCTGACTGGATGCTCAGATCTACTATATCTGCCCAGTTGGGAGCTGCTGTTAAAGAGGCATCATGCTGAACATGCAGTCCTGGGTTGGGGTGGAATCTACACAACCTGTGACCTCTGTTAACATTGTGTACATTGACTTATGTGCAACCACCACTCAGCATGGTTCCCTCCACTGAGGTGCAGACTTCTGGTGTCCAGGCCATATATTGATATGATAAACCTGTATATCAAATTGGTCCCCTATTTTTAGATTGTATGCATGGAATTTATTCAGTCTTAGGCCTTACCTAAGTTGTGGGTGGCTGGACATTTTTTGCTTTCACTTCAATTTGTCTCTTTGTGATTGCAAGCAATGTTGGGGTGTTTCAACATCATGGAATATACCTGTACATATTCATGGCTTTTGCAATGCTTGGATATTTGGAAAAATGTGTTTACAAGATATTCATTACATGTTAAAAGAAATTGGAGCCACTTTCAACAATTTTTTGGGCTTCAGGATGGGGGGTGAAATCTGGTCAGAGTTTGCAAATCTAGCTATGTACCCATTAAACAAAAAATGACGATTTGGAATGTTCTTTCCAAAAATGGAGATGTCTTTCAAAGATTCATGGTCAAGCTACACTGCTCGCTTTATTTGCTTTTTCACTGTTGAAGGATGTTTTGCATTTTTGAACTGCATTTTTTTCACTTTTGTTTTCTTGTTTTTTTGCATTTGTTATATTGGAAACTCGTTATGACATCTTTGCTGTGCCATTTTCACAAATATCACTGCTACACTGCTTGTTTTTTTGCACTTTTCGTTTTTTCACTTCACTTTTCAATTTTCAATTTTTTTCTTATTTGTTTGTTTATTGTTTACTTCCTTATCATGTCTCTTTCTGGGCCTATTTGACAAATATCAATACCAAACTAATAATTTTATTGGGTAACTTAGCTAAACAATTAGCAAAATCAGCATTAGGCTGATAGGTACCCAACATACCCAGGATACCCATCTTGAGAATAAAGCAGCATGCCCGTCGACGGACCTGAGCATGTCATGTTTGTGTTGCAGTCTGGCGCCCTGAAGCGGTTCATTCCGATGTTCGACCGCGTGCTGCTGCAGCGGGCCGAGGCAGTCAGCAAGACTGCCGGCGGTATCCTCATCCCGGAGAAGGCACAGCAGAAGGTCTCCGAGGCCACCGTTGTCGCCGTTGGCCCTGGCTTCCGCACAGAGGTGAGGCGCAGGCGGACACGGACGTCGGACCGCCGGTACCCATATTGCTGCCGGAGGAATTTACTTGATTTGCTATCAACAGGTCTTGACGTAGGCTCTTGGTTTGCTTTTCTATGAGAGGTCGGCTTACAGGGGTTTAGGGTTGCACACTGTTGGAAATACGTTTCACATTAGTTATGACAAAACATAATTATGTGGCTTTCATGGGTGAGTTCATACTGTCACATTTTCTGCCAGCCCCCCCCACTTTTCTTATGGATGTGTTTGAAGAAATGTGCCATACTCATTGTATTTTAGCTCAGCTTTCAGTTAGTGGTCTATTACATGCAAAACTTCAATACCAAAATCAATAACAATAACAAAAATGTAAATACCAAAACACTGCTCACAACATATAACGCGAACGTTCGGTCTGTTTTGGAGTACGGTAGTGTAGTCTGGGCTGGTGTAGCCAAATCCCATGCCGAACGGGTCGAGCGGGTACAACACAAATTCTTGATGTGGCTAAATTCTCATACTTTTCAGTCTTGCGGCACTTGAATTACCATTCACTTCTTCGGCATTTCGGCGTCCAGTCTCTTGCTGCAAGGAGAGTTCAACACCATCTTCTGTTTCGAAAGCAATATTTTCCTCAAAAATTTCCTCTCAAACTCTTCTGAACTGTTTTGGCCTTCATGTTCCATCCCGCTCGACCCGCAACCTGCGACTTTTCGCCGAGCCACGCGGCCGTGAAACACGGTTGCCTCGGGGTTTCTGTGCCGGATACCAAAATCTGCTAATAGGTTTTGACCATGATCAATTCCGATTTTTTGTAGATACCTATAGCATTTTTAGAGCTCGCGTTGTGGAGTATATAAGGGACCTAAGAGTGTGAGGTCACCAAGGTATATGTGCACCAAATATAGAAGAGGGAATGAGCTCAAACTATTTTAATAACTTTATTTTACAGCACCTATTTTACTCATTTGTATGTTTTTAGCACTAGGGTGTTTAACATGTTTATGTGTATGTGTTAGTTTTTGGTGAGAGAGTTTTAATACCTGACTTCACCTGTTAGTGGGCATCAGCCTGTTGGTGATTATGTTTAATAAACAAATAAATAAATAAACAAAAACTCTCTTGGGATCTTGTTGTCGCCAAAAACTTAAACCCTATGGAGAGATGAGTTTTTATTTGCTGTTTGAGCCGTGCCCCGCCGCTCTCTGACTATTACCGCGCGCTGGTGCGTGGCCTGTTGGACGTGACGTCGAACTAATGAGGACAAGATTCTGTATTAAAACCACAATTTTTGGTCTGCGAACGGTTAAGATTCTGAATGAATCAAACGCTATCAATGTCAAGGCTTAAGGCCAGGTCCTTATTTCCGGTTGCAGGACTGCTACAATGGCCTAGGCTCCATGGCCAAGTACGATCCGGATCGAATTGCCAATCGAGCCCATCAAGTACTATATCCCCAGCACTAGAGCATGGTCTACGCTAAAATGTTGGTGAAATAGCGCTTTATGGACTCTATGACTCCATGATTGTCCCGATCGGTGGCCAAACCCGGATCGTATTTTGGCCGTGGAAACTTAGTCAGTGTCAGCTATAATGTCACTATGGGGAATATCTTATTCTGATAGTATAGGTCAATGATTTTGGATGTCCTTGACGCTAGTACTTTTGGCTCGTTTCGAGTGTATTCGTGATTTGTTTCCTTCTAATCAGTGTTTTTTTCAAGAGGCTCGCAGCGTGGCCCAAATTTTCTTTTATGACTTTGTTTGACTTTGAAGATGGTCTAGGTCAATGAAAATGGGTCAAAACGTGGATCACTATAGCCCCCTGGCCGGTCTCGTGCAGCGCGGGTTCCCTGTGAGTG
This sequence comes from Lepas anatifera, assembly GCA_034440635.1. Taxonomy (NCBI): domain Eukaryota; kingdom Metazoa; phylum Arthropoda; class Thecostraca; family Lepadidae; genus Lepas; species Lepas anatifera. The sequence continues at coordinate 22,957 of JAOTON010000433.1, read as the reverse complement.
CGGCGCCGCGGAGTAGCAGTACCAGAGCAGTGTCCTGTGTCACCGTATGGCCCGGCCGCCGGCGTCAAGTGGCCTCCTGGCTGTAGTTAAGCCGCCGTTAAATTCCATATGGAGTGCCATTCCCCGCGCTCTCCCTGGCAGCTGTGTGGGGGCGTCCTGTCGGGGACGCTGCGAAGGTATCGGGTGACTACGATTGAATACAATAACGCAGCGGGATCGGTCTGCTGCGAATATGTTGTTTCTTCCGTGTACGTTGCAAAAAGGACGTTACCGAATGGAGGTGTGTGGCTCGTGGTAGAGTTCCCGTCTCTTGAATCAGGTGGTGGGTTGTCTAAATAAGTGCCGCCTGGTCACCAAAAACCCTAACATTTAAGAGTGGGCAACGCCCGGTGGCGTCAACATTTGGTAGTTGTGTCGTTAAACTCAAACAATGGTCATTGTAAGTCATGGAATGAGCGGTTTTTCTCGGAGTTAGGCCCTGCTCTCACTTGGCAGAGTCTGCCAATATTTTTGTCGTCAGTCTTCTCACGTGCTGCTGTAATTTCGTTTGGGGGATGGCTGGATTAGCAGATAGCTCGTCTGTCTACTAAGTCGCTGGTTCCGGGTGCAAGTCCTGGCGGAGCCTATGAATAAGTCGATCTGATCACCCAAATCCCTCCCAACAGGGTAAGAGTTGGTGACGCCGTATAATGTTGGCAGTTGGTGCGTCGTTAAACCCCAGCAATTGTCATAATTGTAATTTCCTGAGAGCTCTACGGGCTTTTGTACTTTTTGGGGGCATGTTATGTGTTATCAAGAACCCAGTGCATGGATACTCAAAGGTTTATTCCACTATGTACCCTTGTGTTTCCATTTGTTACTATGGAAACGATGAGTCTGAGTTCTGTTGAACAGGTCGATTTTCTGACGTGCATACGTCCAATGTAGCGCTGAAGAGACTGCTTCCGGCTCAGCTGGAACCGATGTGGTGTGAATGACCCCTGTCGTCACGGCCACCACCGGGATCGATGCCGGATGAAACTGTTTAGTAACAACTCTTCGGAGAAGTGGGGGACCCGTACAAGCATTGCGTGTACTCTAGCTTTCCAGGACTGATTGGAAGAAGAGAAACCGTAGGTTATATAGCCGTAGGGTTATGTACCAAACCAATAGCAATAGGTAGCCTCGTGTAAACAGAGGCTATGTACGTGATTGCGGCTGATCTATGAGCGGGCGCGGCATAGTCTTACTCGTTGAAGCGCTTTAAAATATTAACACCGTAACAACTGGTGTTCAAATTTTTTTTTTTTTTTTTTACCATTATTTTTATCCCTTACTGGGAAAGTGGGTTTTTTTTTTTTTTTTTTTTTAAAAAAAATTTTTTTTTTTTTTTTTTTTTTTTTTTTTTTTTAAACAAAATCACTTTTTTTGGTTGGGGGGGAGGGGGGGGGAGGGGCCCCCCCTCCAAGTTCTCAAACCAGGAGCATCTTACCCCCTCCCCAGTAGGTTTGTTGTTCACAAGAAAATGTATGAGATCTCGCCATGAACCCTTTCGCCAAAAAAAATGATTTCAACAGAAACATATGGATGTTCCACACTATGTTTCCTCGTATTTGGAGTCGGAATTTCTCCGAATTCGATAGAGTTATTCTTCACATGGAAGCTGTCAACAGTTGCCCATTTTGACGCAGCAGCTACAAAAGCTATTTCGGAACCGGGTGAAATTGAAATTCGATAAAAGCTTTGTTCCGCGTGGGCTGCATCGTTAATAAAACACTGGTATGATATAGGTCGCAGAGTGGCCTAAGCTGTACAGAGGCATTTAACCCACAATTTACATACGTATCAGCAGAAATTGCACATATGAGGTGGGTTCTCCGAAAATAGCACCCGCTTCTTGTAGTGTTTGGGCTCATGATGTGATTAAAATCTGGGAATGAGAATGTTTTTAACATTTTCTTTTGAATTTGATCGTTTGACGGTTTGGAGCTACATTTTGGTTAAAAAATTAAAGCCTTTGTATTCCCTATAATATGGCCAGTGGAACACAAACATCTATATATTGGTAATTATCTCTTGAATATCAACTTCTTTAGTGGCGGCAGATTTCTCGTTACTGGTTTTGCCCGCGCAGAGAGCCTATTCTGCCTTTTCTGATTTTGACCCGGTCGGAATGGGTATGTAACTAATGGAAGCACTTGACTTTTAAGTGAGGATAGGCTTGTTCCATGACCATAATTTGTCCTTTACATATTATCGTTTAACAAAATACAAAAACGCCCATTTATTCATTAGATTATCTTTGGTGTTGCATACAGTGACGGCTGGGAAAACGCCCGACTTAATATGAATGGCATAACGTATGTTTGAACTTCACACTGCTGATAACAAGTTCCAGATGTTTTTTATTGCTGCGAATTCAGACAGACGGTCCTGCAACAGTACTGTTCTTGTGTGCCCAAATATGCAGCTGTATTGTGGAAAACATGGTCCAGGTGGTGCCTTGTACCGTATCCTTCCAGGCTTGGTAAATGGAGGTCAATGCCTCAAAGCAGCGAGTTTTTGCCAGACAATCTACCATTGAAATGTATGGACGTATTGCACCAGCGTTGTTAGAACTTTTGAAAGACAACAATGTCGACGGCAATCGACATTTCCTGCAAAGTTGTCGCACTCTGATGCCTCCAGTTAATGCTATCGGCCAGCTATTTGTTATTCCGCTGTTGGATTCCAGGCTAGAATTGACGTCTCTGACCCCCAGTCCCCTTCCAACAGCAAGCGCGGATCGCCGGATGTGACGTCACGCCTCGTAGTATATAACATAGGCAAATTGAATGATTGAATATCAATTTTTTTGCAAAAAGAGGCCTAGAATCGAAGATGAAATTGTATTTATTGCATTTTGGGTAAACTTGATTACCGGGTATTCTCACAACTTCGTAAGCGGGCAGTGCCATTAGCAGCAGTTTGACACACGGCCCAAAGGTGAAGGAATTCCTCCACGCCCGTGTGATGTCACCCGGGCGTGGATAAATCCCACTTGAACGTACTTTTAAGTAGAGGTATCTTGACTGACCCCGGCCTCCTGATTTGACAGACGGGCTCCACGGTGCCCCCCACCGTCAACGTCGGCGACAAGGTGCTGCTGCCGGAGTTCGGCGGCACCAAGGTGACGCTGGACGACACGGAGTACGTGCTGATGCGCGACACCGACCTGCTGGGCAAGTTCCAGTCGTGAGCTGGCACCGGCGCTCAGCGAAGTGGGCATCGCCTCGAGGCGCGGCGGGACCGAGTCAGCGCGAGTCTCATCATGTGTATTCATATTTGTAGCGTTGTTTGGAGCGTTCGGTCTTGGCTCATTCCGGCCGACCGACGCGTCCGGTGTATAGCTAACTGCAGTCACTGAATAGGATCGTGTGCAATTGTCATGTCATAAACGATCCTTTTATTTTGTAATAAATGTATCTACGGGAGCTTTTGGATTTATCTCTTTCCAATCAGCCTGCACTTCTAGCAAAAAAGGATTCCTGGTTCCGAGTTGGGGGGAGGGTACCAGGGTAGTGGAAGAAGTCTGTGCGGCGTCATGCATAGTGAAAACAGGCCAAGGCAGTCGAAAATAAAACATTTCAGAGACTTGAATTTGTGGTCTGCGTTCTTCCCGAGGGACAGAGAACTTCAATATCCGGGTGGCCTTATGGTTGAAGAGCTCTGGTATTAGAGTGTATTCGTGACGATTATTGCAACGTCTCGAGTGTAAAGAAAGCGGATGCCAAAATGTTTTACTTTCAGAAAATAATTTGAGCTGAAGCGAGACAACGCACATCCATTTGTTTGTGCTCATTAAACATAGTGTTAGATGCCTTGTTTGTTTTGCCAGTGTCCGCCGGCCTCGTCTGGCTAAATCTGGGTTATATCCTCGACCCCGTAAGCCGCCGAATTCCGAGTCGTAATGCTGTCGGCCGTGTGGAACGGTACCGGACCGTTTTGTTTATTGTTAATTAGAGGTAGATGAGCAGCAGGGCAAGGCCTCGGTAACGGCTCAAGTCGGGGGTATCACCAGAAAACGTTTTTGGTATCACCAGCAAACCGAGGATATCCCTCGTTAGCCACGCATCTGTTCATGGAGCTGGCATGCTGTTCGGGGCCTCCCCCGCCGCTGCACGGCCAAAGTGCGCTGCAACACGTTTTTATGCCACCATGACTGCATGAGGTTCCTAGCGACGCAGGCGCAACTTGACAGCGGCCTTTAAAGTAAACGCGAGAAAAAAATGCGTTGTATTTTTCCGCTTGTTCAAAGCACTACAGAAGCCCCCGTTGTGAAACCTACTCACCGGCAGTGCGAAGTCTGGGCCAATATGGTTACGGGGGAGGCGCAGCGGACCCAAAACCGCGAGAATGGTTTCTTTGTTGTCAAAATTCAGGCGGTTTGGAGCGCAGATGCCTTATTACCCCTCTCCCTATCGGTGAGGGCCAACAAGCGTGGCCAGTGCGCGACTCGCCCGACAAGGTGGTAAAAGAGCTGCTGGGATGCACGCAAGAAGCCTCAGTTATAGCACTTGAGAAACCAGTACCGACACATCCATACTGGTCACTTGGTGGGGAGGACGGTGCGCTCTAAAGCCCAAACATCTAACCACCGAGGATAAACGTGGCTTTGACAGATAATGCAGATCACCACCGCCGTGGCGCAGTTGGTTAAATCGCCTCGGTCAGGTGTGGGAGGTCCTTGGATCAAAGCTGACCTCTGGCAGTATTTTCCTCGACCGCCTCCTACCCAGGAGATGGCAGTACACTGGGTAGTGCCCGCCTTGACTAGGGACTTCCGCTGACCAACCAGCGTCCTTGTTATTGGGAGCACGGGCTTGATCTGCCTTTAAATAGATCCACCGGTCCTGTGTCACTGCCCGAGGGCACGGCCTCGCTTCATGTCCCGGAGCAGTCCTCTGACACGCCGGGCCCGAGAAATCGGAATAGCTTGCTCCACTGTCTGGTACAGTGGGGCGGCGTAACATGGATCGTGCGGACATGACTGTCCCGCAAGGGTGCCGATAAGCGTAAGCCCCGCTGCCGTGTACATAGTGTGTGTGGTGCAAATGTATAAAAATGTTCCCGGGTTGGGACCGCAAAAATATAAAAAGACAATGCAGCTCATTTTTGCAGAACACACTTCTTCGTGACATGGGATGGGGTCACTGGAGGATACAAGGAGACTAGAGGCTCAAGGCCCCCTGATCAATGTATCTAGTAACTGCATGGCCGGAGATTGCTCGTAGGATCGACACCCTCCCCCTCCGCTCCTCAAGTGAAGTCTTGGATCTACCACTGGATGGGGGCCATGGGTCCAGGGGATGTTGAGCTAACGATGGTGTGCGTGCTTCAGCCAATGAATTTTCCCGGTAGACTCAGAAATTCCACAATCTCCTCGTATTTGTGGGATGATTCGAATATTCTTTCCAGCCTTGCTCACAAGCCACGCATCTACTTGAATACAAAGATGTTCACGAAAGATCTTGCGGTACAGTACAGAAAGTGCGCAGAAAGGAAACACCAAATAGCAGCTATGGCAGGCCAATGATAGCCGGTTGTGAGAGCTCACATCGGAGAGCTCTCTCACATCGGAGAGCTCTCTCACATCGGATAGCTCTCTCACATCGGAGAGCTCTCTCACATCGGAGAGCTCTCTCACACCGGAGAGCTCTCTCCGATGTGTCGTGGTCGGAATCACTGCTGATCACGTGAGGACCTCAGCTGAGGCGAGGGAAGGTCCCGATCTTGTCGAAATCAGGTAATTCCAGGGAAACCATACTATTCGATATTTTCCGAATCGATACTAATGCCGATTTATGTGCGAATATGCCTTTTTGTAGAGATAAGTGCGGTGAATCCTGCAGTTGGTGCATCGTTTACCCTACCCCGGCGATCTGGTACCCAGCCCAATCAAACTCTGCGTTGGGGTTACCATTTCCTTTCCCGTAAAACTGCATGAGCCTTTCCTTTTGGTGAAACATGACCATGACCAAAAATTGGTACTCGGTGTTTTTTTCACCTCTTGAACTAAGGCTGGACATGTGGTGCTGTCAGGCCTCGCTCCGCACCGACTAGCATCCAAACCCGTTGCCAATGGTGGCCGGTATTCTCGCTAGAACCTTGAGCGAACGGAGAGATCCTAAAGTGTATTTAGGTCTGAAAGAATCACAGCAAATCATATGCTGGCAGACGGGTTAGGTAAGTTAAATTGCGCCAGAATTATCCATCAGGGGTTAGAATTACATTCACTTAACCCCAGGTTGTGTTCCTTCCATTGAGATGGGGGTTAAAGCATCCATGTGCATTTATCAAGTTATATTCTGTACACGGGTGGACGAGGAAAGCGGGGACGCATCCCCCAGCTCACACGAATTAGAGTGGGGACGTCCACCAAAATCTTAGGCTCGGTCTAGGTTGTGCGCATTTTCTTCCCACTACCTGCATGCAAGTACGTAAATGTGTGGGTGAAGCCTATCGCCGAAAGCATTTTCAGAGACAGCCAATACGCTCAAAATTCGCTTCCCCCTCCCCATTTGTTACGAGTTTGGGGTCCCCCGCCTGTAAATTTCAGTGGTAACGCGCGTGTACATTGTACACGCATGTGTTTTGTTGCATAAAATGTGGCCACTGTAAGAAGTGAGGGTGCCAGTCTTCAACCTCCTGGCGTGCTTTTGTCCCCACTGGGACAAAAAGTTGTTTTGGCCTGAAACTATACTGTGCCGCTGTGTCTGACCTGCACCTATACTGCGCCGCTGTGTCTGACCTGCAGCTATGCTGCGCCGCCGTGTCTGACCTGCAGCTATACTGTGCCGCTGTGTCTGACCTGCAGCTATACTGCGCCGCTGTGTCTGGACTGCAGCTATACTGCGCCGCTGTGTCTGACCTGCAGCTATACTGCGCCGCTGTGTCTGACCTGCAGCTATACTATGCCGCAGTGTCTGACCTGCAGCTATACTGTGCCGCAGTGTCTGACCTGCAGCTATACTGCGCCGCTGTGTCTGACCTGCAGCTATACTGCGCCGCTGTGTCTGACCTGCAGCTATACTGTGCCGCTGTGTCTGACCTGCAGCTATACTGTGCCGCTGTGTCTGACCTGCAGCTATACTGCGCCGCTGTGTTTGGCCTGAAGCTATAACACGCATGGGCAGGGTGGCCATTGCTTCGCGTTAGGTCTCCAAAGTGGAGGGGGAGGCGTGCGTTTCCGCTGAGCTGACCCCACTGATAAAAGCTACGCGAACACCCGATCATCGGAGCCTTGGTTATATTTTCCTATGCATTAAGACGAGGTTTGAAAATTAAAACAGCTGCTTCATCTTTGCTAAATGCCTTGGAATTTAGCTTAGCATTCCATTTGGTTGCTGCCATCCAAGTTGATAACAATCTGCGCGGGTAATTAGTGAAAGTCTCATCTGAGGCTAGTGGCGGACTTCATTTCGAGGGAGAGGCTGGGAGCTCGAGCTTTTCCCGCCATTGCGTCGGATCAATCTCCGGCTATGCATAAAGTTTAGGCACTCTGAAATTTCTGGGAAGAGGGAAGGGGGGCTTGAGCTCCCAATCCCCTTGTATCCACCACTGTCTGAGGCCACTAGGGTTGCTCAGATTGTAACTTTTGTTAAGAAGTATAGGTGCCCAGGGTTAAAATGTTTCTCTGAAGCATTGTGAGTTTAATATCATTTTATCAGCATTTGATTATTCGAGTAGCTTGTGGCAGCATGATTGAAAGAAAGATGTAGAAGATATTGATCATAAGTATGCCAGTTTATTTTACATTAATATTATATACAAGAAGGCCAAATATCGTCTCGATTTTTTTACCTTTTTGTATTTTATATTAATGTAGATAAATTGGCCTGCTAATTCTATGTATATTTCTATCAGCACTTGGGTTGATCTAGAGTTTCCACAAACGGCTTAAGGTTTGCACGTTTTTTGCGGAGATTTAACGCTGTGCAAATCATTGAGCAGGGTACTACTGTGGCAGTAGTCAGCACTCGCTATCCATTTTGCTAGTCTTTTGTGTGTACTGTGTACAATGACAAAAAATTATTGCTGGCGCCGTTGTGAAAGCACATGCATGAGGGGGGGATAGTGAGTGTGGCGGCAGAGGTAGTTTAAATAAGCGTATGCTCAGGGCCGTGTCATGGTGGGTATTAACCCGCACCCCGGTGAGCCTCCGAGCCACCTTCGCCCTGTTGGGGGTGTTTGAACACCCCCTCGAACTCGGTCCCTATGCGGGATGGCGAAAAAACGCGAATGCTGGTGGATAGCTCATACAATTTCATGAATAAACTACATCAGTGATGTTTTTGGCTCAGGTCAATATTGAGGTCAGGACAGGTCAAACAAGTGGAATTTCGAGTAGAGATTTTGGACCCCAAGGGTCTGACAGAGTTGAGTTAGAATCCTTTTAGGCACCATTCGCTTCCTCTCGTCACGAGAAATCGGATTATGTATAATATGACCATACTAGTTCCAAACACAAAAATGACCTGACCTCAGGTCAGCTCAAGGTCACTTTTTAACCTAGCATAGCCAATTTGCATATCAATCGACTCGCAATGGTAATCTGAACGCAATGATATCAAAATAAAAGTTGTATCATCATTTCATGCAAAGTTTTTTGGCCTAGGTCTGAAAACTGCTCAAATAGCCCCAGATGGCCTCTCGGAGGTCACAGGTAAAAAATTGTAATATGAACCTGGAAAGAGACCAGGATACTACGACTTGGAGAAGATGAAGGTGTTCTCAGCTATATCTACACAAATACAGCCCAATTTTTGTTTTCCCCATGTATTTCCAATGGAGAGGTCATGGTCCGTGCTTGACCTTAGGTCATGGATATGAAAAATTTTGGAATATATATTGTAGCACTCGGTGGGCCCCATAATGTGGTATTAACCCGCGCCCCACCGGGGGTCCAGCGCCACCTTCGCCCCACCGGGGGCCATCGATGGGCCCCCCTCTAACTCCGAAAATATGGGCGTTAGCACAAATCTGCAAAATGCATTAGAAAGCTCGCGTGAATTCAGTAAGAAAATATTTCACATGTTTTAGTGCTCAGATCAATGGTTTGACCTCCAGAGGTCAAATTAGGTCAGATCGGATCGGCTATTTTCACTCAAATATGCAATGCTTAAGCAAACTGGGCATAACTCTTATGCCATTAGAGCTATTCAGGTCTGGTAAAGTACATTTGATAGGAAATTGTCAGCTCTTTTTCCGTTATGTGAAACATAAAGACCTCCCGCCAGTGGTTTGACCTCCAGAGGTCACCTCGTGACCTAAGACGACCTGAGGTCACCAAAGGTCAGAAAGTGACCTTGCCGTATATCAAATGAAAGCCAGTGACAAGACCAACACATGTTGTTTCAGCGCTCTAGTTTAATTAGGTCAAAAGTTATTGTCAAAATACTGTTTTTGACCCCTGGTGACCTTGGATGACCTTTGAGAGGTCAAAGGGCAAATATGGCCCCTGGAATCCGTGAAAAGGGTGTCCAAGAACGCCTTTCTGATCAAGCTGAGCATTTTTAATCGCTTTTGTGACTTTTAGGTCATAAGACAGCTTTTCCCATGCTTTTTCAATGGGAGAGTTCACCTCGTGACCTGACCTCAGGGCACGAAATCGAAAAATCCCGGATATACACCTTGTAGACCCTGGAGGGGCCATAAAGTGTAGGAAGTTTCAAATCGATGGACTTCGAAATGTAGCTCTTACAGAGCTCTAAAGTTGAAGTGAGGTGACCTTGGTTGACCTCGTCTGGTGACCTGACCTTAAGGTGACCCGGGGTAAAAAATTTTAGGGATGGTGGGAAAATGATGCAGTGAGAGGTAGAGCCCTCAACCGCGGTGCTGCGCCTTATCGTTTTTCTGCTATCCCGGAAAAACCTTAGAGGGGGCCATCGATGGCCCCCGGTGGGGCGAGGGTTAAGTTTCAATTCCTTAGATTCATCCATTTCTTACTTATGCCACCTTTAACATTTTTTAGGTGAGGTCACTTGGCCTGCACCAGTGACCTGACCTGAGATGACCCAAACTTCCAAATTTTAAAGAAAGTTTCGGAATCAATCAAGGAGAAGGTGCCCCAAGTACGGTGAGGCTTCGCGCCGCCGTTGTTTCGTGCCGCTCGAAAATACCCGAAGGGGTGTTCAAACACCCCCCACCAGGGTGATGGTTAAATAACTTTATTTCACACAGTGAAACAAATTGATGTCTCTGAAATCGGAGTTGTATTTGACAACCTGTCACATATTACACATATAAACATCTTCTACACCACCGGCAATGCAATACCAAATCACTAGCACGTACGGGAAAACGGATAATTGCGAAGGGGGAGGGTGAAGTGGAGCTCAAAATGGGAGCGTTTCGTTTATGTGGGTGACGAAGATTGGGTTTTGTCGAGAGCTGTGTGCGTAGCTTTCTGCAAATGTCTTTTCCGTGATGACGTAAATTTCTGTCACTTAGCACTCTTAGAATGAACCTCTTCGTGAAAGTTCTAAAAGGAATTAAGGCCAAAAGTGGTCTGAAAATCAGGAAACATTTCCCCCTCTTTCATATATGCTTAGAAGAGAAATATCTCCTTTTTCTAGCAACATGTGACGTCATCAAAATAATACTTTTTATAATCAGTGGAATCCCAAGCCTTGAAGTACTCATAAAGGCCCATTCACAGCTCTCCACATGGAACAAATCGCATACAGGGGCTGTTTAAATACATGATGAAATAATCGCAGGACCCGCAACCGATTTTCCGCCGAGGACGTGGGCTCTCATGATTAGTATCATATTTATTCACTTGGCACGGCTCTTGTGGCCAAATCTTTCACTCTTTGACTTTTCGCATATCGACTATTTGGTCTACCTCTAAAATCTACCGTCCAGCTATATCATGGTAAAATTTATCACCGCGTGACGTTTTCTTCCTTTTCGACTTTGGTTTGCTCCCCAAACCTACCGGCTAGATCCGTCACTGGTATTGCGTGCTGGTTCACTCGCTAGCATAGTATTTTCAGCGAGTGGGCGAGGCTTCGGGGTTACGACTAATCAGATTACTGCAACCATATGGGAGGTACTCTTTACCGGCCGTGATTTTCAGATAGATATTATATTCAAATTGATTGTTATCATTAACAAACGGCTGGGTGTGAATCGGTCGCGCAAGCCGCTGAGGCCCAGATTAGATTTGATTTTGTTTGACCGTGAGACACTCTACCGTCTGCCGGCGCACTTTCCACCTGCAGCGCCACCAACGGCGGCGCGAGTCCAAAGCGCCCGACGCGGCGGCAGGAGGCAGTCGTCGGGGCGCGCAGGAGACGGGTGGGAGGCATGTGTGCCGCGCGCGCTGTGTGGGTACCGGTGGTTTGTGCGGCCACAGTAGTGCTGTTAGTGGTGTACGCTCTATTTCCGTACAGAGGAGGGTCGCCTTTGGAGACGCGAGCGTCCTTGCTTGGAGGTCAGACCAGCGAAGGGAGCGGTTTCCAACGCTGGATCAGTGGTGGTGGGCGGGATCAATGCGACGGAGTCGGCGGCGGTGGCCCTGAAGCGCGTGTGTGAGCTGATGGCGGCCAGTGGCGCGGGTGTAGCACCCGACGTTAGACACGTGATGCGATGGGTGTGCTCTCGAGTCGGTGGTGTTGTGCCGCAACAGCTAAACTCGGCAGGCTGCAGGAAGGCCGTGACTTATAACCCCATCGGTCGCCTTGGAAATCTTCTCAATCTATACGCCATTCTTTTCAGCTTCAGGAAAATGTATGGAGCAAATAGTTATATTGATTCAGCTATGTGGGACACACTTCACGGTTATTTCCCCACATTACGCTACCGTCCACATCGGAGCTTCCTGAAACCTCATGGAAAGGCATAACATACCAAGAGGCTGAAGAATATTTGGCCTGCAAGCCAGATGACAGCACGGAACCGCAACATTTTCGCATTGAGAACTACCCGGACCGCAATGGAATCGATGTATTCCATCCTTTCTACAGTGAACTGCGCGAGGAGTTTCAGTTTTCTGATACCTTGCAAAGACAAGCGCAGCAGTTTCTGCACTACGCCAGCGCCAACCGTTCCTCCACCACCTTCATTGGCTTCCACATCAGGAGAACAGACTACGAGGGCTACATCAGCTCCCGCTACAGCAGTGGTCTTCCGGGCGAACATTATTTCGCGCAGGCGCTGGATTACTATCGCGACCGCTATCCCGATGCTCTTTTCATTGTCTGTTCCGACGACATGGCCTATGTGGAGAAAGCTCTTCAAAGACCCCAGCAAAGACAGATTCAAGAGAAGAACGACATCGTCACTGCTGGCAATAGAAACATTGACGACCCTGGTCGCGACATGGCCCTGCTAGCCGCGTGCAACCACTCAATCATCACGGTGGGAACGTACGGCTTCTGGGGAGCCTACCTGGCCGGGGGGAACGGTATTGACTCCGGAAAAGCAGACTCACATGTCCATGGGGGACAGGCACGCGCCTCTGCTAGAAATACAGCTGGCCGGTGCCAAAAACTGGATCGCGTTGTGATGGCAGCTTCCTGTGCTTACGCGCGAGAAAAGACTTCGCCTCATTTGTGAAACCTTATGATACCTGAGACAATTACTGTTCTGTGCAGCTTCATTACAAGTCATGTGTTATGCAAGAATACTTACAGTGCATGCCGAATAGTGGCCTGCTGACATGGCGTAATTTATTCCGAAGTGCGGGCGAATGGCGGCAGTATGGTGATCGTGAATGCCAGTTTTGTTACATTTTGAATGGAGTTCACGCTGTTGGCGTGATATTCACCCATGAGGCAGTACTGTAAGTTTGTATCCACATTATATGAAGTGGTTTTTCTTGGCTCTTGAAAATATTTTCGTCATGCGTACCTATTTGTGTAATAAAGTGGGCATGCGCATTAGGCCGTGCCATTGGAAATTGATAAAGAAATGCCAGCGTAAGGTTTTACGTGGGAAATCACGGGAATACCTCAGTGAAATATTACTCTTCCAAATCTAGTCACCTACATCTTGCTCCTTTGATTTTTCTAGCGGCGGCCTCACGTTTGGTGGATTTTTTGGTTAAACAATTGTCTCCTTTTGTAGATGACACTACTTTTGACATTTACAAATTTTATTTTAATTGACACTGCTAGAAAAGCTTTGAAATTGCCTGAACGCTGTCAAAATACGTAAGTGTTGTAAACTATATGTCTTTAGTATCATTTTTAGAATACAATGCGCTTATATTTTAATGACCTCAGACAGCAATACGTGAATGTAGTCAGAGCATGATGCTTCAGTCCAGATACATACAAGAACTATGCATAAAAGAGTTTCTATGCAGATTTGAGTGTGAAAAGATTGGTGGAGATTAGCATGGAGATCAGCATGCACAAGCAGCCGAGTATTGGCCTACCATTATAATGTTGCAAACCATGGGAAGAGATCCCTTGGATTTTGGGGTTCAGGACCCCCTGGATTTTGGGTCTCCCATAGGCCTTGTATGAGGCTTGCATTGCCGTGCCAGCGTTAACCCATCCAGGAGCCCCTGCCTTGTGTCGAGAAGAGATCTCCAGCCTTATTGTAAACAAGCCACTGCTGATCATAGTCGCCACAGCAACTTTCCTACGGGGTCATTCCACCATAAATCGACCAAAAATTTCGTAAATAAAACCCTTCTATTTTTATTCTCTCCGAAATTGGTGTCAAGGGGGCTTCGAAGGTGTAGAATCTTACCATGGCGCCAAAAAATTATTTGAAAATTTGGTATGGCAGATATAGCCTCCAGCATTTTTCGGGGGGTCACCATGTAGGCAATGTTTTGAAAGCCTATAGTTCTGCCATTTTTTAATGATTGTAACGATATTTTACATTTTTCTTCACCGCTTAACATATTTCAATTTGGCTATCTTCGATTTTTATATTTCTGCAAAATTGACGTCATGACCTCGTGACCTAGTTTTTGAACGGTGGCCTTGACCCGCAGTACGGTGAAATTTATAAATTCGTGTAAAAATTTTTTACCTTTGGAAATACTGTTTTAGGTAAAGTAATACAAAATATGGCTTTCGCACTAAATATACTACTTCTTATGGAGCTACTTACTATGGAGCTGTACCATCGTTACTCACGGTATGGTTAATGCCAATGACGACGAAACGTCCGAATTTAAGAGGGACGCCATGGACTTTTCAACCAATTTCTTTCCCGTCAACGCCATAGGGGTTTTAACCCTTACACGTACAGGGGGGTGTTGCAACCCCCTCAGGTTTTTCAAGAATTGAAAACGAGCTTCTTAAGTTGGAGTCTTGAAATGTTGTATAGCTTCGGACGCATTCATTGCGAACATCTTGCAAATAATTGTTCCTACCCTTCAAGGTCACGGAGTTATGACCTCAAGAGTGGAGGCATGTTGGGGTCATTTGGGCGCCTGTACCCGTTTTCACGTGAATGCTCCAGACTCTTATCGTTCTTTTGCATCATTTGCTCATGAACTGTCCCATAATATTTTCTTCCAGCCTTCGAGGCTCATTTTTGTCAGGGTAGACCTTTTATGACTTTTTTGACATTCAATTACCTTTATTTGACCTTTGCGTGACCTCAGTGATAACTCTGTGTCGAATAACGACTACAGATGCGTGTTTTAATTCGGTATTTCCAGATGAGATGAACACTGAATTATTTGACTTGTGCCCGATACGGGCTTAACCTTTTTTCGACCTGTGACCTTTCTTACCTTGAAAGGGGGCAAGCAATAACAATTGAAGAAGCAAACTTACTTGGAGTAAATGATGCAGAATGGTTTATGAAAAGTCAATTTGAATGATATGGACACTAAACTAGTTGGTTTGCGTACATGGACTTAACCTTTTTCGAAATTTGACCTTATTTGACCTTGAAGGGGGTGTAAGCAATAACACATAATGAAGCAGGCACTTGGCGTAACTGATGCAAAATTTCTTATGAATAGTCAATTTTCATGAAAATGACACCGAACAAGACGTTTTTTCCAAAACGGACTTGACCTTTTTCAACCTTTGAACTAATTTGACCTTGAAGGGGGTGTAAGTCGTGGCAGATGATTAGAAACTCACTAAATTGCGGAAATTATTCAGAATAGCTTGTGAATAGTCAATTTAAATGATGTGGACTCTGAACTAGTTACTTTCACTTATAAGGAATATATGCCGCCCCGGTAGCTCAGTTGGTAGAGCGTTGGGCTCCGGCCCGCTGCTCAGAAGCATGCAGTGGCAGGGCATGCCCAGGCTTGGGATCGGTTCCCCTGAGACGCTCCGGCGCTCAATAGTTTACCCGACGTACAGGTCGGCTGGCAACTGACTGGTGAGAGGGTGACCTGAGCGGGGCGGCCGTCCCTGTGCTTTGTGGGACGTTAAACTTTGGCTTCTAAATTAACCCTCCATTGAGGGAGCTGCTCGTTCGGGTGGTGGGGTCGGGGTCTCCGTGACAAGTCCCTTGATGACTTTAGTGAGACTCCGACTCCACCAGTCGTACTAGGAACAACTTGAACAAAATTTATAAAAAGGAGTACTTTTTAGCTCTGAACCAGTCCCATGCAATGCAATGCACCACTAAAAGTCACCAATGATTTTTTTAGTGCCTAAAACTTCTTCATTATAAAAGAGCTAAAATGAGAATGCTGAGCAAAATTCACTACGAGATTACCATAGGTCAAGTTTAAACACGTTTGAAAATGCCACAAGAGATTACCAAAGGCTATAAAAGCCGTGCTGAAGCCATAACATAACATAACAGGTGCTTTAGATCACGCTGAAAAATCATTCAAGGTTAGTGACCTTGTCGGTACTTTGATGTGGTTGCTGACCTTTGGTGACAATTTGCCCACAAATCGTCAAAGATATAGTAGTTTGGTGGTTAACTATAGACATATTCAATTATTTTATGAAATTGGACCGCCCTAGATCGTGACCTTGCTTGACCTCGAAAGGGTCAGACGTCAGAAAACTGCCAATGTACGTGTCAGACACTTTATTCAACGCATCAGGCTGAAAATCTTGTCATTTTCTCATTTTACTACCGGTCACATTGGTATAAGGTTGTCGGGGTAACCTGAGATCACCCCATCACCTGGCCAGATCCAGAGTGTAACATTTGTCCATGATATTTGAAATTAAACTTACCTTCCTGATCATGGGCTGCGTAACGCCAAATCGAAACATTTTTCTGGAATTCCGAAATATCTGAAAGAGGGGTCGAATCGACTTCTGTAGAGCGTGGGTTTATTCGCTGTAGCAAGATGGAGGTAGCTTCAAAACTGGTGTTTTACTCTTTATGACCTCGTTGTGACCACCCGCAAAAAAACCTCACACCGACATTTTGTCTCCGCAACGAGGACCTTCAGCATAACACAGTCCAATGCGCATGCACAATCCAGAGCATGCACGCTGGTGACTAGCGCGAGAACTTCAAACGGGAGAAAGGCCGAACAACTGGTATAGATATACATTAAATATTTTTAGGTAAAGTGTTATAATGCCGGATAACAGTCGTGACCATGAATTGTATGCGAAACCACCGACTAACTTTTGGCTTTTAAAACTCATTCAAAACAATATATATATATATATATATATATATATATATATATATATATATATATATATATATATATATATATATATGTATATATATATATATATATAATATATATATCTGGCAGATTATGATCATTTTACCACCTTTACCATTACCTAAAACATTCCAGGGTATGTCTGATATGTGTATCTTAACACGCGCACCGCTGGGAGGGGTCGAAATTCGCCCCCTCCTGGTTTTCCTCAGATAGCTCAAAAACGAAGAGATGCAGAACAACGAAACTTACAGTACCTTATCCCTGATTGATTTTACACATCTGACCAAATTCTTTGGTTAAGGTCACGTCAGGTCCAGGAGCTATTTAAGGTCAAGTGACCCGACATCAAAACCTAAAATCACGAGTTTGAAGCGGCGCCCAGGGAACATCAGCGAACCGATCAGTTTGAACCTTCCACAATATGATAAGGTCATTAGGGTCTGCAAATCTGCTATCTCGGAATTTTGATATTGTTAACCTAAGGTGGGGTCAATTTTTCGTTACCCATTATAAGTTTATGGTGAAAAATAGAATGGGCGTTTTCAGTAAATACTGGATAGATAAAGTTGAAAATCCTCAAACCATCTATTCTTACCACGATATTGGCCATAAAGTTTAGTTTTTGAGCATCTGATCTCTCAAAGGTCATGTCAGGTCACGGGAGCATAGAGTGATTGTTTTGCCAATAACTTCTCATTGAATTGAGATAAAGCTCCCATTTTGCTTTCATTGTGCTTATATTGTCACGGGGAGTCGATTGATATGCAACATGACAATTCCAGGTCACTCTGTGACCCTGACCTAGCTCAAGGTCAGGTCATTTTCACTATTTGACCTAGCAAGGTCATATTATACATCATTCGATTTGCCGTGATGAGAGGAATCAAGTGATGCATAAATATTTGCTCTAGCTCCCCTGAAGGCAGATCTAGAAAGAGAAACGTACACTGCTCTGTTGTAAGCCTATGGAACCTTCTTTGACCTATGTGACCTCAATATTGACCTGAAATAAAAATTATTCGTATAAAATGTCTTCGTCTTGTCAAGAGCTTTCGAACGCCGCCTGTAATTTTCCTTTAGCTTTCGTGGGGAATGAGATACGGAGGGGGACGAAAAACGCCTCCCCCAGCGGGGTGCGTCATGCCAGGGACTCCAGCGGGGCGCGTGTTAAAACGTACGTTTAACGCCAAATGTGTTAAATTCAATTTCTCCGCCTTGACGCAAGAAAACGAGGGCAGAAATACAGACATACTGTATTCATAAGCTAGAGTTTCGGATCTTCTTCATTCAGTGTTCGTGCATAAATTAGTCACTTTAGATTTCCCGCTTTTGGTTACGCTGGATAAAATATATCCATGCAGGAATGATTCACGCAAATTTAAAGGACATAGTCAAACAGAGACTCCTATTTTGGTTTGATAAAATGATTCCAATTTCCGGCAGCTATTTTCTCCATGGGAACAGGACTGCCCAGATTTCTCTCGCCACATTTGCGCCGAGAGAAGACTTATATCCTTCCGAATAAAGTCAAAGCTGCTAGATATGGTCATATATTGTTTGTTTTGAATGGCATGGCTAACAACGCATACATGTACGTAATATTTCCTTCTGCTAATTTTAGTGACCTTTTATGGACGCAAACTAAAAAAGCCGACAATTGCGATTTCTCCTGCCGACTGCTTTCACCCAGTTTTGGAAATTTCTTCTTCTTTTTTACTCTCGAATGAACATAGTCTACCAGCTTCGAGAGCTGGAGAAACGTTGTTCATGGATTTAGAAGTATTAAAAACAATGCTGTGAATCGGACTGATGCGTTTGGGATGTATAGTTCGAATCAACTCCGGGCTTGCCAGTTTGAAACTACAGGGCGGCGCCACCCGTGGCCACAAGTGTTGCGACGCAAACAAGCCAACGAGAGCCGTCGCTCGCCTGGTCTTGGCAGCTATTTGTGGCAGCTGGCGCAGTCGTCAGAGGGCTGGCGACGGAAGGCTCAGACCCACGTGGTGCAGTAAAATTCTACGTTGGTTTCCCATAGCATAATGCTCGTGCTCGACGTACATCTGAGTTAATCATTGGCGGACGCAGGGGGGGCATTCCGGCCATGCCCCCAAAGCGCTGGAGGGGGGCCAAACTATCTTTTGGCCCCCAAACGCCGGAGAAATTTTTGAAAAAGGGTGTTTACACTAGGTCTGTAGAGCAAAAAATCTTCACTCCCACCCTCCCCCCCCAGGAGGAGAGGCAGACATGGGTTTGCCCCCCAAAACTCGGGTCTGCGTCCGCCCCTGGAGGTAATCCAATCTTATTTGTGCGCAGGGGCGCCGCAACGGAATTTTCGCAGGGGGAAGGACCCGGGCTGATGCTGACCGGGGAAGGCGGATTTTGAGCATATTCGGTACCCGACAGCATTAATGACCATTGACCCAAACATTTGGGGGACGTCCCCCTGGTTGGCCATCAGGGTGACGTTTCCCTCTGCCCCGCTCCCCGCTTTCGGCGCCCATGTTTGTGCGGCGCACAACTGATGCTCGCCTTGCTTGGCTCATCACATTGGTGTTTCATTCTCTGTGATGATACGTCCGTCTAAACCTGTTCCCAATTTATCAGGTTCCCCCTTTTGTTTCACAATATTTATAGCCGAGAGTAGAGGCCGCAGCGGTTGATGCAATGGAAGCGTGCTCTTCGCGATGCAGTTTCACTATGGTCTTCATACACACATCCTCATCCATGCTTCTAATTTAGATTTAATGAGCCGCTGGTTTTAGCATTTCTGGAGCGTTTGAATTTCACCACGCCATAGTCATCGTCAATATGAAGTATTACACAGTTATCGATTGTTGTGATGTAAAGACTTCGGCTCCGACTGAGAGAGTCTATTCACAAATAAGCGTTTAAGTTTAAATAGGGCAGGAGATTTGGTGCCGAATGGGTCACGCGAGTGGTGACTAATGCAGTCAGCTGCTGGCAGGAGATGGCCGGCACGTGGTCTCCTACTTCACATATTTACCCGTGCCTGCCATCGATATCCAGGGCTCACATTTCCACATATGACACTATGATGGCGGAAACGCCCCACTGCTTCTTAACAGCACACAATTAACAAATTAATATAGAAATATACAACTTATTCATCTGAGAATCATATCCAATTTGTTTGAGCCTTAATCGCATGCGCACCCGCTTTTGTCCCCGCTGGAACACCCCCCCGTTATCCAGCGGCATCCGTGAGCCCCAGTGTCCGTATCGATCGACCAGTTCAGCCAATTGAGCGCTGGCTGCCGCACAGCTGATATACTGGTGCGACTCGTCGCTTGCTTGGTCGCCGTAGAATGAACAGGCTCCTTGGGCCCTGTTCATCGCTATCGCATGTTTTAATGGGCTTATCTTAGTAAATTCATTCGGATAGGCTGCTGTTAGATTATCAATGAGTTCGCAGTTTTAGTGTCGGATACTCGGGAAGGTTCTCTGGTGCCATAGGGATAAGCACTGTGACCGAACAATCTTAGCTTGTGGCCGATGTCTGTTCATCTTGCCAATGTGTGCTCAGCTTGTCCATCTTCGTTGAGTGCCCTCGCGCGGGTCTGGTACTCAACCTAAGTCCGCCTCAATGTCGCCATTATGAATCATACTGCAAAACCGAATCTCCGACATATCAGGGGGGCGTAATTGACCTGTCTGGGAGCACACCGGCAATTTCAGGGGGCTAGTAACAATTGCCCCCGGATCCGCCTATGCACCCACACAAGCTCGCGACTTCAACAGTCGCACTGTGTTATCGCGTATTGTGTTATCGTGCTGCCAGTGCCCGTCGCGCCAGGCGCTGTGGCCAGCGTTTGTGTTGCTCGGAAGTGTCTCACAATCTGAGTCACGGCTGCAGGTTATCTGACGGTCTGGCACACAGGCGTAAGAACAGGGCCACTGGGAGGCCAGGTCCCCTACAGTGCTCATATATTCTAACCTGTCATCCAGTGGTATTGCATGGTCAGATATTCGCTAAGAGTATCCTAAGGCATATTAACTCTTACTGCCTGGGGCGTCCAATCGGACCCCCTGTTGATTTTTCTCGAATGATTCCGAGCCGATTTAATGAGAGGCGTGTCACTTTGCACACCTCTAGGACGATTAATTTGACAAATTATGACCAAAAATTGACACTAGGTCAGGTCAGGTCAACGAGTTATGACGTCATTGCTAAACCCATCTAAGGCAATTCTGTTCTTCTAAAATGAGGCTGACCAAACCAGACTGTAACTAGGCTTCTAGAAGAGCTCAAGTCTCTAAATACCATTCGAAAGCTCTTGAAACGACAAATATGTATGCTGTCATCCATTTTGAGATCAGGTCAATTGCAAGGTCGCCAGAGGTCACGGTTTTAATTTTTTAAACATACATATATATACATATATATAAACCAAAAAACCAAAAAAGGTACCTAAAATAGCAGGTGGGTGTAAAACAGTACAATGGTATATATACATATGCTAAAACACCTTGACTTGCCTCTAAGGGCGAGGGTTAAGCTGTATGTACTGTTTTACACCCACCTGCTATTTTAGGTACCTTTTTGGTTTTTTAGACGAGGAAGTAGCTGTAGCTCGACGGATTTTTTTGTCCTTTTACTCCTCTTTTTCCCGTATCATTGATATGGGCGCATAAAGGCATCATAAGTCGACGCGCTGTAAAGCAGCAAAGATGGTAATGATGATGATAATAGAATAAGTAGACTATTGTGGGTCTGCTCTCACTGTTCGTAAAATTTCCCAATTTCGGTCGAACTGGGGAATGCTTGAAGGTATCAAGCAGCCGGAACCTGCGAAGTGTTGGATTCTAAAGTGAACTTTGTTGTCAGCAAGAGGTGGAAAATTACTTGGCCACTTCACTTTTGCTTGTGGCAACGCTCATGTATAATACTGGCCTTCAATCTTTTTTGGTTTATTTTAGTTCTATATTTTGATAACCAAGTTTTATATTTTCCCACTGGGGACCCAGTCAGACCCCTTTTAGCTGTTGATATAAGGGTATCATCAGGAAGGAGTTGTTCCAACAGCCATTTACTGAATTTATGAGGACATTCCTCTGAACATTTTAACATTTTCTACAGTCCAATCTTATGGAAAGACGAATGAAAAGGAAGAGAAATTACGAAACATTGATGCTGCTTCGTTTTTTCCTGCTTTAGCCGCACTGTCAACATTTTAATCCTGGAATAGCATGTGAATAAGCATGCTTTTATCTAACGGTCTGCTCTAGCACTGGGAGCGAAGACGCTAGGCCGCTGTGGAATGGTGGTGGATGAGGAGCGTGGCCTTACACATGCTAGAAATGATTTGTAGGACTAGTAACCTGACAAATTTCCCTCGTTAAGCAAAAAAAATGGTAAACAGATTGAGTTGGTACTCACCGGGCCTCTCTTCAGTAATACTGGGTTCGATAGGGAAGCCTTCACAAAACAACAAAATGTATTTCAGCACAATGAAAAACATTGTACAACTTTGTAATGTCACTGTCACACGTTTCAAGAATAAATACAGGCCTAGATCCTTGATTCGGATTAAATCAATATATGAAGCGCTGCTGAAGAGCCATGAAGCCAAGATTGTTATAATTACAGGCGGAGAAACTCAGGGTTTTATCGAGACACTACTTGTAACACCAACGCTTTGGTGTTGACTGGTAAGAAATGAGTTGAATGTTTATGGTGCCCCTTTAAATCCGGAACTGTCCGCCACTACTGGTGATAACATAGTCTTCGACCATCAGGTTAACTCGAGAATGCGTTAACCTTTTTCCTTTTCAAAACGCTCCGGCGAGTCGACTTGGCCTCTGATGCGAGACTTCCTTTGCTTAAGCCATTTATGCTAGATCGTAAACATTTGGGACCGAGACACGTCCGAGATTTGTGAAAAATTGATGCAATTGCGCATTTAAGTGCAAGTGTATAACGGTAACCAATCTGTTATATAACTTAGGAATGTTTAGGCTATAAGCAAGGCTGTGTGCACAGAGAAACTAGAATGCATCGAGGCAGTTTCAGTTTTAATAGCATTAATTATCTGATTTCCGATATCAGTTAGATGTTTTCTCTTACCTTTGATTAGGTCCGTATCTAAATATGCGTGTCCAATTGTTAATCCATTTGTACAAAATTACATCGATGAGTACATTTTTGGACTGCTCCTTATTCACGAGTGATTTTTAAGAAATATATTTTGTCCAAGTTGTTCCCAGTATGGCTGTTGGAGTTGGAGTCTCTTAAAATCACAGTTGATTTGTCACGGAGACCACAACCTGCAACAACAAAACGAGCGACTCCTACAATGAAGGGTTAATCTAGAAGCCAAAGTTTAATCTCCCACAAAG